>KZ308228.1:2407854-2612871 GCA_000376725.2 Ladona fulva
CCTTCAAAAGGCCCCCATGTCCTCCACTTTTTTCCCCTCTCTCGGGATGCCGAGTGCCTTCCTAATGCAAATGGGGTGTACTATGAGTCCCGACACCCCTAATATTGCCACCGAACAGTTCAATTTGTGACGTTAATAATAATAATAATAAATGATCGGAATAGTAGTACGTTACAACTGACGGTGACGAATTAACACCTCGCCGTCTTTCATTCGCAATACCCTCGTTCAGGTTCAACGACCCGACTCCCTCTTTCCAAAGCTGACTGATGTAAACCTGAACATCGCTCCATTAGACAGAGACGAATCCCTCCGCTTGTCTCTCTGCATTCGAAAATCATTTTCCCGCTCTTTTTCCTTCCGATTCCTCTCCCGAAGAAGAAAACGACGTTTATCGCCTTAGGGCGTCGCGCATTGCGGAGATTTTCGGGACGACGCGAACACTCTACCCAATAAGGATAAATTGAATAACGTCACCAGTTTCAATATTTCGTCTTGTACCTGCTGATCGGTAAAGATTTCTCCCGCAACGCGCAAACGAGGTTAACGCTGAAGGAAAACCATATTTCCATCAGAAATGTTCGTGTTCGAGGAATGAAAGTAGAAATCGCGTCCAACAACCGCGTGGAAAGTTGGGAGATCATATTCCGATTCCGGAGTACTTCAAGATTGAAAAAAATGCTTTTGGAGAAGCCTAGCTGCTATAGGCTCCATTGTAAAGTAACAGCGGATGTGAAGGTGATGAAAGGTATAGCTTTCGCAAAGAAGGTAACTATCAGGACCAATGTAGGCAGGGCCGGCCCTAGGTTTATCGGCGCCCCGGGCAGGGTGTCATGCAGACGCCCCTTCCTTTTAAATACTTGAAAATGTTCAATTATTTAATAACATGATCAACTTTGAGAGAATAGTGTAGGCACTCATTAAAAGTTTTCTAGTAAATTATAATCTTTGACTCAATTTAATTCTTATTGTGCAAATTACCGCCTCTACAACACTAAAATTCAAGAAAAGAATTTGCTGTACAGAAAGCGAATGCATATTTGTAATCTGAAACTATTGCCTGTTGTTATGAATTAATGGCTACATATAGAAACATAATTTACTACTAATTCCAAAATTTCATTCTCGATTGATTATTCAGAATATTTACCGACACGCTCCATTTGTGTGATTGCTTCAATACCTCTGTTTACTATCAAATAACGATTCATGAGAAAAATATTTATCTAGGATTCTTTGATAGAACAACCCATGTAGTCGTTGTGAGTACAGAACGATTGAGTTATCGAATTAAACAATTACCTACTATTAGTTATTTTAATTATTTCAGTTAATTAATGATTATCAGCATTATTGTATCATTAATCACGAAGGATTTTACGGCTTACTAATTCTTATTGTTTGGTGAGACAAAGGTCCAGGTCTTTGGGCTGCCCTTAATGAAGGTGTAAATGGTAGTTAGGTGGGAATGTAGTAATTAATACAATGATTTTGCATTTAGCAGATAACAATATGTAAACACACAAATATTTACAATTATAGATTACTTCTGCGATTAATTCTGCGAGTACGATAATGATTTAACCGTTCTGAAAGCATTATTAATCGTGTCAGTTTATGATAAGAACGCTTAAATTTCACTATCAAATCTAAAACTCCCTATAGATTTCACTGGATAAAGTTTATTATCTTTGGTTGAAATATTTGGGAGGTTTACAGTAGCAAAATAGAGAAAGTCGGAGAAACATCGTGGAAGCATGATTGAGTTTGTCTACACTCCAATCAATCCATTTAAGTCTCATTTCATTCCACATAACTTTATGAATACCATTTCAGATTTCTTTACTCCAAATGATTTACTTTTACGTCGCATAAGACACAAAATAGCTTAACCCAAGAGATGAGAAAATATCTGGTTAAATAAATGTAGAATTGAAATGTGAATTCTCCAAATTGGATGTATCTAATACTACCAAGTCCAAGATTAGCTGATTTTTGGTTGTTCAGAACGAAGAAAATGTTGCAATAATACATATCTGCATACAATCTTTATCTCTTTCTGGCAAATATTAAATTTCTCTGATAATGAACCCCTTAGCTTTCTCTCCATTGGCTTCCTGTTAAACACATAAGGCTGCAGAAATTAAGTGTGACATAACACTGTGAAACTTGTCTAGCGTAACATATTTCCTGTAGCGAAAACTTGCCCATTAAGGAAAAATTTCTCGGTTCCGATCTGCGGGATAGGAATCCAGTACTTCGAACTTTCGTATACCGGAAACATGTTCATAACGGAAAACATTTCTGGCAGCATGCGATTCCGCCATAGAAAAATTTCACCGTATAAATATTAGCAATATTTACAAAGTGTTCTCAAATGTTAGATAACTCCATCGTCTCTCTCTCAAAGTTTCCTTCCGTATTTCAAAACTGAAAGTAAATGCTGGAATACATTATTATGTAAAACTTACCGGTAAACATAAGAAATAGCGTTGCTGTGTCGAAAATTATAATTAATTATTATAGAAAATTATATTTCTATTTTTTATAGTAGAAAATTTTCGGGATCATTAAACATGAAAGCATATTCAGAATTACACACAGGATATTTGTAAATGACTGAAAATAAACTAATTTCTAAACTCTTTTGAGTAATATAAAATCGGCTTCCATCCTGAGTTGGACCAACCATTGAAAAGAACAACATGACAAAATTAAATACTAAAGTAAACGTCACGTCCCCAAATACGCGGCTGAAAGTAATAAATTCATATCACAATTAAAAAATGAATCACTTTAAATTACCAGAAGACATTTTATCCATACATTAGAGTTTCCTATTTAGTTAACACAAATTTTTTACCTCCTTACTCCATCCCATTTTAACCGAGAATTTCAATTAAAACGGAAACACTGAGCGAACGATAGTGCTTGCGGTTGTGTTGCGGTTTTATTCTACCAAACCAAGTACAAGCGATAATACTCTATTACCCCAGCATGCGTTTTCTTACGCCGAAGAACCATAATTTTACTCCCGAATATCGTAAATAAGCTGACCAACCAGCGGTTGCGCACACCACAAAGCATATTTATATTGTGTAAGGTAGGCAAACGGTAGCACCTCATTTAATTTGAGAATTTAAAGAAGCATAAAACTTTCGTAAGAAATTTATAGGTTACAAAATAGAACATTTTCTAGCGAGTAGCCAAGATTTATTAAAAATTGAAGTAAATAAGCATAACAGTTCAATCTATATACCCCATCAACCATCGACGTTTTCAAGGTTTATTCAAGTAGTAGTAGTATTGTTAAAAGTGCTTCGACAGCTTTGGTCATTTCGCACGTAGGCCCTACCGGGAATCGAACCCGGGACCGCTTTCACTGAATTCGAACGCGTTGCCCACTTGGCTATCGGGAGCCTAAGGTTTATTCAAATCAAAGCCAATATCTAAGTTAATTCTATCCTCATTCATTACTTTTCGGTCTCTGACAAAGTGCTAATTAAAATAGAAATGCGCAATTAAGATAAGGTAAAATTCATGAAGTAAATAAGAATACAGATGTCATGGATGAAGCCATGCGTTGCGTAATGAATATGCATATGAAAATATGAGGAACTCCATGATATTTTAAAAAGTTCACATAGCTTCTTTATTTATCCTACTACATAAAAGAGAATCTACTCGAAAGAAGACAATGTAACGAAGCAATCATTTCCCTACATTATTATATTTTTATATTAAAGGGTCAGTAATCCGGGGTCTTCCATTGTTTCCAGATATGGTCACAATGTAAGTATGAACGGCCGGCAAAAACGGCTGTGGTATCATTTTAAACCTCTAAT
Organism: Ladona fulva; assembly: GCA_000376725.2. Lineage (NCBI taxonomy): Eukaryota > Metazoa > Arthropoda > Insecta > Odonata > Libellulidae > Ladona > Ladona fulva. Next base: position 2,411,700 of record KZ308228.1, read on the forward strand.
TCTTTTTTTACATTTTCTTATTTAACAATAAGTTGATAAGGTCACTTTTAAAGTAGTCCTCCCGATCCACTTTTAGCTTAACTGAATGCTGTTATACACAAACATTCGCGCAAATCTATACGATAATAATTTCTTTATTATATTTTTTTGTGGAATCAAATTTTAGAATGACTGAACATACAACGATCTCTATTTCACTAAAAAGTTATAAATTTATCCGATGTTTAAGTAAAAGCAATACGCGCAATATCTCTTTCAAGTACCAAATATTTTGGAAAATTATGTTCCTTCTTTTCAAAGAACTTCTTGTTTTGTATTGAATATGGAATAGCTAATTCTAGAAAATTCATCCTGTAACACTAGAAGAAAGAATTTTAGAAAGCTTACAGGGAGGATTCATTCATGTTATGTTAATTTCAATCTCGTTTGAAATACTGTTATAACAACACCTACTACCATTACCAATATTCCATAATATTTAAAAATTTTTGATGATACTAATTCCAGAGTCGTAGCAGATACACCTCTATTCGTGTAAGAATTTTAACTAAGGGTGAAGGCGTAAGAGGAGCCTACCAGAGAAATAGGATTTCGACCAAATGAAATTTGTTACTATGACTCAGAAACAGATTTGTTGGCTCAAACATTATCAGCTGACATAAATAAATTCAGTGTATATAAGCGGCTCCCGGATAGCCAGGGCAAAGCGTTCGACTTCGGCGAAAGCGGTCCCGGGTTCGATTCCCGGTGGGAACCTACGTGCGAAATTACCAAAGTAGTCGAAGCATTTTTAACAATACTACTACTATCAGTTTATATAAAGTCTTTTAGAAGTTGAAGATACAAAATAAATCGATTTTTGCAGAATGAGTAAATGAATTCTTAACGTATACCTTAACGGTTTAAAATTTCACTGCTACCACAATGCAAAGATGTTCAACATAAACTAATGCTATTATCAATCCTAATGATATTCTATACCTAAAAGTAGTAACTTGTACATTCTTGAAATGAAAAGGTCTAACGGCGTTGAAGGAAAGCACTAAATACCGCGAAATGGTAACGTAATCACCCAGCATAACAACAAAATGTACAGCGTCCATTCCCTCATTCGCACAGATTAACAGTAAATTACAGCGTTTTTGCAATCTTTAACGTCCATTCTACTCATTTTGCCTGATTCCCTCACTCCACGTCACTATTTCATTGTTCTCCGGAATCTCCATTTACACGCAAGCATATCGATCCTTGCAACACAGCACTCTTTCCCATGTCCGAAAACTTTCCTTCAAATTGCGAGGATTGATATCGCCCAGCAGCCCAATTATAGCTCGTCTGCTCACGTTTCGTTGCCACTGTCTTTTGCTTAACACTTCAACCACTGCAGCGACAGCGGTGATGCCGTGCTATTAACCGCTTCCTGAACCATGGTATGATTTCAAGGAAATGCTCCCTTCTTGCTACATACTATGATGGACTTAATCAGGATTTATTAGATGGCATTTAATTAGGTTTAGTTAGGGTCATTTTGATTCCATTCCGTTTACCTATGCAGAAAAGCCCTGAAAAATATCGAATCAAACCGATGAAAAGGTGGAAATACTGATTTATCGATTTCATTGTATTACCATTTTAACATCAACCGAATAGAAGTTCGGTTTTACATATATTTACGAATTTTATCGTTTTTCACCAATTAAAACCTACTTAATTCATTAAACGAGAGCTTATTCTCTTTATCGTCGTAGAAAATTGTTATTTTACCACCTGTGTATGTTTTTCCTCATATTCTTACATGATATACAGTACGAATAAATGCATTACTTATTACGAAAATGTACATAGTAATACTAAGACATTGCTTGATTGGATTGACTTTTCGTAGTCTCTTATAATTGATTTCGATATCAAGAGCGTAAAAATCAGCAACTATACTTGTTTAATGAAACGAGGAACGTCATGGCGACATAAGCTAATGTATGTGACGCAACCCTCCGTCATTTCTTCCCTTCTATTCACCTCTCACGTGAGCTAAATCTGGCTCAGAGCGCTGGGATCCGCAGGCGAATAAAATTTTCATAGGAGATCGTGAGAGAGACAAAGTGTGGTTGGAGTAGAGAGATAGCAGCAAAGATATAAACCAGAGCCGTGATTGAAAGGTGGCAAGTCAAAGTGAGACAGAAGAACTTCAAAAGTGTGTAAAATGAAGAAAGATAACGGGTTGAAATGAGTCGCTGTCGAAACTATTGATAACGAAAGGGAAATGTTCGTGATTTTTCAAGGTAAGATAAACATCAATATTAATATTCATAGTAGTGTACTGGTAAAAATATAAAATAGAGCATTTCATGTAGAAAAGTTTTCCTTTCCTAGTAGAAAACTTTTCCTGATAAAGTAACTGCTGGTCATTCTTTCTGCACTGCATCAAAGATTCTAATAAGTTAGCTTATAAAGGTGTGAATAATGAATCCCCCTGCCATACACCACCGTCGGCTTGCGGGTTAAAAATCATCTAAATTTAGAAGAGCCTCAATTGAATAGCGAAGAAGAACGCCTTAAAAAGGTTGTGAGATTTAAGATTAAGATTTATGTGAAACCTTAGAGCCACCATCGGCATACGGCAAAGATTATATTAACACCAACATCTTTACCTAATCTACACTATTAGCTTCTAAAATTCTGTGCGATCTTAGATTCCATAAAGAAAGATGAAATGATGCTACATAGTACGGTTGATAGTATCATACATTTAAATTACACATGGCGCCAGTTACGTACTGTAGAAGTGGTAAATAGGTAGAATATAGTATAGTCAAACTTAATCACCAACATTACAATAATTGCCGACTGTCCTCCATCGAAACTATTGCTAACTATTCTCCATCGAAACAACAAATGCTAAAGAAATTAAAGGTAAAAAATGTGAAACTTCAATGCTTCTTCGTCTCATAGAATGTAAAACACATCAAATTTCATCAATTAATAGCTCAATATAGGCATCCAATAGTCATTCTCTTAAATCTAAGTAAGCTTTTTTCAGAATTAGGTTTCAAACTCATTAGCTGATCAAAACTTCGGATAAAATACCGCGTATTCATATTCTGGAAGCTTTCTCAGATAAATATAGAGGAGAAATTCTTAAACAAATCATTTTCCTCTGAGATAAAAACTGAATAAACGTTTCATATTACAAATTTTAAGAACTCAGGCAGAACTAAGTAATGTTTAGAGATAATTCACCGACCAGAAATTCTTGGATAAAAGTGGAGCCGGAATCTTCACAACGATTAAATACCCAGTTATCAGTAATGTTCCTCAATCATAGGCATTTCCTGATATATCAATGACTTCCTGTAAGTTTATAGGATTATTCGGACTTTTTATATAAAAAAATTAAAAATTAGAATTTCCGATCAAAATACGCTTGGAAGTCATAAGAGAGAATTTAGCATATACATATTAAAGTTTATTAACTGACCTTTTGGAAGATCCAGGGAGATGGAGGCTGCGCGGTGTTCACAGCATCTGAAAAGAGAAAAAAATACTCGGGTTAGTTTGGATTTAGAAACAGAAGTGGTTTAATACTATCGGAATAGTTCAAGAGATAGTTCGTAGCAAACTATTGATCCGTAAGCTCGCCTAACCCTTTTCGAATCGACCAATTAAGGTTACGTAAGGTACGAGAATGGGGCACATGTACGGTATGATAGACATAGATTTTCACCCGCCGCCAATGGGGCATGGCAAGGGGTGCATTAACACCTTACATAATCTACCCTATTAGCGCCTCTGATGTCTCTCACGAAACGAAATGCATGAGATCACGATCGTTGCTTTCTGCAGCTACGCCTTCAACTTGGCCTCAAATTTCTGAGGTGAGGTTCAGATCTCTTCAGTTTAGTTCTGAACTTTTCGAAGAGCTTCTGTTGGTAAAAGAGGTTCTCATATGTAACGCTACTGTGGAACATGAATTCTTCACAACCGAAATGGGCTACTCTACGTTGGACCATCTCTAAATCTATGGATCAAAATCGCGCAGCAGTGTTCGAGATTAGGTTGAGTGAGAGAAATATGAGCAACTTCTTTGATTCTAGAAGGGCATCTCCTCAGGGTTCTACTTGCCATTCTCTGCATTTTATTCGCATTTCCTATTATATCTCGAATTTGTCCTTTGATCGATAAATTACTGTTAAATATAATTCCTAGGTATTCGTTATGACGCATGTACTCCAATGAATATCCTTTAAACTGCTCAGTAATGATTCATCAGGGTAGCTAATAGGTAGGTAAGGTATAGGTAATAGATTACGCTAATACACCCCCTGCCATATACCACTCGCAAAATATAAATATATTATCTATTATCTAAATATAAACAAATAAATTTTTTTTCTTCGAATAAGAATTCTAATCATCAATGAAATTGATATTGCAAAGTTGTAAATACTTAATTCGATCTCTACTAGTTTTTTGCCACTAACCTTAAGAGTTCATTTGAGGCGAAAGGTCGGCAAAAGGTCGACTCAGCCTGTAAAAATGGGCACCGGAGGTAAAATTCAGGGTAATATAGGCAGTAGAAGCCTAGCTAAATTATCTTCACTCCATGCCATTAGGCTCAAGTCAAGTGTCACTAGACTCTTGACTTCCTAAAACATGCTGTTAATGGGTGACTATCATTATTTTTTTCCATTTCCAGCGGAAATGGAAAAAAATTATGATAGTCACGTTCCGTTAGACGCTCTGGAATGTAATGTATTTTTTCATGAGACTCAACATTATTGTAACAATACACCTACTGACATAAATGTATATACTTAGTCATATATTATATTGTTATGTATACTTACCTAAATATTACATATTTTGGGTAAATTAAGGTTTGCCTAGAAAGAAGTAATACCTTTTACAACCTAGAGGTGAAGCCACTGAACCTCAGCATTATTCTGTTATAGCAACCAAACATATAAATAATTGTTCATTACCTTAATGAGATAAAGTCATCAATTGAAAGGACATGTAGATGAAAATATTTTAATCGAAATGAAAGGAAATATTTTATCTACTACATTCCTGTTGTTTCGATTAAGGTATGAAGTACAGTTGCATCCTCGGTTAACGACGGTAATCCGATACAAGATTGTCGTTAACCAAAGCCGTCGTTATTCAAGGCGCGATTTTTCACATATATGCTGTATGCCAAATATTAAATGTCATTTAAATAAAGTACGTGCAATTTATACGATTACGCTTGAACAAAAATTATCATAATTAAATGAATATCATTAAAAGTAGTTTTTAATAGTCAATCTTCACGAGAAGGCGTAAAACAAAGCCTGCGTCGTTACCCGAGATATTTTTTTAACACAGCCACTCGTCATTAACCAAATACGTCTTTCACTTAGGCCGTCGTTAACCAAAGTGCCTCTGCATTACGCCAGTTTTTGCTAAAAGATTGAGTTCATTGCATTGGCGAATCTGAGTCGATACCCGGCGGCAGCAAAAACTAAAAATGTCGAAGGAACTCGGGAGCGCAGAATATCATCTTTATTTGCATCAATTTAATACGTGTCCTTTCTAGGACACCGCATGTCAGTTTCGTGGCGACCGCGAACACGAAGGGTAAGGAGGGAGCCGAGTCTCCCTCACATTTGCAGCGCATTATATTGATGCATGACGATGTCTCGATGTTTCAAAACAAAACGCGACCAGAGCGCGACGCCACAAAAGAAATTGCCACGTCTCGAACGGATATGCTTTCCTTTCATCATTCCGTAGACTTTAAAGCGATGCCATTCTCGAATGATATTTTGCCTTTCCTTACGGATAGATGTTCAGCGGCGCGAGAGCTTCGGCACAAAGGGTTCATTCGGTAGTCTGCACTGAGCAGTGTCGCGTCCGAACGAAAAGAAAGTGAGAATCCATGTCTTTGCCCGGCTAAAAAAGGAGTCCGGAGACAAGAGACGTCGAACTGAAAAGCGGAGGTCGTGGACCTTGCAGAAAAAAAGACGCCGAGAGATGCAATGCCCTTATAAGGGACAGTGGCCGCGATCAACCTAATAAAGGGACAGATGATTCGACTAGGCTATGAAAAAAGCATGCCCGGGGGAAGGGGATTCTTTATTCTCAAAGATTCCTAACAAGGGTTGAAGATACAAAAATGTTTCAAAGAAACTCTTCCTATGCAATATTCTAGACCAATATTCTAGAAAACGTAATTCCACCCTATGATCATAAAGCGAAACTTTTGCTACGAAATTACAAAATACAAGAATGATCAAATTAACAAATCAACATCAAATTAACTTAGAAACTTCATTTTCATTTCATAACTAAGGTATTATTTGAGATGCTGTTTAAATAAATGCTATTTTTCTAGCAACTGAATAGTTGAAGGAAAAAGAGACACAAAACAAGAAATTAAAAGGAAACTATTATACGTACAGACTGGTTTCACGCTTTAGAAATTGATTTATAAAGGTTTTTGTTACAACAAATAAACAATTTTTGGTATTTGATACGTAAATCCGAAGATACCGAAAAGAATACATACAGATGCGAATTAAAGTCACGAAATCCTTCAGGAGTAATGCTATAACATGACAAAATTTTGATGATCCTCATTTGCTTGAAAGAGGTGTAAAAGGGAGTATTCTCCATGTTTCTCACGATTATACCAACACTGTAATGGATGCAAAAGGTCGATTTATATACTAGATTTACAAATGTAAAAAATGTAGGCTTTCGATCATTTCAAAGAGAAACGAAATCGTCATGTAATCAGCTGATGTCACATCGTTTTGTCGTCACATTGTTCATTGTGAGATTTAATTGTGATCTGCTAATTCAATGCAAGTAATACGAAACTAATCTTTCGATGTCTAATAGTAATTAGTAGATTCTTCCAACCGTATCAGAAGCTATCATCGACGAATAAGAATTCCAATGAGCGTCAACCATAAATGTTTATTCCTGACATAAATTCTTGCATAGCAAATCATTCCATCGGCGATTTATTTGTAACATCTTCGGGAAGATAACCTTGGATATTTATAATCCACAGCAACTTAAAAAATTCCTAATATGTAGCTAGTTTTGTAGTACTTTCTCACGACGAGAAACTAACAAAAAGTTCCCCCGGATATCAAACACTCGAAACGACTGAACCAATCTAATGTTAGTATTTAATAAATTAATTTGCATAAGCCAATAATTTTTCCAGCATATCTACATAAATAAAATATGGCAAAATGAAACGCAGATCTGGTGGGGCAAAATAGGACCAGAAAACGCCCCCCGTGCTCCCCAAGAGTCCAAGCATTGTAGGACAATTACGGAGATGTGAATTAACGACACCACTTCGAAATAATTCCCGTGATCAGACCGCATATGTGAATCAAGTATTTCCTTCTAAATCAAAGCGAGAGTTTACGCGGCGCGCAATAGCGCGAATTAAATCTCCTGCCTCCATAACGAACTACAGAAAACTGCAACATCAGACAAATTATGACGCCGGCACGTGGCGAAAGTTTCATACAACGCAGTTATTTACGATCGTCAATTGTTTCCGCAGCAAAGGTGTCGTTTCGCATCCTAGACGGCTCTCGCAATCATGGCGGACGTCGGCACTAATTTAAATGATTTGTTTGCAACGGTTGCGCTGTGCGGCCGCGCTCGCAGTTAGGCTCGGCGTGACTTAATTTCGCATAATATCAAGTCATATTTTAAAGCAACGCGGATGCATTAGCGAGAATTTGTAAATGAAATTTCAGAGTCAACAGCTTTCCTAGTAAAGGTATATGTGAGGTAGTTGAATGAAATGTCAGAAAGTACTTTGAGTCGATCACCGTGTCATTTTCCTCGCCGCGAGAGCATACAGTAATGATCGAATGGTAGAATTGAGCTTCGTAAAAAGCAACATTATTTTTATTCTGTTATTTTAATTAATTAAAATCTTCTTTGAGTTAAACGGTGCACGCATTACATATTATTAATAAAATATTTTTTTTAAATACAATATAACGAAAATATATTGTAATATAATTTACAACATTTTAGACTCAGAAATGAACTTAGTGTCTATCGAATAAAGTCACGGGACTGGGGCTCGAAAATCGATAACATAATTGGCGGTTGGATGCTCTATCCCTTGCGTTATCTGGCCAGATCATTCAGTCATGCTGTTTGGGACTCCTAGTTGGTAGAGCGCGTGATGTCTGAGCGGCATCGTTCATCGCCAGCATACAAAGTCTCTTGAATGGGACGACCGAATGACTTGGCTGGTCAAGCTTGGCCAACCAACCGGTTGAAATTAAGAGACCCCAGTTCGATTCCCGGTCCCGTTAGGATTTTTACATTTCCGTTTCACCTTTGGAATTTTTCTAGGTGCACGCTTGCCTTACGTGAAAATCACTTTAACTCTTTAACTTTTACTTGTGAACTTGACATCCTTAAACTGTTAGTAGTCAATCAGATAGTAAAATGCGTTTCTGTATTAGATAAAGTAAATTCTGTTCGTTCACTCACATTTAAACTATCACTAAGAATAGTCATCACGTGATTAATGATCAGCAATCTTGATTATCTTTAATAAATTCTCGATTCAGTTCCAGAAAAAATTCCAGATCTTTAAAGCCTACTTTCGGAGATCTTTACAATCACTTTTCATCAAATTTATCATAAATTAGATTTATTTAAAAACGTTTCTTTTCGCTTCATAGGGCTTCATATGCTTAATTTATCAGAAATGTGAAAATTAAATTATTACATTTATAGTAAAAGCATCGTTAACAAACGCTTCCACAAAATAGAGATGTACAGTTAAATATATTACAATAATGGAAAATACAATATTAATGCTATATTTTGTCAAATAATCTAATTCATACCCCTTTTCGTGATTTAAATACAATTACACTAAGCTACACGGATAAGTATTAAGACTTTACTTAAAATGTATCAGATGATGCCAAATATACTTTCAAATGAAGAAAATGACTACAGATATAATCAAAGATATCCTATAAAGAAAAACTACACAGCTGACATGAACTTAGCCTAGGCAAAAACCCCGCCGCATTCATTTCAATTTTAAGAACTTCTGCGCCTATACCGTACCATTTTTATGTAGAGGAAAACACTGTAAAAGTTCCTTGGATCTCTCAAGACAGTGAAATACACCTATTTACGACCGTTTTATCTACCCATATCTAACCATATAAACATGACGATGCAGGAAACTCACAATCGGAATGCAAACGTGACCTTGATTCAATCCATAGAACGAGACATGCGATCTTGAACACGTTTTTATTGACACTTTAGCTTTAAAGAGCAGCGAATGTTAAATACAGATTGAAATAAGAAGCTCTTTTCTTACGAAGGATATAAAATGGAGCGACTTCTTAAAATGTTGGAATTCCGAGTGCTTGCAACGCTGACGGTAAACTCGCGAACTAACAAGCGAGATATCTTAGTTAAAAGAAAAGTTGGGAGCATGTCTCCTAAAGAGGTAGCATAGTTGAGGTCCTAAGACATCCAACGGCATTTCTCGAGTAAGTGCACCTTCACGCATACCTTCGGGGAGATACGTACATATTCCATAATCACCATCTTTGTTTTACGTTGATAAAAATACGAAATAAAAGCAAGAGGCATGGCAAGGAGGTAATTTATGATATGTGAAAACCTTAGAAAGTGTAAATGAATTATTTCCGATGAAGAAGAAGATGGTTTTCCTGTAACAATAAAAATAATAAAGTTTTGGACTCTTCGAATTTTGAAATGGCAGAAACTTCCAAAAAATATAAATTGTAATGATACATCCTATTCTATAAATTCTGAGTACGCGATAATCAAAATTCGTAGTAAAAAGCAAACGATTCGTCGATGACTCAATTAACTACGACAATAGCAAGCATATTCGGATACAAATAATATCTTCATCTTCCGCCTTTCCATTACGTATTTCTTACCAATAGTGACAGTTTTTGGAGACCAAAGCCCATCAATTGACCAAGGTGTAGTAAACTTGAAGAAGAAATTGCATAAATAATTTTATAAGTCAACTGAAGTGAAGAAACAGAAATGTCTGCCTTCTTATATGGCAAATGAAAACCATTACATGACGATTGCAAAGACTGATTGACATTTTTCATTTCGTTTTAGTATAATAATATTAATGACGACGATGATGATGATAATAACGCGACTTTATTCGGGCGAGATTGAGACTATCAAGTTTCTTCTTACATCCAACCCTTCGTCATATGAAGTTTAAAAAGGATTATCTCGAAAAAAGTGTAAAGAAGAAAACCACTTTGTGATTTTAAAAACCTAAGCTAGAACTTAGAGAAAATACACCACAGCAGGAATACACCCTAAAGAAGGGGAGTGTGTAAAACCTGCTATTCCTACTGAAAGTTAACTAAACTTTAAGGAAACAAACAAAAGGATGTCTACGTTGAAACTAATATAGATATGGAGTTTAGACAAAACTTTTTGAAGCATTGCTGTCAAATTGGAGCACTTTTTATTTGCAATTTTGAATAGTTTTGCAAGAGGCTCTGGAATTTTTTTTTTTTAAGTCCTCCGGGAAAATCTTCATTGACGATGATGTTTTCTTCGAAATCAATGAAGCCGTTCCTTCCCGGGCATAAAAATGCAACGGCCGTTTCAAATTTCTCTCAGAACACGGTGTTAACGGTTCTTTTAACTTGGCCTAAAATCTGCATTGATTGCCAACTCATAAAGGTGGAAGAAATTCTTTCGTGAGAAAAGACCCTTCCCGGTGCCAGCCGATGAAATTCCAGGAATGCTACTCCGAGAAGCCTTTTCTTCCCCGTAAAACCGGAATGGAAGTTTAATGAATCAAGTCCTCTAAGCGGAAGCAACTCTAAAATCAAGCAGCTATGCTAACCGTTAGAAAGGACAAACAACCAACGAACACAATTATTAGGGATGCTGGCGTAACAAACCGGGAATACTCCATCAATACCCTCATAACTCCAACAAACTCGCGTGCAATTTCCTCCGTCTCACAAGGAGCCTTTCCCTACATCCTCAACCGATCCATTGTCCCTGCAACTTCCGGACATCGCCTCGCCGACAACGGATTCCTAGGTCATTGTGTTCACGAGTAGCTGGGTTTATCAACCCACTGCGGATAATTCCAATACTTGAGAGCGAATATGAGAAAACTTTGCGGAAACTTCACGAGCACTGACTACAGTGCTTCCTTTATGGTTGTGTCCCTGTTTGCCCCGAGGACGAGGCAGGTTATTTCGCTGTCAAGTATTGAAAATTCGCTAAGGAGCTGGAAACATACCCCGCTAACAATGGGGGCTTGGAACCTAAATCTGCCCCGTTCTTTCTCCGTTACATCGCCTAGAGCCGTATGGCAAAGCGGAGAAACTCCAACGGTCTTTAGTTAAGGGGAATGGATGCGATGGGATAGTCTCGGGTGATGGTTGGGTTACATACGTAAAAGGATACTTCGATTCTCTAAAAGTCGAGAGAGCGAGATGACCTCTCATGGCGACTTTTCCGAAATTATTAAAAATGGGAACTGAACGAAAAATATGTGTTACCTACTCCCCATCCTTGGTTGAGAGATAATTAGCTATTTGCTTTTAATACCTATCAGTTTCTCAGAGAAAATTTGAGGATTAAGAATTTTTTTCCGGACGGCCGCGGTGATGGAATGGTTAGCAAGCCAACGTTCGAACCCCGAAGACCAGAGTTCGAGTCCCGGTTTATCGGATTTTTCAAGTTAAAAAAAGGCTGTGGGCTCATCCATACTAATAATTATTATAATTGATGTAATTAGAGGTCTTCTTGTTTCCATTAAAGAAGTTATAAAGTAATAAAGAGAAAAGAATAAGGGGAGGATAAGATAATTGGCGTTGTAATGACAAAACACAATCATTCATAACAATATGATAACATGCAGAAAAATCTATTCGGATGAAAAATACACTATACAATATCTCCATAGTAATTTTAAATAAATAATAAATAGGTGACCGTCGTATATCATTATGTATACGTCGTTAGTACGCGCAAGAAAGAGAATCGTTAAAGTACGAATAATGCAACATGTATGCCTGACTCTTCCTTTAAGTCGTACGAAGAATCTTCGGTCGTGTATGTTTAATACAAACCCTTAAAAGTTGTATTCATAAAAAACCTAGACCTACCTGTATAGATATAATAATAAATAAGTATAATAATAAGATATAATAATATTAAAGTTCACGAAGACCATATTTCGTTTGTGTAACAAATTCATTCTGTAGGTAGCAATCCAACATGTCGCAAAATTATGGAGAGTTTTTATCTACGTAAAGAATCGTCTGCACAATGCCGAAAGGAAGGAATCCATGTTGAAGGAACAAACGTTGAAATTAGATTGCAGACAGATACGAAACGAAAAATTAATAAAGAACCTCAAGGCTTAAGCTTAACAATGACAGCGGGAAATTAAATTTCGCGGAAAACCAGTTAATTTCTGGAAAAAGGTATTATTTATGATATTACTATACACAATTCATGGATTTATACAACAATACTTCCTCGAAATTTCATTCGACACCGCTCGAATGAAATTACGGAGAACTCTTCTGAAGTGGTGACGTAAATGAAAGCGTAATATGAGCTGATTCATCCGGAAACAAAGTATTTGTAAAGTAAAAATTATAGGAACACTCACGATTTGATCCACTGAGCCGAATTTGCAAATTTTTAAACAAAATCCCAGCTGATAGCCGACACTCGCAACCTGATCGCCGTTCTAAGGGCTAACGCAAGTGGACGCAAAACGCGAGACGGATACGCTTAATCCGATGTAACACTCAAGTGATCAGCAACATTAGTCGCCTAATTTACCCCTTAGGGGGAACGCCGTCCGCGGTCCGAGGAAGTGTTGAATATGGACGGAGAGAAAGGCGTAGTGAGTACAGATCCACAGTCGAAAGGAAATGTGATAAACGTAAAATAGTAACTAAAGCCTTAGTTTAAAACTTTTTACCACAAAAATTCAACTAAGCGATCGAAAAATTGTGGTTCACGCGCTTGATTTTAGATGAAGAAGTGAATGTAAAAGTTCTGAGCGGTTACTCTGACCTCTAAGCACACCAAATCCCACCGTTGTCAAAGAAATTGAAGGAGAAATTGTTCTATCGTGGTCGCTTAAAGGTCAGAGAAACCGCCCAGAAAAATTGAGACCCGGGTTCAATTCTCGGCAACGGCAGAATTTTTCTTTCGCTTTTTCATCTAAACGAAAATTCAAAGTAATATTAAATAACTACTCCTGATAAGATCACAGATATTTAGGAGTAAAAAAGAAAATTAAAAGGGAAAAGGGGATAAAACACACAAGTATAGTTATTTCAATTTTGTTTTGACAACAAGAAAAATAATGATTAGAGTGTATCTCAGCGTAATCTCTGTTTAGAATTCTCATGATTTAAAATAACTTTTGGCAGCATCAAATTTACCTAAGCAAATCACATCATTAAATCCCACCGCTGAAAAAGTAAAATTCCCATCTACCTTTGGAATTGTTTTTTCGTATTACAATCCGAATTCCACAGCATATTCTTTCGAGAAGGTGAATATTTTTCACAATCACATTATCATGGTAAAGCCAATTTCGCGAGAGAGTTCTAAAAGGAGATTTTTTTACAAATTTTCAAATCATTTTAACAGCCTTCTGATCCAGTTTTTACGACGGCGTGATTTTAATCTCCAACCGGTAATCCGAGGAGAAATACTTTTCTCCAAAAATGAACGGTTCTTTGGATTACTACCTAGCAGAAGCTTGTGCAATGCTCCTAATAATCCATAAATTTACTCTCGCGGCTTCTCTAATATACTTCCATTTTTCCCAAGGCTCCCGGAAACTTTGAAAAGCTTACACGCTGTAATCCATCGAAAAATGAAGAAACTTCTCAACAGGTTTTTGTTTTAATATTCCAGTAACAACTCAGCTCTTTTGAGCGCAAGTTAATCCTTCCAAAGCCCCACAACTACACAGAGCATGGAATCCTATTATGGCATAAAGAACTACGAAATGAAACTGTTGACTAACTCTGAAATCTGACAGGGCTGTAAAAGGTAGTCTAATAAGTAAATATGAGTCGGCCTTACGGTTCAGGTTGGATGAAAATAAGACATTCGTCGAAAAATACCTCTGTGCGAACCTAAATTTAAGGAGTTTTCTGGATAATTGAAATACTCATCTCTAAATAAACTGAATTGAAATTGATCAATCGCCTTAGCTTTAGTTCTCAACTTTCTCTCAAGGATAAGTCTACTGTGATATAATATGGGGCTAGGGACTATTAAAGGAATAGAGGAGCGTATTAAAATACTATACATTGCCCCAGACGCTTCTCAGTGTTTGGTTTCATTCAAAATAATAAAAAAACAAATATTTCAGAATGCCACGGAGGAATTTAATATAAAAATCGGTTTCTAACTAGTTACGTCATTATCAGGAACAGATTTCAGTGAAATCAAATACCATGCTACGTAAGGGGAGAAGGGGATGGAGGAATGGACTGCCTTAAAATAAGGGGTGACATGAGCTCCAATTGTGGCAGAGTGTAGGAGAAGGAACATGGTCAAAAATCAACACCAATAATAAATATGATCAGTGTATACACGTTACTGTTATGATTGTGTTTATTATGCATGCTAAATTCTTTATATCGATTCCATTTTCAACAAAGTCGCGATTATTTTTCTTCGGTCTGAGTGGTTAAAATGACAGCTTTATTTCACAATATTGAAACGTACATCAGAATTGGGTTAAAACTGATTTTTCGTTGGCGAAAACTGAATGTAAATAAAGGAAAAATAAATAAGTTATACAAAATTTTGTTGGTCTTGTTCAAGAGGAATACAGCCTACGCTACAGTTATACTATATGATGCAAGCAAATGAGGAAATTATATTTTCGGTGATATTGCACGCGAAAAGGATGGAAGCGAAGACTAGCAGTATATCACAAGTAATTAATAGAATATGAAAACTGTAAAAGTATACGTACAAAGGACGAAAACTTGAGATATTGGTCTATGAGTTACAGGTTGCTTTGCAGTTGGATCTGACGCCGGAATAATAAATGGCTAATTAACCTCAACATACGAAGATAACATAAATAACATTGCCCAAATGAAAATGATGAAATGAATAACATGTAACCCCGATTTTCTTTACTAAACTTAGAATTATCCAGACAAAAAAATTCTCGGTAGCTATGAAACGAGAGTTGGGAGAATTAGATAATACATTTACGTCTGCACAATTGACTGTTAGCTATTTTCGGGGATATTCCTTTTAGCTGTTTAACAAAGAAACATTTTCATTATCCGCTACTCGCGCTTTTTATAAAAGGAAAAATTACTTCTCCGATTCGGGTTCTGATAAACTTTATAAAGATTCATAACCTAATCAATATATGCCCGATGATCTCGAAGTTGATTTCTGTAAGATTATTTCAGCGAACTCATCACATTTTTAGCGAAATCATAAGAAACATAAGTTTTTTATACACTGACTAATGTTCTATCGTAGGCCAACTCAACATGTAACATTTCATTCTCATACAATTGCTGTTATTTCCCCATTGCCATGAATATCTGAATCCGTATCTCGGCGTCCAGCCCTTCAGCAATTAAAAGTTAAGAAATGGATGGGAAATCAAGGAAATACAGTTGTATCTTGATTGACGACGGTAATCCGTTCTAAGATGTTCGTCGTTAATCAAAACCGTGGTTGTCCAAGGAGTGATTTTCCAGAACCATACAGCATGTAAAAAATATGCAGAAAAAACTCATTAAAATGTTAATAAAATATGGTAAATATATAATTTATAAAATTATATTTGCAAGAAAAGAATTATCATTAGTAAAATAAAAAATAATAAAAGAAGTTTTAAATCGTCAGTCATCACCAGAAGGCGTCATAGCCGGCGTCGTTACCCGAGACATTATTTTATCTCAACCATAGGCCGTTAACCTAGTACGTCGTCAACTAAGGCCGTCGTTAACCAAGGTAACACTGCATATGCCAAAATTGGCCAACGTAGTACTTTGTACTATACTGATACAAGCGGCTGATATTGGATATCCTGAATAAACTTATTATCTCTACCCAAATGCGCTGAAATTTGCGGAAACTAACTACCTCCCCAACTTCAGGGGGCACCAATTATTTGTGTCCACCAAGAGACTTTTCCTAATCCTTACGCGATCTCCACAATATTCTCCACTTGATTACGTAAAATAATCGACTATGTATAGCTTCTCTTAGAAAGAGCCGCATCCTCTAAACGCATTCTGGTAAATCAATCCGGTGACCTTTAACCTTACGAAGTATACGAACTACGTTAATTAATGTTTCATAGAGCGGAGCGCCTCTGTTGCACCGAGAGGGAATAAAACCACGCCGAACACAAGAAATTAAACGCGTCATTTCCCCTGTGGAGATCAGAATATTCCTTTCAGTCGCCATCAAAAGTCTTCCTCCCAACGTTCTCGACTCTATTTAGGATTCGAATTTACTTCTTCAAATCCGGGATTTTCGCCGTGAAGCGAAATTAAAACGCCTTATTTTCCGCGTTCTTCACTTGGGGCGTTTACTGCTCCGTCGAAAAGCTCGCTCGAGGCGCCCAAATTAGCCAGCTCAAGTAGTCGCAGCTAAAGTAGGCTAATGCCAACGAGGGATTCCCATCAAGGTGCATTCTGTGAACGGGAGTACGCTACTGCTACTGGGAAGAACTCACGGTTGTGATTATTTCTAAAGGCCTCCCAACCGCGTTTGCCTAATGCGGAAGCAACAAAAATAAGACAGAGATTACTGAGGTGCTGATTACTGAGCTGAGTAACGAAATATACTCTGAATCTTCCTTCCATTCCAAAACGTACACACAACTCAGAACGAGGATATCCTAGAGGTTGGGTAATTAATGAAAATGTAACTCCTTTAATACGAAGGTGGGTTGTTTCTTCAAAGATGGCGATAATTTATTTTTCCCAAATTTCTAAAAAGTTCTTCCTTTGCTACTAAAACTGGCGTAGCTAAATGGAGGGAAGGGGGCAATCCGCCTCGGATGGCCGTTTTTGTCGTGGTAATTCGGAGATGCATATATTGCGGAGAAGTTATCAGGAAAAATTGACAAAATTGTTGGTAGGGAATGTTTTCCTGTATGGGTGTGAAACGTGGCCCTTAAGAAAAGAGGACGTCGACATGTTAGAGGCCTTTGAGATATGTGTATGTCATAAAATCGAAAGGGTAAATTAGATTGCTAGAAAAACAAACACAGAGGTACTAGAGATGTTTGGGGATGAGAGGGTAAGTGAAGTAATTAAGAGTCGTCAGAGGAAATGGGAGAGTGAAATATTGAGAGGAGATGGATTGCTGAAGAATGTAATTTAGGGTGGAATACAAGGGAAAAGTAGAAGGGAAGACAAAAACAAAATATGCTAGTTGACATAAAATGTGTGGTAAGTCACCAAGGAGCGAAAGAAATGGGATTGAATAAGAAATATATAAGGACGTGAACCTACCGAAAGGTAGGCCATCTATTTATATACATTATATTGAACTTAACGCTAGGAATGCTTTTAGGAGGGCGGTAAAATTAGGGACAACCCAAGCGATACAAAGACTAGCTACGCTACTGATACTAGAATATCATTATCATCACCTCCCCCTTTTTCGTTTTCCTTTGAATTCTATTGCCCTTTATTTAAGGTCATCCACAGGCTTTTTCGTTAATTTAGTCAGCTACCTAACACAAACATCACAGTTACGTTAGCTATGCAAATGGGAGGTGAAAGATAGGATCATTCAAATAAAGTTCGCACATACAAAAATAGAGCACTTCGTCGTTTTCAGGTACTTAACGGTCTTAGTTAAACTTGATTTAATGGTCTGAGTTAAAGGTCGAAGGTCATTGCATTTCACTGAGGTAGAACTATTGGTATCTCAACTAGTGATACATAGAATATAATATAACTATACTATAAATATATAAAATATAATATAACTATTGATAACTCCCATTCCATTCCATTCCATTCCATATGTACTCGTACTCAAAGCAATAACCAAGTTATCATTCTAGGAAGACCAGAGGAAATTGTAGTGCAATTTTGGGCTTAATTAATTAGCGAAAGAATTGCTTTGGAGTTAAACGCCAATACGAAATACTACATGAATATAAATCCAATGAAAAACAAAAATTGAATCCGTCTACAGAAAGTTATATTTGAGTAAAACAAAACTGGTTTCAAGGGTTTCTTCATAAACCTAGAGATGAGGTAGAACCGTCGAAACCGGTCGTGTTTTAGCCGAATATAATTTTCTGTGGACGGAATCAGTTTTTCCATTGGATTAATCATAATTACGTTCGACCAGATATCGTATGAATTATTTAATTATATATGACTATTGGCATTCAATTATACTTGAATTGAGGACCCCACAGGTAGTGCAACGCGGAATCAAGGGAATTAGTATTCATAAACGCGAAAAATTGAGATGCAATAATGTAGATAACGATATCTTTAAAGCTGCATCTTGAATTCTCGAATATTGCGGCAAAAACATTCATAGGGTAAATTGGAAAGGGAGTGTTCCGAATAAATAACACGTTAAACGTCTGATAGTCTATGACGAACTCGTTATCAAAAATATTCATCTACGAAACCGACTACCTACTGATTGAACAGGCTTGGAAGCAAATAACAATATACGTTACACTGCAAATAGAAACGGCTTGGTTACGGAGTCGTCATAGAAGTTCACCAGGTTCCACCGGAGGAAGTTAATTTTAAAACATCCAGGATTCGAAATATACAAGACGAAATTGAAAGTTTATTTTTCTGCAAAGATATAAAAGTCATCGGTCATTTCTGTGAATACGAAGTTATAAAGGACGTATTTTCCTCTTTGTTTAGCAAATCACAAATCATAATGAGATTCTTGAGAGCGACAAAAGCCTTTACCATCAACGCCACGTTTCCATCATTCCGAAGATTTTTGATTAAATTTTAAGCGCTTTATCAAGATTCCGTTCCCTTTTAATATAAAAGAATGCAGAGCTGCGAAAGCCAGAATCGTGTCTTATTCTCCTTTGAAATGATTCTCTCCCAAGCGTCGTCGGTCATTTATCAGTAATGCAATCTCAGAAAGCCCTGAATACAAAACCACTTTCGGTATTTATTTTTCCACGAGTATTATGAAACGAAAACGAAAAATGATGAAATGAAACGATAACCTCCGCGATGAAATGCAAAGACAAATATCGCTGTTTTAACTTCGGAGAAAACATCACGACGAGAGGGATTTCAATTTATTCTTGAGGAAAAGTACGCTCGTTAATATTTTTCGAGAACGCCTCGGGTCGAAACATGTATTTTTCTTTGGTGATGGTGAGATAATGACTGGATGATAAGTTGCTACCATAGTGATATTTACTCGTTTTAGGTTAAAAGCGGTTGTTTTGAGTAATTAGAGTGATTATGACATGACAACGAAATTTTACTCCCTTTTAGATGTTATTAAACCTTAGTCAGGCCCAATCTGGAATATTCGACGAGTATATGGGCCTCAGCAGATGAAGCATACACTCGCCTGCTAAGATAAGAGCTACGGTAGAAAAGCAAGCGCTACGCAAATGCCTTCCAACGCAAAGTGGGAATCACCAAAGGAAAGGAGATTAGAAGCTCTGCAGTAGGTCATATATAGTCATATATATATAGACAGTATAGTCATAGAAGTAGGCTGCAATTCCTTGATAAATTCAGAGAAAGAACATTAATTTGCAGAAGACATAAACCGGTATTATACGACCCCCTGCTACTTCGACCGATCCGACAATGAGCGTATAATAAAGAGAAACAGATGAGAGGACAAGTAGTTTAGGAACTCATTCTTTTCGCGAAAGATATGCGATAACGATAAGCTAAAGAGGTACCTCGAACGCTTGGTGGTTATACCCCCTACTACACGCCGAGAGGCGGCTCGCAGGGTATATGTATAATGATATGACAAGGTTGTGAATAATTCCATCCCATGAGAATGCGTACGGGTTGTAAATAGATACCTCGATGGACGTGGAAGAAGAAAAAAATGTCCCTTTATATGAACGGAAAATGGAAAAAGAGTACGAGTACAGAAAAATAACCCCCATAGGTCGTAATAACAAAAAAAGGGAGCTCAGTTTACCGGGGAAACAACATTAGACGGACGAAAAGCAGCAGAAAAACGGCGCAAAAAAATAAACGGAAAATGGACTAGATAACACCGTTACCATCAGGAGTGAGAGAAATTCGACGCGGAAAGAAAGAAAAACATCCCAGATACGCTACGTTACATATATAAATATATCTTCACGCACATCACGCGGAAAGGCACTTCCACCGCAGGAAAAAATGGTGGAACTCGGGGCGCGAGAAGAGAGGGCGAGATATCTAAATCAATGAGCCTGGATGCGGGAGAATGTCAAAACAAAACACAGACGAATGGGGCACCCAAGGGGATGGGCTTCCGTGATGGATGAGAAGGTGACAATCGGGTAGGCGGGAGTCGACGTTGGTGGGGTCAAATACGAGGGAATAAATCTCGGAGTGTATGTGCGTCTAGGGTTAAGAGAAAAGAGAGGGCCGATATCTTCTTTTTTCGGATAGCCTGGAGAGGAAAAAACGCAATAAGCGCGTCAAGACCCCGAGATCCATAAATTTCCGCGAGTTAACGAAACGTAAATCAAGGATGGACTTGGTTTCGAAGCATTGGTCGATTAAAATTTTTCCGCGCGAGATTCAATTTATTGGCCGTGGTGACGGGAGATGGAATAGCCATGGGGATGAAATTATTTCGAGCGAAGCAAAAGGGAGGACGGGAAAAGTCCGTTAGACGGAGTAAGATTGGGTGATTTGTTTTTCGAGGACTGCTCCTAAGTCTTTCCTGACGTCCAGAAAAAGACGTGACAGACGCTGTAACGTTGGCCGCAACAATGGAACCCGATATAATTAGAACAGATGTGTCGGATATCTAGGTGCTATTGTTTGGACGTTCTGGAAAGCCAATGACAAGCAGTGATAAATTTCTATGTCCTAAATACGTACGTATGAGACGGGGAATATTGTGCGGAAATATCAATATCGCGAGACAGCAAGCAAACAGTGCTCACGATTGGCTCTTTAGCGTGTGGATAATTAATTAGCAGCTCGTCCATCCTGTGCGACTGCATTAATATTTATGCCATCGATAAAATAATGTAGGTAACATTTTATTCCGTCACAAAACAACTAGGAAAATAAACGTTAACTTTTCAAAATGTTGACAATTGATCAACGTCGCTTAATTAAACCTAAAGCCAGGGTCTTAAACTGCTAGGATATGAGTACCATTAAAGCCATGCTATAAGGTGAGATATATTTTTAAGACTATATGTAATAGATTTAAATCAGTCAAAACGGATAGGATGAGCACGGATTTATTATAAATAAACACTTAAGTTCGAAAAATGTGAAGCATACTGACATTAACATTCTTGTATTGGAATACTATTCAGGTTCCTTGATAAGAAAAGTTTATTTTCAGCATCCAATTGAATGAAAACTGGACTTAGGAGTCATCTGAGGACCTAAAACCTGCAATGTAAGCTAATGAAACAGAGATACCTCTCGAAATTTTTTGCGGCGGCTGAATGTATTGAAAATACACTTTTCTCAGAAGCCTTTATACTCTTACAATACAGGATTTGAGGAATAACGATTCTAGTACAGTAAAAATCCAAAAAAAACTCCCAGACTCACTCAAGAAAAAAAGATGGAACCGTAGGAGATTATAGACCTTAGCTTTACTTTGTAATGCATTCTACATCAATTAAGTACAAAACTTAAGTGTGATGGAACACCACTTTTTATGGTAATAAATAACCTAATGAGATAACTATTTGCTTCATATGCACAACCAATGCTATATAGTTAACCTCTCAGGAAAAGGAAAAAAGTCGAGTGCACTGAAAACTACATTTATAATTTATAATACCATTAGCAAAAAGATTTCAGGAGGGCCTTCTTTCTCTCTAACTCCTTCATTTATTTATACATATTTTTATTTATTTATTATGCCCTCTCTCTTTTTTCTCAACGTCAGATAGTATAGCATATATATATTATAGCGAGATATATATAGCCAGCAATGTTGGGCCAAAAGAATTTTAATTTGTAACTTAAAAACATAAAAAAGGGAAAATGTCATAAGCCATTTTTACAGCTAAGTCAGGTTATTTACCTTAAACGAAGGTGGCAATATTTAGTCACATTTAATACGATTTCATTGTATTTTATTGTTTTCTTCGCCTTTTTCACTTCAGTTTTAATTTAATTGGTTTTTATATAAAATACTTGACACTGTATTCGTGATTTTTTCCATTATGATCCTTAAAATTTTGTAGACGACTGACTCAGGGCAGGTTTTTCTGGGAGGCAACCTACAGGTTTCTTATGCAACTGACACGCCTATTTATGAGCTAAGTGAGTAAATGAGAGCAATCCATAGTAGGAGTCAAATTATAAAATGAACTTCAAAGGAATTCCGTAACTCGTACCAAAATGTCTCCAATATTTTTGCGCGAAATAAAGAACCCCATTAGAAATGGTAAAGGTTCAATATGATTTTCGGAATACACCCCATGTCCATTAGCTTTGCTATTTCAAATGTCAATCTTGGTTAATCTGTTTGGAAGACAGGTTTTCTTCCACATTACAACTTACAATCAGTCTTCACTGAAACATAAAAGAGGTAGAGCTCCTCTCTCGGATTTACGAGAGCGATTTTCTATCGAAGTCCTACAAGGACTGGTTCGGTATGGAGCACTTGCATCTCGAATCTATTTGCCCTGAAACGGTCATTTACCATTCAGCTGATGCAGTTACAGAGATGAAGCGAAATCGGATCACAGTTAACGTTATTTCGAGCAGAAAATGGACGGAGCGATACGTTCGGAAAATGATTTTCGGAAAAGGCGAATAAAATCAAAGCGAATTCAGTCCAAGCATGAACTGCCAATACCAATTTTGGAGCAATCCTTTCCTCCATTATTTAAACACAGCAAATTTCATTAAAAATCAGAATGACTCTAAATCTTCTTAGAAATAACCACTGGAAAGAAACTGCGTAGTATATAAAAATATCCCAGGGAACTTTTACTACCAATCTGTGACTTAATGGATGTTTTCTACGTATAGGTAAATGACTTGAGGTTATGTAACTACTAGTTTTCCAAGATAATACTCATTAGCTTTCCAAGATAAATATCAGAACAATTTCAGGTTAACTGAATATGAATTTTCGACCAAAGACCAGACCAGACTGGCTTTATATAAAACGAAGTACTGAAATAAAAGCATTTGTCATTTAAGGTACTGGTTAGTAAAATTTACATTTATCGCGAATATTAGCTGCAATAATTCATTAAATTGATGGATTATATTCATTCAATCAACCTATTAGAATGAAACATCTCTCAAAAGAAGAAAATAACAGAAACATTGAAACTGAGGCCAATTAGTGCCATGAAAAATTGACACACATATTTCAACAGACAATATCATACAGTGATAATTAATCGAATTATTGAAAACGTCTTGCTCAAATTTTTCGACCGTCTCTGAGAACAGTGCTTTATTTAACACTTTAAATTCTAATGCATGGTTATTTTCTCCGATTCCATAAATTAAAATCTAAATTTCCACGTTCAAGGATTGAAATCTTTAAGATTTAAGAGAATAAATATATCTTTGTTTATCAGAAAAATAAAAGTATAGTCATTGGGAAATTCCAAAATAAAAGTGTCAAAATTTCCGAATTTTTACTTGGATACGAGCAACGTGGGAGACATTATTTCACTGGAAAATTATCTGAATTTTTGTTGCAATAATACTAGCAATTTTAGAATTAAGTGTATCATGATCATTATAATTAATGCAGAAGCTTCAGGGAGATCATTTTCTGCATGAGAATTGAAGTAAGCAAATCTTCCGAGAAAAGGCCCGAGATTGCCCACGCGCAATCTTTTAACCGCTCCTAAATATTTCACATTCCTCGTTCTTCCAACTCCAGCAAAGAAAGGAAGAGTGGAAGAAGGATAGACGTGTAACAGCAGCGG
Organism: Ladona fulva; assembly: GCA_000376725.2. Lineage (NCBI taxonomy): Eukaryota > Metazoa > Arthropoda > Insecta > Odonata > Libellulidae > Ladona > Ladona fulva. The sequence goes on from KZ308228.1 coordinate 2,435,884, forward strand.
AGAAAAACAATTAAAACACTCTCTGGTAACATATAAACCAGACTCCATTGTTCTCCCGCTATCCTAGCGCCGCAGTCGACAGGAATTAAAACTAATAATTGTGACGTAAAAGCGAGCCTAGCTTTTGAGAAAGAACCTACTACACGGTCTGTCCAAATGGATGCAGAAAATTGCTGCTTCCGCGTTTTTAAAAAGAAGGACGGAGCTGCGAGAAGATTATGAGTTTCGTGGCGTAAATAAACACCGTGGTAACGGCGAGCAAAAATTACTTCCCGGTATTTAGGTCAAGGTAGATGGAACTATATATTTAGGATCTTGAAAGAGGAAGGTTCTAAAATACTGCAGAGAATAAATATTAGGTAACAGAGCGAATGGCTTACTTTACGAAATCTACTAAGAAAGAAGGACGTAAATACACCTCTGGAACATGGAAAAGAATTTTCCTGACATCCTATCTCTCATCCCAGATCCAAGATCATCCAAGTATAAATAAATATCCTGATGGAAATCCGTGAAAAGCCAATGTTCTAAAACTACATAAAATGCATATGGTTTTAACTAAGCGATAAAGGTATGTTCGCTAGACTTATGAATCGTTGTATTGAATAGAATTTATATTTCTTCGACACTCCGAAATCCGAGAAATTTACAAATTTCTCACTTATCTTCACTTTTTATGGATATGAAGTTGAATCCTTCAAAATTAGGACTTACGTGGAGATTGTCGCATAAAAAAGTCTCAAAAATGTGTAATCTGAGGTTTCATCAAAGTCACTGATAATTTTCTTTCCTCGCTTAAATTGAGCATTACATCCTTCTTAGTAAATGTCTATTACAAAGGGTTGATTAACTATATCTATATTAATACTCTGCAAGCCGCCTTTCGCTAAATGGTAGAGGAGAAATCTTGTAAATATCGTTGTCTTTGTAAGTACCCTGCAATCCGCCTTTTGGTATGTGGCAGGGGGTGCATGCACCATGACTCTAATACCCTAATTGGTTACTTTCGAGTATCTTTTGTGAAAAAAATTGAACTCTTGAATCGATTCGTTCTAGCATCTATTTCACAGATCGTTCTCGCAGTATCAGAACGGCCAAATTAACATGGAGGACGCATTATATAGGCTACATAATCTGTGAACGTGCTTCCTCTGAACTTATGTAGTAAATTAATGCTTTGTTTAAATCTTCTAAATTCTAAAGATTCCCATCCTGCGTTCTGAAGCATCTGTGTAACGGTCACTGATTTATCGTAGCAATTCTTCACAAAAAGTATCACCTTTCGCTGCAACTTTTCTAATTCTCGAATACAACTTTTAACGGCAAGGCCCCATTCACTTCACGCGTACTAAAGATGAATCCTAACTAACACGAAATAACATCATTATTATTATATTACTAATGATAATTTTTAAATATTATATTATTTGTATATTGATTTTACGTAAATAGCGGTAAATGAGCTAATTTAAAGAAATTTGATCGCGATCTAGAGTGGCCTCATGTAACAAGTAATCTAGCGTACCTCGAGAATATATTTGATGAAACTTATTCATGCATTGTTCAATAAAAAAACTGATCCCGTTCATTAAAAATATAATTTTAGTAAAACCGGACCGGTTTCGTGAGTTCTACCACCTTCAGCCTGAAGACGGGATAGATCCTTCGAAAGAGCTCGTGTTTTACAAGAAAAAAAAAATACTTTTTTTGAGTATGGAGTCAGTTATAGTTTCCATTACACTAAACATATTACGAGATTATTTATATTTTTAGATTATTTTAAATGGGAAAATATACATATGAATTATATCGTAAATATAAATCTAGGAAATAAATATATGGTAATGAATAGACTGAGTACAGAATAGAAAGTGTCTGCCCCTTTATTAATCTTAGAAATTTGAAAGTGCAACTTGCTACCTTTCATGGTTGCCAGCAGGATCCAAATACGCAAACACTATCAACTCTTCTTTAAAAAAAGAGCGACTCATACGTAGCGGAAACCAGATTTCTTCCAATGAGTACTGAAAAGGGATGAAGGGGAATTATTCATAGATAGTCATTCATTACTGTCTAATCACGCCATTATTATGACATTAACATATTTAAGTACCAATTCTTTGCACAGATAACATACGAAAAATATAAGCTCATTGTAATACGTCGTTCATTAGGTAGAGACATTAATCCGAGCGTGTCTGACATCGAGAAAAAACGGAATGCATAAATAAGCAGGTGCCACTGCGGATAAAGGGTTTTACGGGACGGTATTTACAAAATGAGGACTGTAAGAGCAGTCGATATTTGAAACGCTCGATTCGACAGGAGAGATGGGTAAAATTAGCATCTTTGCCAGACTGAGGAAGTAAACCAAAAAAAGGATGTCAACGAACACGAAATGCTCTCCGGAAATCAATCATGCAAAAAACTGATCCCTGCCTCCGCGACACGCAAAGTGATTAACTTCCCCGGATGCAAACCTTCCCTGAAGTGAATACATTCGGAATTCTAGCGTGCTCGCGACAGCGGAAGAAATATTAATGGTTAGGTGGCAAAAAATATGGAGCGGCATCAAAGAATACTATAAACTTAAAGCTACCTTTAGAAACTAAGGTTCAGTAGTTAGATTAGGACATGTTGGTGTAAGGCGCTTCATTGTATGATCCTTCGGCTTATCACTTTAAGAGTATTAATTGAGCTTGACAAGTAGTTCCACATTCATTATGCGGAATAATTAGATGAAGAAGAGATAGGGAAATCTGAAGGACAAACCTCCGACTGCTGCCAAGGGATTGCTAATGAATATGTATGTTTGTAACGAAAAAAGAACGTAAACAAACAAATTAATCACAAAATGTTTTCACAAAAAGTTTTCAAGTGGAATAAACTGAGGATTAAAGAAAGTGAAGGGGTACGGAGCATTATATTAAGGTAGGTATGGCATATCTCTTGTCGAATAAATGCCGTTTTTCATGAAATAAAAAAAAATTTGTGGAACTATAGCGTGGGATGACGGTATCGTTTATACGTACAAATCCTTCCATAAAAATCGAACGGTGTTTTGCGAGGAGCATAAGGCCAAGGGGAGAGGAAATTCTAAATCTGCCCCTTCCACTGCTTTCCCCTGTTACCCGCGTGCATGAGGTTAACATTTCATTACTGTTTTAGAAAAGTTATTAATAAAAAATCTGATTCTTTTAGTTGATATTTTGACATTTTCACTGAATAGTACATAATGAGTTACATCTCTAGGTAAAGCTAGTTTGATTGTTATCAAATTGAATATTTACGATGTTCATACCTAAGAAAACACATTTTATGGTATGTTTAGTTATCCTTAAAATAGTCTTCTAGAATCTCCCGGAACCCATAACTCTTGGAATGGACAACTCCACGAATCAACTCTCGAAGATTTGGTAACAAGGGTGCAGCCAAGATTTGCCCATGGAGTAAACACTGTACTGCCTACAATCCAGGGACAGGAATACTTCCACCCAAAATCTAATAAAAATATAAACGGATGTATTTTAACAGATAAACCCTGAAAATTTCCAGCGGTTTTTGCATGGCATAATTGCGAGAGGCCAACCTCTCGCGTGCTTTCGTTAACTGCTGGCACGGTTCTCATGGGGGGTTAACTACCAAAACCACCCTCTTGGCTACGTCTCTGGTTGGCAACCCTACCCGTGACGAATGCTTGAGACTTTAGTATCCCTATTATAATCGTGACATACGTTATTTTTCAAATCTTATTTTATAGAGTGTATGTGTATGTATGTTTGTCCGCCTAAAACTCGAGAACCAGAACTCGCACGACTTTCAAACTTTCGAGGTTTATAAATATCCTCCCATGTTAGAAAATAGGCTATTTTATATGCGCCTAACTGTCCCCGGTTTGACTCCAGACGTTTAAAACAGTTTCCATGAGAAATGCAGGTAAACATCAAATTTAACGCTTGCAGGCTTAATTTCTTTTGAAAAATTAAATAAGAAAGAATAACCGTACGAAATCAAGATAAGCATCAAAAAAGGAAAATCGAATGAACATTTTTATTTTGGCAAAGAGAACATTACATTTGATTCGAAGTTGAGAGAATTTCGATAAAATAGACGAACATTTTATGGTTGTAAACAACCGCTTCCCCTGAGAACTAATTCCATTCTTGAATCCCAGCTCATACATTTTTATCCAATTTATCCCTTGCATGATTTACTTCTTTCGCAAAATTAAATAAGAAAGAATACGCATGAAATCGAGAAGAGTTCCAAGAGATAGTAAATGGAAAAAGTTTCTTATTTTGGTCGTCGAATATTGTTTTCTATTCAAAATTGCGTGAATTTTGAAAAAATAAACGAAACCTTTCTAAGTGTTCAGGTTATAAACAAACCGTTCCCCTGATGACTAATTCCATTGTTGAATCCGAGCTCACGCATTTTCAAATTTTCCCCGCTGCGCACCTCAGGTAGGTATATTATGTTAGCTAACACGATTCCCATTGTTAGGTGAGGCATAAAAAGTTCCTATTCCAAATACATTTCATTACGGTAAATACAAAATATACGAATCATACTTAGAGGCAAACATCCGGTATGCCCTTTCATGTGTTTTATTCCTATGGCTTCCCTTTCCAATTTTTACTTTATTTTCGCCAAGAAAATGTCGTCACCGTTTCTGTTCCCTCAGTACCAACGAGATAAGTTGACGTGAATGCATGTATGTTTACCGTCCTCTGCCCTTCCTCGTATACGGCACACCGAAAATAGGTGTAGGACTCCGGTTTCGTGACGTTTCAACCGTAAAATATTTACGAACCGGCGAAATATCAGCAAATTTACACGCTGTTGGCAACCGTGATGCATGCACATACACGGAGTACATATCCCTTGGCCTCTTTCACCGCCGGCAATCACCTGTCTACTGACGCTACCCGCAGAATAGACCTCCCAAAACCCACGTGAATGCACTCCTCGTTCGGTGCGTACCTCGTATAATTTTCTCCGCGAAGGAACCCACGCTATCTCCTCCGATAGATAAAAGTGAGCCAATGGATTACAGACAAACGCTTCCCCAGGCCGCGGATCCGCGCACAAAGAAGCGAAAGGGAAGGAGGAAAGATGATTGACGCGACTGCGGAAGGCAGGAAAAAATGAGAAAAAAAGGGAGGCCATAAAAGATTAAGAGTCGAGAGTTGAGTAGCGGAGACACGAAGGAGATAAGGAGTTGAGGATGTGCGGAAGAGGAACAGGGAAGGAAGGTGGGAGGAACGCAGCATAAAGAGGGAAAATGAGGCTCGCCTAAAAAACGTACTTTGATACAGTTCTATGAAAGATTGATTCCGTGATGATTATAGATGCCTAGTCTCTACTTGTTTCCTTCCAGACGAAAGGTTGGCATTGTGGGATAAACTATCATCTAAACGCTCCAATGTATTTTCGACTGAATTTATGGATTAAGAAATATACAAAACCGCTACCGAAAATTAAACTACAGACACTTGGGTAATAACACCTCTAAGATATGCCACGATTGAACATTACGCAACGATTGTATGTGTTAATTCAGTTTTTGTAAGAAAAGTTACTTAATTACTGTTCCTAAAATATTATTAGCATGAAAGAAAAGAAGGTTGAAACACGGCTGCTAATGAATTAAAGGTTTAAAATCACTCCGTAAGCCGTATGTCGGCAGGAGGAACTCGCGTTAAGAGACAAACGGGAAGCTCCGGATTACCGATTTCTGGGCTTACAGTGTTTTTAAACCTCTAATATTATTAGGATGATTGAGAAAGAAAACAACCATTTTCAAATACAAAAGTCACAATTTTTCTCAATTGAGATAGCTCTGAAATTTCGAAACCTTAGTCATAAGGATGAATTCGAATGCAATTTTTTGATATATTGTACAAGTTCTAATTTACTTGTTTTTACAAGATTCACGAAACTTCACACTTTATTATCGAGTCAAAAAACAAAAAGTTGCATAGAATATTGTCCGCTTATCATATTCGGGACTACAAAATATCATTCTTTACATGAATATTTTTATCTTTTAAGAGGGTTAACAGAATTACTATGAGAAACAAAAGGATATTTAACCTAGTCTCTCATAGGCAATATATCCTGGTCTAGATAAAAAATAAACAAACCTCTTCGATGAGCTAGTTTTGTGGAAAAACTGACTATCGACAGAAACTTTAATTCAAAAGAAATCAAACCGTGAAATCTAGCAACAAAATAATATACGAAAAAACAGTAAAAATTCGAAAATATGAGTCATAATTAGTAATAAAAATAATTCCATCTTTATTTATGGGGTATTTCAGTCAAGGATGACCATTCTTACATCTAATCCTTTATAAACATATACAAACAACCATGCACTAATTAGGATTCGAACTTGGTAACTGACTGTTGTAAGGTGAGCACAATAACCAATATGCCACCAAATTGAGAATATTGCAACAAGAAGAAACAAAATCAAACATACCAACGATATGAATGCTGGTTACTACACAACGAACACTCGAGTAATGAACCGGATATTAAGCTTATCTAGTGATTTCATGTAGCAAAAGCCACCCAAGCACATTAAATGAGTTCCATTACGCATTAAGCATAGCTTCTGTCGTAGATCCAAAATTGCAAATTTTTTTTGCGAATTAGCACAAACCACAATGTCCATTTCCAAAATATTACCGTCTTGTTCGCGTCGAACGAAAATTTTCTGATACTCATTCCAGCTAGTTACAGCGTTTCAGTTACCTAATAGTACCACATTAAATTTAAAACAAAAAATACGAACAAGAAATGGAATATGGAATAAGAAAAATCATGGGAACGATACAAATGTTAACGGATACTTAGAAAAGACGCAGAAGCGTCTTAGAGAATATATGACAAGATACCTAATAGAGGAGAGATTGAAAGTAACTCAAGAATCTGGATAAAAGACTACTCTTGATATGGAAGAAAGAAGATCAGTTATTGTAATCTGAAATATAAAATGCCTTGCAAATTTCTTCCTGGGCAATATTTCATAAGTGATTATACAGTAATTTTTCGCATAAAATATGTTAAACGGTGCATAATACCACATGCGTACCTCAAGACAGCGTAATCGGACCCCTATTCTTCCTGATATAGATCAATAACCCGGGCGACGAGATTGATAGGAATGTGAGGGTATTTGCGGTATATGAAATTGCGGATGAATATATAGAGAAATATCAAGCGACGAAGATAGCATTTAACTATCAAACGATTTAGTTCATATTCAAGGGTAGTACGAAAAATGCCAACTAATCTTAACGTACATAAATGCTCTGCAGTAAGTTTTCTCTTCGTAAGGAAAGAATTGTGTCAGAATCACCCGTACAAAATTAGTGGAATGAATAAGAATGTAGTCTAGTCGAAATATCGCGGTATCACTGTTAAAAATAATTTAAACTGGAGAACACATATCTGAAAAATCTGCGGTAAAGCAACTAAAAAGCTCGGTTTTATAAAGTGCATTCTAAGTAGATACGATCAAAAGGATAGAGAGCGATGTTATTTCACATTAGGCCCCACCTGGAATATGCAGCAAGTATATGCGATCCAATTGAAGAAATGTATACTCGAGAAAGTTCATCGCAAGGCGAACTGTTTAAAATTGCTATGATAAAAAAGCAAGCGTTACGCAAATGCTCTCTAACGCAAATTGGGAATCACCGAAAGAAAGGAGATTAGAAGCTGGGCAGCAATTGCTATAAATTCAGAGAAAATGTTTGCGGAAGACGTAGTCGATATTATGCAACCCCTACGTCGGTCGATCCGACAGTAAGCCAAAAATAGGAGAAACAGATGACAGAACAAGTAGTTCTAAGGACTCATTTTTCCTCGAACAATAAGCGATAGCAATAAGCTAAAGAAGCAACTCCATGGTGTTTACACCCCCTGCAATACGCGGAAAGGCGGCTTGCAGGGCATTTATGTAGGTGTAAATACCCTTCCCCACGTCCTATAGAAGGATATTTAGATCAATTTATATAAGCAGTGATACATCAAATTATCTTTAGCTAACTATTTCCATACTTAACCGAGCCAAAATCATCTCAGCTCACTCTCCCTTCCAAGAAATACCAATTTCACACCCGAAACACAAAACCCAATACCTACATTCAGCTCCTACTTTCAAATCTGAGTCCCATTAATTCTTTTCATCTTCCAAAAAGGCTCCTTCCCCTGACGTGCATGTAGTAAAACGCGGAACGATTACATATCTCGTAAGAAAAATCGCGAAGGGAAAAGAGGAAGGCTGTAAAAGATTAGGGCCGACATAAGGGCAAAGGAGAGAAGAGAGCAGATGTGGGTAAAGAGGATGAGGTCGATTGGTGGACAGGTTCATTGGGAGGCGAGGGGAGTGATTTTGATGGATTGCAATGAAAGAAAAAGGGATATAAAAAAGGAAAAGGGTTATGAACATGTGTGCGTGCGTGGATGCGCGGTGGGGAATGATAGGTAGGAAGAAAGAGGGATAGAGAGTTTCAGGATTGATGAGGTTTCCTGGGAGCAGAGGGGAGTGTATTGGGGAATAAAAAATAAGGGTGAGGGTGCGAGGATGGAGCGAAAGTATACCAACACGGCCCCTTTAAAAATGCAAGACTGCGAAATATTTAAAGCCTAGGAAAACCGCGAGCGATACGGTGAATATACGACGAGAATTCCACGATTTGAAGATGTTTACCTAAATGGCATGTAAATGCGCCGGTTAATCAGTCGTTACTGCATTGGGCTTAAAGCCGGATAAAGTAATGGCTGGATGACCTAAATTTCGGTGCTCTAAATGATCTCGAGGTTTCAAGTGGAGTTTAAAATATGAAAACAGATGATAAGATAGTAACGAGAAAAACAGATTAATTCCAAAATAATTTTGTAGCTGTCTCCACATTTCAAAAGAGGATTTCTTATTTAGGATAAGGTAAACTGCCTCCATCGGCGATGATTTACAATACTTGAGTTATAATCCATATCTAGCATTTTTAATTACTATACTACATGTATGATAGAAGTCCTGAATACAGACCGTTGATTACTGCTAATATTGAATTACATTTAGGAAGATACTTATGATTTTATGACTTATCACCAATATTTTTGGTGACATTTCTGTTCGAGTTTTGAACATAGTAATGGTAATATTGGATGTGGAACATAGACATGGTATATTTTTCACATAGCAGGTAATACTGAAACAATACCAAAGACTTAATCTCTTTCAAAACTAACAGCAAGAAAATATTTATTTTTATTATATTTATACTAATTTGATTTTCCTTTCCTAAATAAATGAGAAACCTGAGAAAACGGTTTGCATTATATTCATTTCAAGGCGTTCCGACGTGACACTAAAAAATGCTAGTAATTTAAAATTTCTTTACATAGAAATATGTATCTATCCAAAATATTCACATGCAATGATGGCACTAGCTATAGAGGATTCGAAACAACAATTCATAATAAATTCATTGTGTATATTGGAAGAGTAAACCAATTAGAAACAAATCAATGATATTTGCACATATGCAAATTTATTAAATGAATATCTATTCACATGAATAGCGAAGCAAATATACCTGCAAGAATATGAAAATGTAAGGGGTTTTTTAGAGACATGTGGGGAAGGTTAGGAAGTCGATATGATAGGGAACGTTGGGTAAGGAATGATCTAAATGTAGGAACATGGATAAGCCTAACTTATCTATGTAATTTTCCCAAATGTCTCGTAATTGGTTGGAAAGGTTCATTTGGGGTAAACGGTATGTAATCACAGTAAGGAAAGTCTTCATCTTTATGACCTCGACAACAAATTCATAAGCAAAAAAATACAGTAGATATTAAATTTTTGTTCAACAAAAACAGAATCTGGCTACGACTACAGAAAATAGATTTGAAAATCACGACCGGTTTCGAGGGACCTCTACCTAATCTCCAGGCAACCGGAAGAAATACAGGATAGAGTATTATTTCCGGTTGCGTTAAAAAACAGGAAAAAATATTCTGTCCCTCACTTTTTCCTGTTGCATTTCCTCAGGTTGCGTGAAGATGAGGTATATCCCTCAATATACTTCAATAAGTATATTTCTTGTGAACTTAGTCATATTCTGTTTTAATCGAACCAAACTAAACAAGTTCCACTAAATATCGCCATAACTAATTAGTTACTTCATGGTTTTTCTAAAAGAAGGCATCGCTTCTATTCTATAAGAGATTGCTACATTGGAAGGAAATGACATTTAAAGCTTGGATAAAAGTTGGATAGAGTGAAAAAGTTAGGAAGGAAATGGAGGACTGAGGGAGGAGAATTAGGTGGCTGAAGATGGAAATAGATGCGCGTTGCTCGGAAAGGCTAAAGCGGAGGAGTTGCGATAGGACACAAGATGAGGTTTGCATAGAGAACGTTCAGATAAGGATGCAGAGGAGTAGTTTGTGGAGCAAAAAAGGGGACGGGGATAGGTAAGAGGACCAGTATAATACCCTCTGGGATTAAAGCTACAGCACTGAGCCGGTTGATATGTTACATTGACTACCTTGTAAGGAAATTACCTTCTAGAGCCTCTAACTTTCAGTACACCACCTAGTTTTCGAAGAAAGAAGAAAGACTTACGAAGCAATATTTTCTAGCTTAATGTACCCGAGGAAATACGTATTCCTTAGCTAAAAAGCTGGATGAGTTACTTTTTTAACCCCTAGTATCGTTATGTGAAGCAATTTTGTAGGATAGAACATGACGTTCCACCGTTTCATTCTGATATGTTGACATTATTTATGTAAGCTATTTTATTTGTGACATCTTAAATTTGTCCTTTAATCGACCTTTGATCGACCTTTCCAAATTTGTCGGAGTAACCAAGCACTATTCTTACTTTTCAACCTGCATTGACAGAAAAACTTTTCTATCAAGCTTTCCTCATTTCAAACGGCGATAATTACGATATCAAGTTACCAAAAACTCCTGTAATTTTATTATAGCATTATTATTTAATAATTTGATTTCGGCAAAGAATTTCAGTGAAAATAATTTAATGCAGACCTAATAAACGAAAATCTTAATCTAATCGTCGTCCTTAAGACAGAAAAAATTAGGCTAGAGTCAAAACTAAAGAAAAATTAAAGGGGAAACATTACAATCCTAATCACTGAATTCAATTGAAAATCAAATCTCGATTTTACATTAATATTATGTCCTTTCACTCTAATATCGTAAAACCACAAATTAAAATTATATTTAAATATTATCGATGTAAAAATAAAGGATAAATTATTTATTTAAGGATTTATCTCTTAGTTTTGTTACGAAAACTTTTCTTTGAGCACAAATCCTTATAATTATAGGACTAAAGAAAGAGCAATAGAGGAATGAGGAAGTATAATATAGAAAAATGAAGGTTAAAATAATATTAGGCTCTCTGTTATTTGTGAACTATTAAATGAAGAATCAATAATGACATTTACTTCGTAACAGGTCGAACGCGGATTTCGTATTTGGAGATAAGCAGCTACCACTGGTAGCTATGCAAAACCGCAAAGCAGTTCCTGACTGGGCACTGTTGAGTCGAATTACTCTGTTATCTTTCCTTTCCCGGAGGCAGAGCTTGACAGCATAACGGCTACCTAAGATACTAGAGCTCTATGAGTAGTTACGACCATAAATGCATCTTCCAATGATATCTCAAAGTTGAAATGCCTAAGCTAAAAGAATAACACTTATGAAAAAACAAGTTTCACTGTGAATAAATTAAAAAATCCGAAATAATGCGCACGAAATGACGAAGTTTAATGATAAGTGACCTATTTCATCTTAATTGGAAATAGCTTTTGAAGAGAATGACAGTAAAAATAATTTTAAAAAATAGGTTGTAGAACGATCGAAAGACTTTCCACAACAATTTACTTATTTTTAATTAAAACACACGACCAGATTTCAACTCGATCTTTGTTACCAGGTGACATGACTAAATAAGCAGATAACGATTAACCGTTGAAACCTGGTCACGTGTTTTAATTAAAAACAAAAAATATTGAGGAAATATTAAAAAGCATTTTGATTTTTTCTACATGATTAATTTCCACAAAAATCGCCTTCTACAGTGAATTTTATTTAAAGAAAAATGGTTGATTGCATGCGCAAGAGAGGATTAGAGACTAGAAATCCGTAACTTCAGAGACTAGAAAACTCAAGCTTCCTTGATGATAATTTGAAAGTAGGGATATAGAACTCGACTGTCAAAATAATAAAAATAATATAATAATAAAGGACTTTATTCAGGGCGAGATTGAGACTAACAAGTCTCTTCTTACATCTAACCCTTTGTCATATGAGACAAGAAAAGAGAGAGATAGCTTGCAAAAGTACAATGAAGAAAACTACTTTGTGAATTAAAAACCCTAAGCCAAGAGCTCAGGGAAAAATCTCCACTGCAGGAAAACACCCTCAAGAAGGAGGGTGTGAAAAACCTGCGAAACCTACAGACAGAAAACTAAACTTGATGATTAAAGTAGATTATGGGGATATACAAATCCATAATAATTAATAATTAAAACCTAAGGTATTTTAACTGAGGTAAATATTTGATAATTTCATACACTTCTTCCAGAATATTGGACTATTTCCGAAAGATTAAAAGCTAAACCCGTCTTCGTCATTTTTCACGAAGTAATTAAAATAATTCAGTATTGTAGTTATTACTGCAGTACTTATTATAGAGAATTGAGATTCCTGAGAAATATTATTGTAGCCATATATATTTTGTAACTTTTATCAAAACTCTGAATGTTTTTAAGGGCACACACATAAAAAAGTGACCAACTGATGTCGAGATTCTGCCTTCTCACAGCGGTAATTCTACTGATGTGCGAATATTTAATTCCATAGAATTGTCATACTGCACATTTAGGAAGTTCAGGAATGCACCAATAATCAAGGAATAGGATACATATAAATCCAGAAGAACATTCTGAAATGTTACAGTCATATTCTCGTTAGATATATTCTATTTACCATAACTAGCTGTGGTTTTATGAAAGTCAGCAAGATTTCGTGAAGAAGCACTTGACATCAAAATGCTTCAAGTACGGATTTTGGCGACTAAATTCGTCAAAACTCATATTTTAAAATGTTTGCAAAGCTGGCTTCCGAATTTACAATGGAACCAGCATCGCTTATTAAGTTTATCCTGTCACTCAACTGAATAAACAGGAAAATGGAGGTAATGTTGACATTTCTTTTATCTCGATAAATACATCGAATTGTATCAAAAAGATAACACTGCATAATTGATTTCACAGATGACGTGTGTAGTTACAAATCTCTACTGAAATTTGTATTTAAAATATAGAATGCAGTGTCATTGCTAAGTTTGCTTCATGGTAGAACATTTTGCATGCTTTTCGTAGTTATGGACTTTTCTGCAATGATATTTAACGTGAAGAACGCATTAATGAAAAAAATGTCAGCGCTTTGAACAGAAAGAGACTTCGAAGAAATATTTTATGCGGAATCAAGAAAATGTTTGCAATCAACGCTACAAATAGAGGATTTGCCAATCTGTAAGGAATTTCGAATTAGAATACGAAAATCAACATCCAGATGTAATTAACGAATGAGAGATGATTTCCTCCAGAGGCACTATTTGGTTTCTCCAAATAATATCCAATTTTACATCCAATTTCTGGAGAAACCATAAACCATTCGGAAAAATTAAGAAAAAAATGGCGGAATCGTAGCTTTGGACGAAATTCTGTCTTGAAGCTCGGAAATCTCATCCTTTTGAAAAGAGATTCGAAACGATTCCGAAAACCCTTCCACCCATCGCGTCCTCATTTCAATTATTGGAATATCGGAGATTGATTTTTAAGCCGCCAGAGCGGTTTTGAGTGTTGACCCCACCCGTGACGTCCAATAAAAGTATCCTACGGGAAAATAATGGCGCCAAAAGGAAGAGAGCGGGGAACTTCGATGATTGCTCTTTATTTACTCAGTTTCCTGAGATGAAATTCCCCGCTCGCACAGCTATTAATCACACAGCTCCTTACTTCCTCTCCGCCCATCCCTCAGCTTGCAGCTGAACTGTCCTGTAGTTTGATACGCGCAATTACACGGGGAAATACGCACGAGGGAATACTGGTACATGAGAATCGGAACTTATCCCACAAAAAGATTTCTACGACATACAGATCGGAGCTATAAGAAAATATAAAAATTCAGAAAATGATTAATTGTTAAAGGATGATAATAGATTAGAAGAAGAGATAAGAAAGAGCCTTCAAAGAGAGAGATTGATACTAATATCACCATAAACTCAATTCATCGTGATGTCTTATTCAGAATTCTGGATAGGTCAGAATCTGGGAAGGCTAGAAAATGTTTCTATGCCTTCAGAGGTACATATTAATTTGATATACTATATGAAATCATTCTAAATAACGTTGATGGTTTCGCCTTTCACTTGGTACAAACCGGAATAAAGAAAATCAGCGAATGCTAACATTTTAATTTGCATAATACCAGAAACAGCAGAACACACAGGACCCAACTTTCGATGCATAACTTCATCATCAGGTAAATACAAAAATTTAGAAGGCATACATTAAGGATAGATTATAAGGGAAAGAAGAGGAAGGGGGAAAGTGAAAGGCAGGATGAGTGAGTGGAGAGGTAAAGGACAGTTAGGGTAAATCAGGAATTGATGTGAACAAGGGATGGCCAGGAAGAGGAGGGGTGGTGACAACGGCAAATGGGATGAAGGAAGGGAAAAACGAGAAAATGTCCTAATTTATTTGTAAATAAAAGGTACTGTAAATGCTTTTCCTAAATTAAATCAACTGTATTTCATTACTGAAATACTTTCAATAACACTTATATATTTGCTCGATCTATCAGCTAAGAATCACAATTTTGAATTAACAGAAGTCGTATTATCTTTATTTTACAACGAAATATATCCATTACGAGGTTTACAATATTTCGTTATATTCCTTTAATAATTTAACAATTTGTCATAAATAAGGTGAATAGCAACGATTCCTGAAAAGCGCTTTCACCTTAAAATCTTTCAAGAGTACCTGTTTTCGTAACAAGTGTTACTAATATTTCTTAAAAGGCCCGACTGGGGATTTTAGATTAATGATTTAAACAAATCACTCTGAAGAACATAAAGCCTCACTGAGACAAATTTCAAAATTTATTTGTCAAAATAAAAGATAAATGAAATGAGTATGAAACTTAACAGCGTAACATCATTCTTTTCTAGATCAACATGTATTTTTTCAATTAGCAAGGCTTACGCTTCAACTTAGTGAATTTAATAATACTTAAAACATTAACTCCGCGTAATCAGGAGTAACTTTGTGGTATTCTTTGACAGGATAAGTAAGACAGGGTATATATATTTTTACAGAAAACTAAACCTTTTTCAATATAACTTAGGGAAATACAACTTCACAAGTTTTTACATTGTACAGCGGTATTTTGCTAAGTTATATAAAAATAGGTTTAATTTTCTTTGAAAATTCATCTCTTATTTCTCGATACACCTAAAAATTCTCTCGCGTATGAAAAGTGATTCTTTAAATGATATACTGTTTGATAGACATCAGAGTTTTAATACATCGCATGATTAACGCTAGATTTACTAATAAATACAGTCTTCCCGGTCCCTTATCCATCATTCCTATAATATCCAGTGCGGCGGGTGTGGGCCAATAGAAGAGAAGGGGAAGAAAGCCTTTCCACCAATAGGATCAAGTGCCTTTTGAAGGAAGGGCACAACCACCGGGGGATATTCGTTAAAACAGATTGTTTTGGAAGATTAATCACCTAGGCGACAGTCCATTTTTCATCGATATTATCCACTCCATTTAGGGCGGCCTTGTTCCCTCGATTATTAAAACGACGAGCGCAAACAAGAGCAGAGAGGTTATAAACGGAGGGAATTAAACATTTATTAAAAAACATTTTCCGTGGGAGTAGGGATCATTGTGCGTTAAAAGCGTTGTTTTTTTACGTTTCAACGGAGTAAATGGCGCAACCTTCCGTATTCGACGGATAAAGTGCGATTCAGAGGAAACCTACGGTTAAAACTATAAAATTTATCCCCTGGGATATAATGTATTTCACTGGCTCGACAAACAATGAAGTCCTGTAATCTTGACGGTGATCGTAAGAGATGAAGTAAAATAACACTGTATAAAGTAAACCTTTAAATGGAACGCATAGCATTATATATTTATCATAACAATTTGCTTCATTAAATGTCTGTGCATTCAAGAAATCTTTTTCAAATTATTTTCATGATTTGATGCCTATTATAAAAATATTTTAGAAAACTCTAAAACATCTGTAAAACATCTTTTACGTTTCAGAAATGTATAATCAAAATTTAAAAATATTATTGTAATATTAAAATATCTTTCTTTGGGCGAGATTGAGGTAAAAAGTCTCATGTTTCATTTAACCCATAAAAGAGGCAAAAGGAGTGTTTCATTTGACAATGCTCAAAAATTAAAATTTAATTGACATTCTCGGGTACACTTGCGGATTGTTGCTTATCAAGCTCCGCATGGGAAGAGCAGTTAAAATGAACCAGTTAATTAGTAAACCCAATACAGTAAGTTATTGAAACGGCATTTACTTTACTAATACCTAAATATTGAATTCCACTACTATTTATAAAGTACTAAAATAAAATGACACGTTACTACGAATACACTGGTATCTCTTTAATGTTAATTTCTCAAAATTTGTGAAACGCGCTATCAGATGCAGTATTTGCTCTACGTATCTCTATATCACCACATCTTTGAATCAATACCGCTATTTCTGGCATAACTTCCCGAGATATCAATGAGAAACACGTCAGCTTTATTTATATGTACTTTCACTTAACAAAATATACAAGAATTGTACTGATTGAAGGATTCAAAGCACAAGCAGGAGAATATAGTCTGTATTAAGAAAAACCCAATCCAAATTCTTTATGGGGTCTCAGATATTAATCCTGAAAATTCTCCAGCTGAAGTTAGAGAGAAACAATAACATTTTTAGGGTCAATTTCATTGCAAAAATTAAGTCACGAAAGCAGTATAATGCATGATTAAATTTTAAAATTCTACGCAAATAATCACAGCTTAGTCCACAAAGCGCTCGGACGGTGAATTTGTCAACTAAATCGGTGAAGGGGATAAGGCGAAAGAGCTTTTTTTCAGCTTCCCTTTCATGAATGGGAAATTAAATGCGCGTCCCTGTCAAGCTGTCTCATTATTGATAACGACCCAGGATTGTGCGTGAACCTCGGGGATTGTACGACCAGATGTAACAAAAACGTTCATAAATTCCATTTCAATACTAAACGGCACATTACAGTGACTTAATGGAAATGAATTTGAAGGCTACATCGATTAATTGATACGCACATTTCGTGGTCAACGCGATACACTATTTCTGACGCCGAAATCATACCTGATATATTATTTGTCCGCCTAATTAGCCTTACATTTTTCTACCAATCAGCTGATTCAAAATTTCAATAATTTCCTATTGGAGAGGCACCTTGACAGTCTATACTAAAAGAGATTTTAGCGATTTGATACATTTATGTAGCCCCTAAATTTCAAAAGAAATAAACGATTTAATTTTTCACAACATATATTAAATCGATACATAGATAAAGAAAAGTCCCAAAGTCCTTGAATAGTACATACATACATTAGGAATGTGCCATAAACTGATGACATCTGTTAACCAAACCATACTCTGAGGCATTTATCTCCATAAGGAGACTTTTTTACAGTCGCAGTAATTAGCATACATTTTATGGAGACATTGGAATTACATCTACATCAGATTCGATAGAGAGTTTTCATAATGCATTCGTCGTAGATTATTAAAAATCAAAGAAGAAACAAATAAAAAAAGAAAGAGTTACGGTAATGCATTGACAAATTTCCTAACGGTTCGTTGAGGTTGTGATTACAATTCGTTTATGATTAGGCCACTGGGACCGAGAAATCTGTATTATAAAGGAAACGTTTTCGAGTCGTCAGTTATGAAACAATTCGAGACTTGAAGATGTACTCAATATAAAATAAGAATAGAATCTTTCACAATATCTACTATGAACAGTTTATTCCAGATCATTCGCAAAATCAAAAAAAAACAAAAACAAAAAAAATTGACAGAAATGCGCAGATTTCAATTTCCTTGAAATTCCCAATGTTGCAACTAATATTTGTAAGTAAATGATAATCAACTAAAGTAACCTTTTAAACAAGAAACAATTTCCAATTATGTAAATTTTTACGGCGTTGGAGCACAGTGGAGTTTCTCAGCTAACATAAGCACCAACACGAGTAAGGGCTTTACCGTCAGCACCCTCTCTGATACCATAAGAAATTACCATTCGAGATTGAGCAATCCTGAGGAAAAATCAATAGCGAAGGACCCAAAATGGGGATGAGAAGAGAGTCCGGGAGCGATAAAAACGCAACGACGTTCGAAGTGTGGATGTGTAGGAGAAGAAATGGGATTTGAGGAAAAAATGTAGCGCTTAAGGGCGAGGCGGCGGTGTAAAGATATATGCGAGGGAAGAGAATGGGAGGAAAGAGTAGATTAAGTCGGCGAGGACGTGTGATGAGGCCGGAGAAAATGTTTCCCGAAGGCCTCTGGGAATGGGCAAGGGCTGGACGTGATAGAGAGGGTGCAGAAAAGATATAAAGAGAGAGAGAGATAGGGTGGGCGTGGCCAGATGAGAAGGGATTTACACCACGAGATGGCGTCCCGAGTGTCCCTCCGGAAAATGAGGGATATATTTTATTTTCCCGGGAAATTTCGGAAGATCTAGCCGGAGGATTTAAGCACGGCGAGGAATTTGTAAATGATGCGGCCTTCGTGTTAACGTCTTCCGAGAAGCCGTTAAGTAATTGGGGGATTACTCTTTGGATCGCGTCGGAGACTATTTAGCAGGAAATAAGGAGATAGTCACGGAAGTGGATTACGTTTAAAGATAGAAATGGAGAGTTCCTGTTTTTTCTAGCAGAACGCACCGGACACCAGCAGAATTTCGAATAGTTTTTCTGATAATCCTAAATTTCATTTAACAACGTTTTCTACACCACATTCTATGGTGCTTACAGGCCTTATTTCGCAGTAATTACGAAAGATAACCCAATGATAGAGAAAAGCTACGAAAGCCGGGTCTTCTTATTGTGTGCAGTACATTTTATCAACAACGACCTCTCAAAGTACTTCTAACCACCACTTTTCCTCCTTATCGAAGGATTTAGTCATTATGTTACTTAATCGTGTTACTCGGCATGTCCATTTAATTTCATTACCCTCCTGTCGCAGCCCATCTCCAGTAAAACAGTAAATATCGCAGGTTTTTCAAGCACCTTCTTTGTTGGCGTTTCCACGCTGCATATCATTTTTCTCCTGAGATTCTCCTTCTCGTATTACTCAGATTTTTTACACCCACATCTCCTACTTAAGTTTTTTCCTATGTTACAATTAACAAATTTATTTATATTCTTAATTATATCATCAACGACAAGTTAGATGGAAGAAGAAACTTTTTAGTATCAATTTCGCCTTAATAAGAGCTTTTAATAATAATAATAATAATGATAATTCTAGTCGCCTCTTCTTTGATGCTATTGACCATGTGTCAACGCCATACAGAAGTCCATGCCATCTATATATTTAATGAAACATTTACTAATATCTAAGTTTATTCATTTCTAAGAAGTTGAAACCTCATTGAAGAGTTCTAGAGGAAAATATAACTTAAAACCTACTGGTCAGTTATTTCCTCTATCTTTGAAAGCGGAGTATTGTCGATAGCTTACGCAATAACAATAAAATAACAATAAATATTCGTAGTATTTAATAACACAAGCAGCAAGCGAAAAACATAAACCTCTTTATCCAAACAATGATTACTACCAACTTTGCTACACCATGCCACAGTCCAAGTTGTCTGGTATGAAACTTCCTTCATGAGCCCAAGTAACACAGAGACATACTTTGCGTCAAATCAAGAACAGGAATGCAGGTCGTCGTCACAGAAATTGCGGGGGATAGATTTTAGTCTGCAGTTTCGACGTAAATTTCGTGTCGCGTAAATTAGTATTCTGCGACGGTTATTATACCCAACCTCTGCACCCTAAAATGCGTTCACGGCTGAGAGAATTTCCTCGCTCACTGAGTGATTCCCGCATGTAGCTTTTACAGGCTTTCGAATAAGTGGACAGATATGATTTCATGTATTCCGATGTTATTCGGTAGATTTGAGTTCCTGCGGCTAATTCTATGGTGAATCCATTTCCCTTGTTATTGGAAATGAGTCGCTTGAGCATGAAGCTCCAACGGACGAAATCCATACGGATTTCATCAACGGAAACAGAAGTAGTGCACCTGTCTGATATTAACACTGCATATTTGATTGCCTTATCTGATCTTACTATCTGAACAGTAACGTACTTGCTGAGGATAAAAAGCGAACATCAAGAAGGATTCAAACTGTTTATAAGAAAGAAATCATTATTGATGAAAATATTTCTTAAGTTTTAACACTAAAAGACGGCTTCAAGAGTAGGTGAATTATCTCCATATGGAACGGCCCAGCTTCACTTTCTGCTGCAATCAATTCCGAGCTGAATAATTCAATATACCAATTAACAAGCACAGTGGTACCTCAACTTACGTACAGCTCTACACACGAACTTTTCTCTTACTCCAAGGTGACCCGTAGATACAAACTTAATTTCGAGATACTAACAGAAAAAACCGGAAAGATACAAAGAAAAACTGGGTTTCGGGATACGAAAGTTTCAAGTTACGAGCTTCGAACTGGATGGAAGTAGAAGTAGTAGTATCATTGTTAAAAGTACACCGACTGCTTTGGTGATTTCGTACGACAGCCTCCACTGGAAATCGAACCGGAACCGCTTTCACCGAAGTCGAACGCGTTACCTACATGGTTCCCAGAGGCCCAATGGAAGGAACTTAGTCCTTTCCGAGTTACCTCTGTTACGAGCTGCTATGAATTAAATAAGATGTATAATTTACGAATGTGAAATTATACGTAGCCTTCAAGAGTTTTTTGAGAATAATTAGTAGAGCATCGCAAATGTTTGTAGTTGAAGAGGCTGCAATTGGACCATTGGTGAAACTGTCTTGTGGTTTCTAATAACTATTGTAAGGGAAATCTTATCATAAGATACATATACAGTCCGTTCTCGGGTTTCTACCTATTGGACTTACGAACTCGGACGATCGATAAGTGAGACCGCCTTGTCTCACATCTGTATAAGCGAGAATGTCTTCTAGAAAATGTAACACACCGTGTGTGTTTAGATAAGTCACACGCAGGTGTTCAGTTTTTCTGAAACGGGTAAGTTTGCAGCAGTTCGCTAAGACGAATTAGTGTACGATTGTCGATCGCTGTAGTAGGGGCCGGATATTAATCAGTCACTTTTTGATACGATTTATGAGCTTGCAGTACATAAACAGAATAACAAATTAAACTAACGGATTTAAGTGCGATTGTATATTCTTAATAATCAAATAATATTATTTTTTGATCCCCCGCGCATGTCCCATCTTGCGTCCCTGTTTTTCCTTATACCACTCCAAGTGAGAGATTTAGCTGCTGGACCTGGATTAATCGCAACATTTTTAAGTGAGAGAATCCTCTCCTGAGCATGTTTGAGATATCCAATAAAAGTGAAAATAAAATGCCAGCCTCGTAAACTCTCGTTTATCTATAACTGTAATGCCATGAGCAGATTGATAGTGAAGGGACAAAACTATTTCATTATTAGACTACCACGTGGATTACTTTCTTTCGTTAGTGACGTGGAAACTTTCGTTAGGACCAAAGTGAATCTTTTCGAATTGCTTAAAAATTATTCCGAGCAGTTGCGGGCGGAACACGAAGACCTAACGAACCGGATGGAAAAACAACACCGACCTCCACTTACGGCATCACCCAAAAATTCCGAACCGACCTCTCCCA
The DNA here is from genome assembly GCA_000376725.2 of Ladona fulva. NCBI lineage: Eukaryota > Metazoa > Arthropoda > Insecta > Odonata > Libellulidae > Ladona > Ladona fulva. The sequence goes on from KZ308228.1 coordinate 2,457,936, forward strand.
ACACAAAAACCGTTCTCGCTCCATTGCTAGGAATCCTTTCTAAAACCTTTGGACCTTAGTAGACGGTGTGATCCTCTGAAGAGACCAGACGCATATCACTCCGAAAGGGTCAATTACGTCCACGGTTCACTTGGACGAAATAATCCCTCTGCTCGCCATGTGACCATACCAATTCATGAACTCTGGTAAGATACCCTTTGTGTAGACCGACGACAGATAACCGCAAGCTATGGGAGAGAGGCTATGAGCGGGAGGTCATTGAAGCTGGAGGGTCGAATGGGTGAACCAATAGAGGATGAGAAATTAAGATGGGCTTTGCATTCAGTAGCGGCCCAACGTAGATTGGCGAGAAGCGTTTTGGACGCCCTCTTCGACAATTATTTATTACAATCATCCTATTACGTGATTAAGCTTATCGTTTAGTAAAAATAATATAACTTTCAAGTAAAAATTAACTTATCGAGGATTTTCTCAAAGAAAGGGAAACTCCCCGTTCTGGTAAGTGGCTGGACTTTGACAAGTGACTAAGTTGAAATGTTTGTAAAGATTCTAAGCTGAAAGCATGGATTTCTCAACCCCTATACCGTTATCCTAAAAACAAGTCCCTTTAGTCCTTCACAAAATTACATGTTCACAGAAATTGAACACAAGGATGTAAAGTTATAAAGAGGTCGACAAGATAAGATGCAAAAAAATAAATAAAAAGTCTGGGCACTTTAGTAAATAAATTCCCATTATTTCCTCATGTTTTACAATGCTTACACATAATTAATTTTTCAATTAAATTCTTCATTCCCAAAAATTTAACAGCTCCAAGAGTTGCTTGGTTTGCTTGTATTGTCTGATCAACATACTTATATAGAGTATAGAGCGACGCATAGCTTTCTAGTGAAGAATTGGAATTGTCATTTTCAACTGTGCATGATTAGAATCGAACGAAGAGAAAAACGTCCTGTGACAGACAAAGAGAGGTGTTTTCTGGGAGAGGAGTGAAATTCGGGAGGGAAAAAGGGAAGTTGATGACGTGGCGTCCTCAGAGCGAAAGAAAAGACTTTTAAGAGCATTGGAAGGGATCTGGAGAGAAGAGCACAAATGCAGTAGGACTCTTATGTTGTAGGGATTACTTCAGAACTCCGCAGTGAAGCAATCGAAAGTAATTTCATAGAAGTAATATCGCGAGGAAGAGATTACACCGGAAATGGGCTCGTACTACGGAACCCTTATCGAAAATGATTTCTCAGTCATTTTCTCAAGAAGAATAAAAATTTCCCGGTTAAAGGTCTCGAAAAGTAAAGTAAAAGGGTTTTGCAGCAAACGAACGATACGTGGCTGGTCGAGAGTCATTGAGTCCTCCATAAATTCTCATAACAATGTTGATATCGCACAATGACAACTGTGAGGGAAATCAAATATTCCAAGTACGGTTTTATCTATTAAACCAATCAGCTTTTGAAAGCGCAAATAGGGACATCGACTAATTCTTACAGAATTAAACAGGAAGTGGAAACATTGGTGCGTGTGTGGATGAGAGAATGAGAAAGGAACTCTTTAATTTAAATACTTATAAGCCGTTATTGGTGAGTTGCACGGTCGTGTAAGCATCAACATCCCCAACTAGCATGTAAATGTTACAGCAAGGAAAAATAACAGAATTAACTATCCGTCCTAGAAATTAATTTCCTGCGACGCATTATCAATTTCTCACGTAGTGTATATTACGAGTAGTTCCTACTATTGATAGTACTACTAGTATTACTAGTAGTGGAACTAGAAGTTAAAGCTGGAAGTACATAGTAATCTTCTTCATCGTTAAGTTCTGGATTGGTTTCCCTTATCTCTCACACCCCAACAGAAGATTCTTCTATGACTATGTCTATCTAAGTACCATGCAAGCTTAACTTCGACGCATGGCAGGGGTGCATGCACCATGATTCTACTTCCCTAAACAATTACTTTCGCGCACCGTTCACAGAAAAAAAATAAATTTTTGAATCGATTCGTTCTCATTTCTATTTTCCTGATCTTTCTCGCAGTTTCAGAACGGCCTATGTAACATGAAGGAAGCATTTTTTAGGTTACATCATCTGTGAACGTGCTTTCTTTGAACTTATGTGGTAAATTAATGCTTTGTTTAAAACTTCTAAATTCAAAAGATTCCCATCCTGCGTCCTGAAGCATCTGAGTAACTCTCACTGATTTATCGTAGCAATTGTTCACAACACATATCTCCTTTCGCTACACTTTTTCCGGATTTTCTAAATTTAATTCTTGAGAGAATGAATTCAGACGCGACTTCAAATGAACACTTCATCCTACATAAACTTGCTAACAAATCTATTAAACACACTAGGATTTCGAACATCGTAGGAAAAGATTTAATTTATTCCAGACTGATTTCCGCAATCGAAAGTAAATATTTACCGTCAAAAAGCAAATCCATGTAATATCACATCCATTGCAAGTACGGTGCCGGCGCGATTTAATGATAACAACAAATAAACGATCCGTGGAAAGCAATTAGGAAGTAAAAAGCAGACAAAGAGGCAGGCAAATACGAATTGCACCAAACAGATTTTTTTCCGTTCCGCATCACTGGCGATGTGAAAGCAACTTTTATCTTGACGCTAATAAAAACGTCAACCAATGGAGATGAGGACGCGCCCTGATAGGAAAATATTACGAAAGCAAGCTGTTTTCTAATAAAACTACAGTGAATTGAAGTACTCGCAGATCTTTCCTGGAATGCGTTCTGCGAAATGTTTCCAAGGCAAACATTCGGAATGAATTAAACAGCTTTTTACGGGGACATTCTTCATGTGATGCAGCAGCAAAAAACGATTCAATTTCACCAAATAGATTCAAACCAAATGAGTTCTACTACACAAGCAAAACACCGTTCCATGGCACTTTTCGTTCGATACCTGCCATTGGAACAGTGATCATTACGAGGCGGATGATAGAGATACTGCGTTAGTTCCGGCCGCGCATGGGGTAAAATTTCCTTCCAACTGCATTAAAGGCTCTTTATTTAATATACATCATATGTTAAATATTATTAGGTTATGCCACTACCAGAAAGATTCTAAAACTGGCCAATACAGGATTTAGGCAAGCAGTCCAAAGTAGTAAAATTGGTTTTCTGATTTTCCCTTTTATAGAGATTGTGTGAAAGAATTCTGTTTCACAAATAAACATGTTTGAAAGACTAGGAAGGCCGAAGGATAAGGTATCAATGTTTAATATATGAAAATTTGAATGAATATGTTTTCTTTCAATGAATTAATCTTGCTTAATGAATAGAAATTATAGTCTTCTAATATAAAGTAGAATGTTTGTGTGTGTTCGCCCAAAACTAGAGAACCAAATTGCACAACTTTCACAATTTTAAGATTTTTAAATGTTCTCCCTGCGTAGATAACATGTTATTTTTATAATAGTATATATACAATAATAAAACCAGTTGGTAGCTGTCCTTTTTCGGTAATATAGAAAATGTTCTTAAATATACGGTGAGAAACTACTGAACTCAAACTAGCAGCATGCTTCTCGAGTTGTCATTCCTCCTGTTTTCGATTGTTCTGCACGAAAAACAATTAGCGTCAAGAAATGGAAGAACTGAGGTTAACTGAGGGTTGTATTGTGTTGTATATATTGTGTACATATTGAAACTAAATCAAATGCAAATTGATATTTTCATCACCCTTTTAATTGAATCAACTTTTCAAGCATTTCCACCAAATATGGAAAATCTCCAAATTTTTTGAAAACCGCTGCACATACTTCTCGTGGTATAAAAGAAATTTCAAGTACGTACCTGATGAAATTATGGAGCGATATACTTTTTAAGTTATGCCTTAGAGAGCCTTTTCAGATGATTTGTCAACGAAAGAGTATCTGAATAGCACTCAGATTAACTACAGGGAAAAGGGACATACTACAATAACAAAGCTACTGATGAACAAACAGCTCATTAATGTAAAAGAGCATAGCACTTCCTAGGTAACACACTTCGTTTACACACATTTGTTCAGCGCCAAATTCCGAATCCATGATTTCCTTCCCGTGCATTAAACATTTCGAGCGCATTATCATATGAAATGGTTGTTTACATGACCTGCTTTAATAGATGTAATTGACCGTGATGTAACACTTAATCTGAGCTCTGAATTATTCCGATCATGCTAAATATTTAAGAAGACGAGGAAAATGACCACATCAACTTTGGGGGATACTTGAATTTGAAGTTGCAAGTATCCACTTTATATGATAATTGATTGCGATTCCACGTAGTAATTTCAATCCAGGGTTTAATTATTTCTGAATAACGGGACGATGCTCAACATTCCATTCATTAAAACCAATTTACGCCAAAGAACGTTAATGTCGTCAATTTTCTTGCGCTGTTGTTCCAAAATACAAGCGATTCGAAAATGATAATTGCGAAGCAATTTATACAGTAATGGAAAATTAAAGAGATTTCGTTAGGCATTAATTACCTTGCTCTTCCATAAAAAACTCGGAAATTTAACATTTTATTTTGCACCCAGTCATATGAATTGTGCAATCTCGAAACAGTTTGAAAAAAATACGATGGATAAAGTTCAATTCTTTATGATAACACTCAAACAAGGAAATTATGGTTGTATATATAATACCAGATGAATTTTCTAAATAAATCAAAATCATGTGAGAACTGTATAGTTGAAACTAAGGTGACGGTATTGATACAAACTGTTTTGACGTATCATTCCGAAATCTTCATATTCATATGTGACATGAATGTTTCAGTCGGACTACTGCTATAAATAAAGGAAAACCTTCACGTAAATTAGAGTTAACATTGATTGGGCAAGGAATTCACATCTAATAATGCATAAAGGAAATATGTTTGTTAAGGAATACATACAAATACCCTACTATTGCTGAAAGGCGGCTTGTAGGGTATTTATTTTAATTTTGGTGAATACGAGCAATATAAACCGTAGCATAAACGTCAAGTGTTTAAATCAGTAAATAATTATGAATCCGATACTCTGCGCCAATGAAAAACATTCTCTCGGGAATACCTTAAAGGGAAATTACAAATAAAATATAAATTAGGAATAAATTTTTTCAATTATAATTGAGTTTAAGTAAATATAAATAAGTTTTCGATGCAATCAATAAATTTCACGTCTAACTGCTAACTGCCCAATATAAATCCTTACTTCAAATTTCACAATAGAAGAATCTGGAAATAAGAGGCTAAAATGCAAAATACGAACTTATAAACCATATATGATAAACCGCTACAATAAAATCTCAATGCTTCCGATTCGAGCAACGAAATCCAGTTTTTTCTATTTCAATTTCAAATTGTCTCATTGCCAACGTTCAAATCAATGAAAACGGTAAATGAAACATCATTTCTACTACAACGACCACGCCTTGGCGATACAAAATTGTCTACAATCAGCAATTCTCTATCAATCCTATTTTTGGATGGAGGACAATACACCTTTCGAAGATAATCTGCTCCACTGATGTACTGGAACTCCATTTTCAACGCCTCAAAAACTATAAAATCAACATTCAAACTACTTTATAGCCGATATAATGCGAGAGTAAACGTCAACGACAGTTTTTTTAAGAAGCAACTCTCGCAGGAAACCGTCTTGCTGGCTCTGATTCGTCCATTCTGGTTCAGATCAATTGCAAGTGAGGGACGAATAAAGGCGAAAATCTCCAGCCGAAAGAGATATATAGGGATTACTTCCGTAAAACCTTTTTCTTTGCTTCATGGGAAACTATTCAGTTGCCAAAGCACGATATTTTTATAATAGAGAGCGATAAAAGCCAACGTAATGTTGGCCAGGCTTCCGAATTATTTTACCAATGTAAATTAAACGGAGAGTTGAAGAAGCAAGGAACGATTCTCATAGTTTAAACAATTTCGACTACTTTTGTACCAGCATGAAAGTTATAAGCCACACCAACAGCGTAACCAACCGTAATTATTAAATAATGTGAAAATGCTAACAATTATATTATAAGCTTTATTTTCTTTCCACTATGACTTTCTATTACTAATTAAACACCGTCGAAAATAATAAAAATTAGACTTATTCCTCTACGATAGAGTTTGTTTATTATATGAACATGGATTTTATTAATGAAAAGGGTCGAAAACTTGGTCGTATAATAAACACATTATGTGGTAATGGTATAAGTAGAATTTTTATTATTTTGCACGATAGAAAAACTACCACAAAATAGAGGCTGGTGAAGTTAAGTTGAATTAAACATCGATTTAAACATTAATTTATGCAAAAATTGCACAATTCATTAGAGATGACTTATAAATATACATCCAGGAATTACACCTATCGAAGAATTGATGAGAAAAATATTCGCTGAAAACTGGATTTTCATTTATTGTGTGTCAGATTTCATCAGGGGAGGGCTATAGTTGTCGCTAAGTTAAAGCCTTCAAAAGATTAATGGGATTAATGGTAAAAGTATTGAAATCCATTTTTTATTTTGTGATTTCTAAATTTATTATTTCAATAAAAGTATAACAATAAGCAACAGTAAGAATAATGAATATTACAAAAGGGACTCAACTGCGCATCCGAATTACACCTTCTTGAACATACAATGAAAGTTCAATACCAAAAATTACCCCACTTACATAAAAAAATTATTACGCAGAAGCTATATTTTATACGATTGAAAATGCAGATTTAAAATAATATGAAATTCATTTTCATGGGTTAAAACAAATTCACATCAGATAGAGGCGTTTCCAAACGGATCCGAATAAAGGTAATAGAGAAAATAATTTCCTCAAATACATTTGCATACACAACCGCCCGTATGCCCACTTTCAGATGGACGGTCGCTAATAAACTTTGCAAATTAATCCGGAAAATCATGGCTTCTCCAATCCCAACCAAATTAAAATTCGGAAACCCTTTCGGCGAAAAGAGCCTCGCAACATAAAACAGCTTTCTATAGGATTAACTTTAGATTTTTTAAATGAAAACACGAGATACGCAGGAAATGTCCATCTCCCCTCCCAACAACACCACAGCAAATAAATAAGCCTTTGACGAATGTATCCAAACAAAATTGCTTTGCGGTACGATAGAGATGTATAGGGATGGGCCGGGGGCGCGCCAGGTTCTTATGATTTCACGTCACTAAATATACAAAGGTACGCGCAAATAAAAACAGATAAATACATACAAATATATATCTATATTCCTTTCCATGGAGAATATTAGAAATTTCATAAAGGATGAGTGCATCGGATTCCAATATTCATAAAAGCGATCACGGCATCGAATTAATGAGGAATTGCTCGACGAAAAAGCAAAACCGATCGTCCTATCATATCTTTATAGATCAAATGAACCAACTGAAATATACTAATAACTATGAATGAGCTATGATGAAAGAGGTGGGAAAGGGAACTGGATAAAAGCTGAAGTAGCTGATCAAATAATAAAACAGCAAGGTTAAATAAATGTGAAGCTATCAATGAATGAAGCCATGAGTCATTAAGAGTAGCTATGCTTTGCACGTAACACAAGCGCGACCGCTTGGTAAAGGATTATTCACTAATTTGAAAGCTCGGAGCCTGCAAAAGACAGAAAATTATAAATTAAGTCTACAGAGAAAGCAATATTGAAAATTAGAATTAAATACCGAATATACTAGTTTATCTTATAAATTATTCTTCGGTGTTAAGAATCAAGCTCTTATTTCCTTCAGGGAGAATCTTACAATTCTCAGTGATTGAAAAAAAAAGGACATTTCTACATTATTTTGTCTTTTGAAGCATAATACCCGAAAAAAAGGATCAGGAATCGGAACACAATCCCTTTTTTGTCATTCTTTAAGATAAATTACATCAATTTTTCCAATAAAAATTCTGAATAAAACACAAAGAAAAATGTACTACTTGATGGAAGGTCTCAAATGTCTCACATAACTGATGCGGGTATTTAAAAAATACTTAAGTAAATTACTTTTTTTTTAATTCCTCTTTATTGGGCAAAACTTAGTCAATGGACACCACTCTTAAAATTGACCTTTTTGACCCCGGGAATTCTACATCACTACTTAGATCGGTACGCTAATCCCTACGTCACAGAATCCAAGTTAAAAGAACCGATGCTCGCTTTTCAGTATTACATGCAAAGAGGGGAGAAAAAATTATTTAAATATTACTTTCGGGACTAATCATAAATATAATAATAATTCCTATAATGAAAACAGCAAAGTCAACCCATCATTGGAATCATTATTATTATTGACGAACTCACAACCCAATTCTCTAATCAGAAAAATCCGATTAGCTGGGAATAGAACCTGGGGCCTCGCGGTTAGACAGCCAGCATGCTAACCACTCCGCCCGGTTAAAATGGTAATGCACATAGCCTGTTGTTCACAATCGCAGGCTTTTTCTGTTGGAATGGCACCATTCGTTTCATTCCACGACGAAACGGTTATGTCTAAGCATTACGAAATTATTATTTTTGCTCTTATGATAAGCTTGTGTTAAGCTGCGTTACATCACACATTTAAATATCGGTATTAGTTCTAAACTCTTAAAAAATATATACAATCCAACAACGATTACCTCTTTTATGATAGGCCCTTGAGTGACCTTCTATTTACAGTATTCCACTTGACTTTCCTGTATCTAAATACATCATTCTCTTCACACACCATGCATCTCGTTATACACAGGTGGTTATCGACTTACCACCAATACGACTAACGACCACTCGCACTTACGATCAATTAGACGTAATATGCATGATATCCTTGCGGCTATGCATGAGTTTAGATTTTACACAAAGAAGAGTATAAAATTAATACAATTTTACTGCCAATTTGAAAGAAACTTTCTGTACGCAGAAACAGAGAATTACATTTAGTAAACGGGGATAATATTCATGTTACCATTCAACATAGAAGGCACTTGCAAGTATTCGGCCCTGAAAAGTTCAATTTCATCCAGTCGAATGAGTGTATGTTTGTTTACAACTCGAGAACCTCACAGCTCTGAACCTTTGCTCATTTTATATAGACTCATTGCTGACGATAGGCAACTTTTGTGTACCTAATAGTGCACAACTTTTAACTTTAACTTTTGACTTCAGAACACAAACATCTACATCTACATAAACACCCTGCTAGTCACCTTTCGGCATGGGGCAGGTATAACCTTCGAGATTCCTCATTAGTTTCTTGTTGTCGTGTATCGTTTGCGGAAAGGATCAGTCCCAAGAACAACTTTTCCTTGCATATGTTTCTCTATTTTACGCTCATTTTCGGAACGACCGAAGTAGCACAGGGAAAAAAATACAGGTTATGGTCATTTAATCTTCTGCAGTCTTCATTTATTTTGCAAAATTAAATCCGAAATGACGGTCAAATAAACTAGAGACAAGTGCCATAAGACAGAATTCAATAATGAGACTTTTCACCGAATATCGTCCCGTATTCTATATCGACAAAATTTCCTTCCACTCTTTCGATTTCGCCGCACTTTTTAGAACACATTATATACGAATATTTCAGACTTTATTTATGTGTATTATTATTTATGTGTATTTACTTCTTTACTACTTTAACGGAAAAACGCATTTAGGAATCATAAAGTATCTTCAGCAAGGAAGATATTCGTTTTGCGCGCCGGCTGTATGCGTAGAACAGCGCAATTCTTCAACTCGCTCTCGGCTTACCTCATTCATTTTTACATTTCCCCCTTTCGACGGGCAGTTCCAATAAATGGCTCGATAAAGAGCGGACGAGTGCCATGGACCAGCGAACCATCCGCTTCATCGGCGATCTCCCGGTGATGAGCGCACGGAACAAAAAGGAATCGAGCAGAAAAAGCTCGCGCAGCGTCCGCGATCGGGGAAAGATCAAATAATCGCCCTGACAGATAAAAAAACGCTCAGCTTGCGCGTCCATTTACAGAGAGGGATTGAGGCAGGTGGAGTGCTCCGCGCTATCGCGGGGGCCTGATTATTCATGGAATTTTTCAATGAATAAGGTTTGAGCGACGGTAGCGTTCCGCCATTTTCGATCTGCTAGCGACGCGATTCGGTGAACGGGAAGCTGAGTTCGAAAACGCGCGGATGAATTCCCGAGACTCGAACGAGAGAAGAAACAATGGAGATACGACGAACGCAAATTTAGAATTGTAATGAAACGGCGGACTGACGCAACTCTTCGAATAAACGATGCATCGGTAGGAATCACCTGAAATCTGCCGGGTTGCGTCGATGCGCCGAAAACTGAATCAGAAACGGAAATGGCTATAAAAAAGGACACCGTTCGAGACGACGCGCTAAATAAGAACCAAGCGGGTTCAAAGCAAACGTTGAGCAGGAATTATGCAAAGGAAAAAAAGATTGGAGTTTCAAAGGTAGATTGTGCTATTGTCAAACGCTACTGTAACTAATACATCATTAGGACACACAAAAGATACAATTAAAGCAAATAAGTAAAATTAGAAAGACAAAATCAGGTCTTCAGTATTACCTTTATATTTTCTACACCGTACACCACATTATTAGATAAGAATTTAATTCGATAATAATTACAGCGACTTACATCTACATCTACATAAGTACCCTGCAAACCGCCTTCCGGCGTGTGGCAGGGGGTGTAAACACCAAGAGTAGAATTATTCTTTAATTTATTATTATCCAGTATCGTTCGCGGAAAAAAAGAGTCTCTAAAACGACTTGTCCTCGCGTCTATTTCTCTTATTTTACGCTCACTGTCGGATCGGGCAAAGTAGCAGGGGGGTCGCATAATATCAATTACGTCATCCGAAAATGTATTTCCTCTGAATTTATATAACAATCGCAGCCTAGCTTCTAATCTCCTTTCTTTCAAGGATTCCCAACCTGCGTCTGTGAGCATTTGCGTTACACTTGCTTCTCTATCGTAGCACTTTTTAACAAAACGTATCGCCTTACGCTGCACTTTCACTTAAATACAACACAAGCAATAATGACATTCCTACACAAAGGAAACAAAATTAATTCTCTAAGATCTTTGTTTTCTAATAATAAGAAACTTTATATTTCTATATCAAAGCGATCCTATAGTATACGATATAATACAACTATCTAACCTTAAACATCCTATAATTAAATTAAATCTACCCATTCTCCCGAATGTTTAAAAAGTAACACATTTTGATATATTTACGGCAAATATGGAGTTTCCTGTCTTTCACTCGTCGATAGAACTCAAAGATTATATCAATAAAATTCATATATACTAAAAAGATATTCGTTGAATTTAGTTCACTGCTCTATGGCAAAATTCTTTAAAATCATCACCGATAAATAATGTGATATTTGATGATGAGATAAAACTTACAACCGAAAAATTACGAAAAGAGCACGAAAAACCTTTATTGCCTGCAAAGAAACTGTCACCGAAATGTTACTCGTCCCTTGGGGAACAAGCGCACGTGATGGAACGATAAAAAATGTACGAAAACAAGCGCTGTAAATGACATTCGATACATAAATTAATTTCATAAACATACTCAAAAGAATTTAGACAGTTTGCTGAAAGCCAACACCGGAGGGAATAGAATGTAGACGCCAGAATAAAACCCGAGAAAAAGGAAAAACACCGATACTCGATTTGCCAATAAAATAAAAAAACTGTCGAAATTCAAAATTAAAGCGCTTTTTCGGATGGAAAAAAATAAGTAAATGGAGCTCATCACTAAAACATCGCGTATTAATATCACAGAGTGATTTGTCTCCTTATCCTACCGGAATACTGTTTATCGATGAATTCCCGGAGGATAAATGGAAACGGTACGGAAATGAAAAATGTGAAGAGGAACAAACGGCGCTAGAGGAAGTAGAGAGATTCAGGAAAAAAATTTAAATGGGATTCAGTTCCATCGCATAAACCCGGACAACTGGAGCGATTAAATTACTTAGAATCTCTTAAACCTGTTTTCTTTGCCCAATCTGTATATTTATGACTATTCACTGTCCTTCAGTCAAGCGTTCTTCGAAATAAACACATATTTACTAGAAATGCTAATTACTCTCTCAGTTTATCTAATATTGCCAATATTTTAATACGCTTTACATTTATATTTACATTTAAACACGTGACAGGGGGGTAAGAACACCTATAATCTTCTCACACCCAAACTGCTATTTCCTTCTCTAATACAACGAATGAACGCTTTATTATACATTGCTTATCCGAAGTTAATCATGGCCCTAAATCGTTTATCAAATTAGGAATTCCTTCCATAGTGACGAAAAAAGTTTCAAGTGTTTTCTGAAACTAGATTTTACGAGATGTACATACATACGTCTCTGCAACGAAAAAAAAAAACAACCGAATCTAGCTGATTCTTTACGGCTGATTATAACTCAACTGTAAATCTGAAGTAATAAATTCAATAGAATTCTCAAGGAAAAACATTTATATAAATATTATNTGGTGGTAAATAGAAAAGCGTGCGTTGGTGAGCCATTTATTTACTTGTTTTATAGATTTTGTCGTATATGAGTGAAAAAAAGGTTTGACTTGAGATTTATGCTTGTTTATCTCATGAATCAAAATTAATATAATTACCATAATATTACAATGATGATAACTTTAGAGAATCATGAAAATCAATCTCACTCAAAATTCTGACAGTGATAACTGTAACAAATATACTTCGTTTGCTGCAACATTTATTCCCTTACTGCAATATAATCATAATATTCAATTCGTAATGGACATAATGTATTGTACATTAAGAACTATTATATTGGAATATTGTATTCTACGCGAAATACTGTACCAGAAATACTGCAATATATAACGTAGACATCATATATCGTACATGATTACTCTTTAGGGTCAAAACCAGGCGAAAATGAAAGATATTTGTAAAAATAACTAGATTTCTACTTCAAATCTGCAACGTTAATCAAACTTGTCATTCCGCACGTACTCGTTCCCTTTATGAGAAGCACATCAATGTTTGTACGAAGCCACGGCTGAATTCATTCTGCGGAATACGTAGACGTAGAGCATCCGGAGCAGACATCTTCGCTCCGAAATGAAAACTGGGAAATGAGGAGAGAGAGAGAAGGAACTCTCGAAACAGTGGACGATCGGGCATATATAACGTGTGCGCGGCTCTGTTGTTCCACAGGAAAGAGGAGGGATAAAACATTTGCGGCGAAAACAGTTATTGGCATTCGCGGTGGCAGACATTGCGGTCAGTTCACATGAAAAACAATTACGCGATCCTTGGGCAAGGTTCACGGTCCGGGAGAGACGGCGTGCCAAGGAAGGGAATTTATTTTATTACGGCGGCTATTCGAGTACCCTGCGGATTAATACACGAGAGCGAGTATATCTCCTTTCTCCTCCTCCCTACGGCATTCTCAGCCGCTGTAGATAGATCAATTAACATCGCAACTAACGAACAATATACCGCTGAGAAGCGAGGTGTTCAGAAGTTGTATCGTAGGATTTAATGCCGGCAATGGGGAATATTTACACTAGACGAACTAAACGAGAGAAGATTCGTCCATTTTCGCTGTAATAATATTATATTGTAATCAAGAACTCACTTTTACGTCAAATAATTTGCTCCAATATTATTATGTTAACTGAGGGTATTAATGACGGATATCAAGCTATTACGCAAGTAATTCCTGAATCATTAATAATAATAATTGCATGAAAAAGTTACTCGTCATAATTACAATGAAGAAGGTATACTTATAATGGTCTCCTAAGCCGACGTGTTGCTCATCTGGAGTTGCCATTACGAACCATAGTTTACGTGAGAGTATTGATTTATAGTAAAAATAATAATATAATGGCATAGGAAAGAATGCAACTGAATTACGATCATAAAGATACGATTTCTATTACTTTTTGAAAACGGAAGAAGATTCTACTTCCTTAAATTTCTACCTTATATCCACCTTTCTGTACTTTTAAAAATTTTTCTTTGACGTAAGTTTCGAATTTGAAAAGGAGTTATAAATAAGAAGGAATAAGGAAAATGTGTTAGCTTTGAACGGTGAAGCCGTGCGGCTGAATTCCAAGGAATAAGAATTGTGAAAAATAGCGACATAACTGGGATTCGAATCCAGGTCTCCCACTTTCCGGGCAAGTATTCTAACATACTAACATTTTGTTCCCATAACAGTGTGGAAGAGATGCGCCAGGTAGTTCAGTGGTTAGAATACCTGCCCGGAAAGTGGGAGACCTGGGTTAGAGTCCCAGTCATGTCGCTATTTTTCACACTTGTAATTCATAAAGTATAGCTGGGAATATGTAAACTTCTTTGGTATTTAATAATCCAAAACACTTATGATCGAAATCACCATTCAAATAAACGCCAAACGATAGATCTAAAAAAAATCAGAAAACAAAATGAGAGGATTTTCCATGGAAGACTTAAGAATGAATATCGCGAGAAAATTAGGATGAGATAGATTATTTTCTGAAAGTGTGAGACGACATCCTCCGTCTTGATAAGTAACGATTAATTATGAGTATAAATCTGAGTTAATTTCAAATAGCTTTCTATTATCGAAAAAGAATTTTTTATACAAGAAAACATTTCTCACGGCATCATTACACAGAAGCTAACGAGTATGCCAACGAGAGACAAAGTTTGTTCAAATATTCTGCCATGCAAAACAGATTTAAACCTCGAAACTGGATATAGTAATACACTAAAAATATTTTTTTTATTTAAAGCGAAAATCGATCACCCTCAAATCATATCTATATAACTTCGATATCAAAGTTTCTTAATCATCTAAGAGGAGTTTGGAAATTGGAGTAAGGTTGCACTGGGTCTAATACATGAGGACTTTAAGGATATTTCATCACGGCAAGTAGCCTTCTTCAAAAGGAAACGTCCTACGAAAATCGATCAGAATTACCTCGAGTGAGATCTTATCATTGTCAACAAGTAAATGCAATCCGAAGAGAATCGTCTCGATTTCTTAAGATCTTCTCAGTCGTTCAGTGGCCAACTTTATTCAACTCCGAAACTGAAAAAGCTTCCCTTATAAAAGGGAGCCTTGGCCGACCGAAACTTTTCCATTAGTTGTTTCTCAAAAATTTTCAAGTGCGGATTTTTACTTATCCTTTGGCGGTGGGTACTTCAGCCCTTCTGCAAAGATGCAGTAATTCCCGTGCTTGCTCGGAGCTGCTGAAGCGAAAGGCCTGAGTTAGCAAAAAAGGCATGAGTTAATCTGAGTGAGATAGATGGGAGAGAACATCTAATCAAATTTGGGTTTATTTCTCATTCAGAATACTTTTCCGACGTAAAAAAGGTGAGTTAAGGTAAACCATACAAAAGAATTCGTAAAATCACTGATTGATAAATATTCCTAATACTTGGTATTTTGTGTAATCCAGAGGTAAGGAACCTACGGCCTTCAGGCCACATGCGGCCTTTTTTGTGCGTTCAGTGCGGCCTCAATGTCACTTTCTAAATAACTGCACCTATTGAATGAATCCCTTTTCACGTCTGGCTGGTGACGCAAAGTGGAAATTAAATGGAAAATAGCGTTTTCTCATATAGAAATTGGTTGTTAAACTATTTGAGTGTAGCCAAAACGCAACTCTAATGCAATCTAATATGTAGTTTCTTATGCGGACGAATCGTGTAAATCGATCTTGATGGAAAAAGGGTTCCCACCCTAGGTTTATTCTATTTTTCTATGCATTTAAATCGCTTACATGTAACATTTTGAACCTTGATTGTACTTCACTAAAAGAGAATCTTTACATAGTTTCCAGACTTATAAAGCTGACGTAATATGATGTCCATAGAGAGAGGAAAATTTTCAATACTTTCCGAGAGAATCATGAAAATCAATCTCACTCAAAATTCTGACAGTGATAACTGTAACAAATATACTTCGTTTGCTGCAACATTTATTCCCTTACTGCAAGTCCACTATATACCATAAAGAAAATATATCCAAAGTTCATTATTCTTGCCGATTCAAGAATCTCGCACGCGGTACATCTAATTACGCTGTAATTATTAGATATACAACTTGAGTTCACGGAACTAACTAAACCAAGTAAGACCCAATTTCTGCATCTTGCAGGATGAATTTCTCAACAGCGATTCTCAGCAATAGGTGAGCATAAACATGTTGCACAGGAACACAGAAACAAAAATTCCTTAGCAGCAGTCGAGGGCTTGATCGTCAATGTTCCTAAAGCGCTTAGAAACGCTTGGAGGAGTTTATTTCCAACGGCAAATGACAAAGATTCGACTAGCTCAGACGATCCTTTGTACATCAAAATGTAATCGGAGTAGATGAGGTAATCCAAAACTTTAGCTTGGTTGTGATACGCACTCTTTCCTCAGGGAATGCCTCTGAAACTACAATAACAGCAAATTTCCATCACAAAATTTATATGACTTGGAGCAAAGAAATGAGCTGCAAATGAAACAGCCATACAAACCAGCCAAATAGTTTCTGAAGGCATTTACCGCATACATTTTGAAAACCCCTAATCTGCGAGTAAATTAGAAAGAAAATGGCTTGCCTTTTGCTAAATCAGGAATGCTGCTTCGAATTATTGTCACATTTATAACGAGCTTCGTTAAATGAGGGATTCGTAGAGATAAAAAAGAGTAACGCATCAAATTGAGTAACCAGAAGAACTACTACGTTGTACCAGTTGAAATCGTGAACAACCTTCCTTTCAAAACGAATTAAATCAGGGTAAACAAAATAATGAATATTTTCCAATATATTATATTTATTTTAATTAAATTATGTAATTCTCTAATTATTTCAGCCAAAAAATCAGGAAAATCAAAATATCAGGATTCTCGGCCATTGGAGACATTGAATGCAAATCATCAATCCCTTATTAAGTTCCGTATAGTTACTCCAATCCCTGGTTGTCCCAAAAAATGTTTTCACAACTTTGCATTACATCCCACACGAACCTGAGAAACAAATAAAAAAATGCGAGGCAACACTTTCAAGAAAGCATTCACATATATATTCGATATACATGTCAATCAATCTACTTCCAGATAGATATTGATTCTACATGTTATATAAATTTTGATACTAGGTTATCGATTCAAACGTAAACATTATACTTTGCTCCTATCTAAGATTCGCAAGTTGCACTGTGCACCTGGAGTCTTGGTAACTTAAAACCTTAACAAGGATGAGCAATACTTCATCCACACGTTTCCAAAAATATGCGCGTGAACGTGGTTATTTCAAACTGCGGGATCTTAAAACTTACTCAAAAAGTTATTGAAATTCCTCCAGGAAGAAAATCGTAATTTTGGACGTGATTTTATGTACGCATTCATGAACTTGTTTGTACTGTTCTGGGTATATTGTAAATTTTTAATAATATCTATGCAGTTATAAGTGTATACCGTATTATTTAATAATAAAATTAAATGTAAGTTTCTAATAATTTAAATAATTATTATTTAATATCTGTAANTTTATGACAACTTATTCCTAGTTGTTATATCTGTAAAATAATATATCTGCACCATTTTGTTTGCTTTTCAGATTAAAGCCCTCTTTTCCTTTAAACTTAGGTAACGGTAGGTTTCGCAGGTTATTAACACTACCCTTCAAGTGGGTGTTTTCCTGCTGTGATTATTTTCCAAAAGAGCAAACCTAAGTTTTTAAACCCCCAAAATATTTTTCTTCAGCGCACTTTTTTAAATTTCATTTGACAAAGGGTTAAACGTGATAAGAGACTTCACAGTCTCAACATCACCCAAATGAATAATAATAATTATTATTATTGCACCTTAAAGTCAGTTACAACTCCTCCCTTTCCTCATATGCAATTTGGAACAGATAACCGATGTTGCTTCAAGCTGAGCTGAAATTCTCAGAGTTACTTCAAAATTAAAATTTTGAGGAAGCGAGTTTTCCATTCGACTGAAAGGGCTTTTTAAGAATATTTGCAACGAAGCAATAAGCCCTACAAAACAGGAAAATCCTTGTATATCTAATCTCCTCAAAGGTAGAACTAAAGCTGGAATTTATTTCCTTGATTGCGAAACTTCGCGCTGGATATTTCCTGTTGATGTGAATTGAACAAAGATCCGGAAATACTCAAATCACCTATTTTCGATGCGCAAAAATTCCTCCAAATAAAAACCTTAATTGGAAAAGATAATTCGTTTAAACCGAACTGCATGAACTCCAAAGAGATAATACTCCCTTTAAAAATTAAAATGTATTCATAAAAGAGAGGAGATAAAATAGTATCAAATCCCGAGATGGCTAAAGAATTGAGCTTTATTATTAACAAGGTTATACGGTCGAAAATAAACAATGGAATGTGCTTCACAAAACGGCGGCCCCTGAAACTTTACATTCGAGCCTCTGCATACTCAAAAAATAAACCAGACAATCAAATTCCGCCATTGATGCTGTTTAATCGATAAACTGGGTTAATTTTCCGCGTTGCTTCACTGAAACACAAAAATAACCCGAGCAGAATTAACAACGGGGTACTGTCAATATTTATGAATCAATATCGGGAATATAAGGGAAGTTAAAAAAATACGTAGCCAGGGGAATAAGCTAAAAATAGGGTGAAGGTACATGAAAGGATAAAAATTATAAATTGAGTCATGAGAAGTCAATGTGATGGTATTACTACCTTGTAATTACGCATGTAATTGGTACCTCTTTCAATCAGTCAAAAATTGAAAAACACCCTGACCAGGGTTCGAGCCCCAGTTACGTCGATATTTTTTACATCTGCTTCTCCTTGAGCCAAACAAATGTTTAGACTATTCAATCAATTAAAATAAAGTTTAATTTGAACTTTTCTCCTCTAAATTTTTAATCACCTGATGATTGCGCAAATACGCTCGAACCTTTAAAGGAAAGAATACCTGCCCGGAAAGTGGGAGACCTGGGTTCGAGTCCCAGTTACATGTCGCTATTTTTCACATCCGATTACCTTTACGTTGGAAGCTTGTCCATGAATTAAATTCAGTCATCAAAATTGTTTGAAAAGAGGACGAATTTAGATGGAATGGAGATCCACCAAATTTAACTTCAGAAGAATACCACTTTATTCTAAAATGGAAATTTGGCATGCATAGACAGCATTCGCGCTAACCAAGTTTTTTCTAAAATAATTGAAATGCGTACTTCGTATTTTCCACAAGTTTAAACTTGTGGAAAATACGAAGTACGCATTTCAATTATTTTAGATGGCGTTTCACAATATTAGGCCAGAACATCTAGAGTTTAAAAGTTTTTTCTAGCCGCACATAACGAATTCTTCATTTATTAAATAAACGTGATCCAAGATTATCAGTTTCTCTCGTTAAAAATCAATGATATATTTTGACGTACTGCAATAACTTGAAATTATTCAGAGGAGAAGTTTTGGTTTGGTCTTTTCCATCTCAACTATCAAGAGTATGGTAAAAAGAAGTGCCTAATTTTTAAAGTGAAATTGGTGGTAAATAGAAAAGCGTGCGTTGGTGAGCCATTTATTTACTTGTTTTATAGATTTTGTCGTATATGAGTGAAAAAAAGGTTTGACTTGAGATTTATGCTTGTTTATCTCATGAATCAAAATTAATATAATTACCATAATATTACAATGATGATAACTTTCTCACGATTTAACTAAGGATTCAAATAGAAAACTTTTGGGTTGTAACCACGTCAACACACAGAAGTAAAAAACCAGCGTTTCTTCTCCTATGCCGGAGACTTCGTCAGGGCCGAATGACATTGGCTGAGGCAAAACGTTGGTTTTTTTACCTTTGTGTGTTGACGCGGTTACAACCCAAAAGTTTTCTATTTGCATTCATGGACCGCGAAAGTTTTAGTTAATTTACTAAACGAAGGATTATTTGTCTAAGATTCTAATGCAATATATCAGGAGAAAACTTCAATGGTTGGGTTTTTCACATAAAAAGTCTATACAGAGGCAACGAATATTTTCGTTACGAGGTTTTTCGGAAAGATTTTCAATCCTGGTAGTTTGTTTTATTAACATAAAATATCGTAATATATTCCACTTCCTTTGATAGGCTGAAAGATGAACAATAAATATAAAGTACACTCTGTTACTCGTCCAAACCTTACAAGCAAGCTGATGATTCCCCAAGAACGTATCGTACGTACATTTAAACTTCATTGCAATCGTTTTCGGACTCTATTGCAAAATTTAAAAAGAATCATCGTACGAACTTAAGACAATTTTCATAAGAAAGAAATGTTGTAGATTCATATTCTCATCGTGGATCATAGATTTCGGTTTAATAATCTGTACAAACACTGCTGCGATAGAAAGATTATATGATAGATATATTAAAATATATTAATCATGAAATTCCACCAAGTATCGCTTGATATAATTCATTTTATAAGGACATAATATGTTACGCCAGACACATTGCAAGATCCACGCAACCCTGCTATACTTTTATGAATTACTTTTACTTCCTTGAGCGATTACAGCGAGGTTCATGGATATATTCGAGAATCGGGACAGTTCCTTTAGCCAGATATGTCTTCCGTTTTGCCAATTTCCTCCTACCGCAATACCTTTTCTACGTCATCCATGAAATCGGAAAAATAAATCCTAAGCAACTCCGATGAAGCCGACTCCGATAGAAAGAGAGATGGCAACCGCATCGCGTGACACGGAAGAGATGACAATGACGGTGCAACGTGGCACCGCCATTCCCCAATCTTCGAGGCCTTGAAATCAAAGGCTGCTTGCAAAAGTGCAGTGTCAAGGTCGAGCCCACCCTTGGGAAAATAGGACTAAAATTGCATCGACGCCCATCTCTCCTTGCGATGGAAGCGGACGTGTGTTTATGGGAATGAAACAAGAGGGCGAGGTTGAAAAGGTGAAAGAGACGGAAACGGAGAAGGTAGATGCGGTGGGTGGCGAGATGGGGAGTAATCCGCAGTGCGGTGTTAGGAACGATACGGACCTTAGATAACATTTATGGAATGGATAGCTTGGGAATCGGATGTGGTGGGGGCGGAGGCGTGAGATAACGGAGGGAAGGAAGGCTCCGCCTGGGCAGTTGAGATATATGGTAAGGATGCAATGGGGTTCCCTCTGGAAGTGGAAAACTTCTCGCACTCCGCAGTAACGCGGATGCTGACCGTGCTTAGACGCCTTCGAGGAAAACATTCCCTACCTTTACGCACATACACACGTAAAAAACGGTTAACCCTTACACTTTAAAGCCCTAAGTTCGTTTGTCTCGGAAAAAGTGGAGAGCCGAGAGGACATAACGTGGCGTAAAGAAATAGATATCTCTATTGTTTAAGCTGGTTTTGATTAAATAATAAAGAAATTGTAGTATTTCTTATGTCATAAGTTGAGAAGATGTGGAGATAATTCCTCAAAACACCATTAGTGACACTTCATGATAAATTTAATTAGCTTTATCATTCAACATTGAAAAAGCCGGTTGCTAGTAATGAATTCATTAAATTCCCTTATTTTATCTTTACGTGTAATATTGTTAATGCTATTGTGAAGCCAAACTCTTTTGTAACCTAATTATTTGTTTCACAATGTTATTTTAATGAAAATTTATTTCTTTTCGTTTTGTCTATGAATTAATGTCTTTTTTGTTAGCCTTTCAGATTAAATTTAACGTCTTTTATACTCAAAGTGATTGGACGATACCTGGTGGAACGCTATGACTAAATAAAAAGATCAGGACTTCGTATTTTCCACAACTATTTTTTAATACGACCAGTTTCAGCCAGACAGCCATCAGGACCTGATGATGGCTCATATTAAACGTATGATGAACCGGTCGTATTAAAAAATTAGTTGTGGAAAACACGAAGTTCTGATCTTTTTATTTAACCTCTCTTTTCCTTAAAACTTCGTTTAATATCAGTAGGTTTTGCAGGTTTCTCATGCCCTTTCCTGTGGGTGTTTTCCTAGTGAGGTGTATTAATTTCCTAAGAGCAAACTTAGATTTTTAAACCCGCAAGTGGTTTTCTTCTGTGCAACTTTTTCCGAACTGTCTCTATAAAATTACAATCACTAAGGGTTACATATGAGAAGAGACTTGGTATTCTCTATCTTGCCCAAATAAGTCGTAATATTGTTATTATAACTATTTGATTGATTGACGAGCTGAAAATTGGTTTACTGGGTACAATTCAAGTAATTTATTTGGACAATGAATTAAGTCGCATATTCACAAGCAAGTAAATCAAGCATTTCCCAAAAAAAATTAATAAGAGGTGTTCGTTAACATAATATATAAACGATGATTTACATACAAGATACACGGCAAAAAAAATTGCAACGGACTAGAAGAAAGATCTTAAAAGAGGATTTTTACATGATAATTGCTATCATTCCTCGAAAACGGTAATTTTTCTAAAAAAAATAAAATATTGTGGAAACAATATCATACAAAGTTTCCTTTTCATTTATGGGTTTCCACATTTCCCTTAAAATTGAACAAAGAAGATAGTCGAGCTGACAGAGGAAAAAAAACCCAAATTTTCAGTTTCTGAACTTCTGCTTCAATCCATTCTGAGTATACAGTACAATCTCTATAATCCGGCCTTGCGGTAATCCGACACGTCCGGTAATCCGGCGTGCAGGGCCATTCATAGTGATAATAAAAAGTGATGATATCAAGAAACTTTCCATCTCTCAAAGATCCATGTTCTACCGTATCCCAAAGCTTTTTAATTCTCTTTAGTCTTTCAATCCTTCTCTAGAACTTATTTCCCCAATCAATTCATACATTTCTTCTATTAATTAACCTGTGTGTATTTATTCATTTAATATAATTGTTACTTTGTTGCTTATTATTATTTATTATTATTATTTATTATTATNTATTCACTGTTTTCTTTGTTAATTTATTTTATGATTCAATGTTATTGGCCATTTCTGACTGTTTTTGAATCTGAATAAATAAATAAAAGAAATGTCTGAAAGCAATGAACCTCAAATGTATGTATATAATCATTTCCATTATTCATTCCTTCCTAATGCTGGGTGCGAGTGAAGCGTGACCGTAGTTTGGTGTCCAGAGTTTATTCGGATATTTCTCTCGACTCATATCCAAGGCAGTCAGAAGAAGAGAGTTAGGGTCACAACATTTGATTGCTAAATTAATATTTAAAAGGTTTTTTGGTGCATTGTATTTGTGCATTTCCAATAATCGGGCGTTTTTGATAATCCGGCTAAGTTACGGTTGCTTATGTGCCGGATTAACGAGATCGCACTGTATTTCACAACAAAAAAAATGTAAAGTTCATTGCTTAGTAACTTTAAGACATACCAGGCCAGTAAAATTAAAACAAAGTACCGCTAATATATAAATATATTACATTGATATTAAAGATCTCTAAAACCAAAGACTAAACAATGTACCGCATTACGATATTATGAATATGAACCACTAAATCCTTACACTTAGAAAATATATTTTTATACAAGCGATTGTTTTAGTAACTCGTTCTTTCAGACCTTTATCGGCCGCGCTGGCGAGTGGCGTGCCTGCGCTACTACCCCTAGGTCCCAGGTTTGAGTCCCGGTTAGTCGCATGTTTCCGGATAGAGAAGGAATGTTTGTGATCATAAATAGTAATAATTATCACATGGGATGTAACTTGGATTATCTACCTGTTTATATTAAAGAAATTACCGTTATTGCTATTATCTTCAGAAAAATGGAACCGGACACAAATTTTATGGTTTCGACGAAAGAATGACGCGAAAATGAAAGAAGAAATTTGTTAAATCTGAGAAAATTTCGCTAACATAGCTAATCGTATAGAGATATCGTAAATTGGTCGGTTATTTAATGTAAAATATAAGCCTTCCATGAAGAAGAGCCCTTTGCAATGAAATCACTGCCCAAGAATACAAGAATGAGAATAAAAAGCGAAAAAGACAAATGGAATCCGAATCACACACGACTAGTCTAAAGAATGCAGGTCGGCTATTTGTTTAGAGAAGTATATTTAGCTACGGCGACTTCCCTATTGACCCCTTTCAATTGACTGGGTCATTCTCAAGGTTAAGATCAATTTGGTTGGCATAGTGACGACCTGCAATTTCTCTGAAACATAACCGTAGTCACGACGAAATCACATCTATTTTGCTGTTATACACATGCAAAAGCCAGATTATATACTACGAATAGCAGAAAATCTTTAAAATATCTAGTTTTTCAGAAGGATTTCGAATTACCTTCTTTTAATTCTTACCAGTCACGAGTGAAACCGTCATGGAAGTACTTATAGTAGCAATGCATGAGAGCTTTAAATTTATCATTTACGACTCCACAGTCTTTATCTTATTAAAGTCATGAAAATAAATATGGTCCAATCTGGCTGAGCAGTGAATTTCCATTGTTCCAACTTTTTCAAGTTTTGAAGATAAAGCGAGCCTTTTTCCACAGGCAGCCAGGTCGTAAATGTTTTCCATTTTCTTTCCATTCGAGTGAACTTTCGAAAACGGCCGATTGTAAAACTCTTTCTCTGGTACGTGATTATAAACGGGGAGGTAACTGAGAGTTTTACATTCTTATCTGAAGACATTTCCGGAAACGGATATTTCGTCTCTTTCGCCGTTATTGCTGCGGCATGCGAAAAACGTTGGGCTGGACTACGTAAATCGATACAAAAATAAGGTGAGCTGAGCGCAACCCAAATATTTTTTAAATCACTGAAGTCACAGATGCAAAACTGCATTTATTGAAGTCACTTTACAGACGCACTGTACAGCGAGCTGAATTAGTTTTCTAAGCAAAGGTAAGCGAGAATGTACTTAAGATATTGTAGATTGCGTTTGAGTCCGCTATTTTACACATAAAATTTACCAAAAAAATAATATAAATTTCGGATTAATCACCGTTTAAAGTTTCAGAACCAGTAGTTTTACATTATACCGCTTAATTCTGAAAACGGTGACGATGAGATGATGAATGAGCTTGAAATACTGTAACAAATAATGTCAGTTGAGTTTTAAATACCGCTTTTTACACACTTAAATCAATAACATGAATAATATCTTAAGTAAACATCCTTGATTTTCGTTAAACACAATCTGCTAAAACAAATATGAGTATAATGGCTATTTTTATTGCCAATAAAACAATGCTTTTTTAAAGATGCAGGAATGAAGCTTGATTAAAACTAAGTGAGCGACCGCTAAGGATACAGTAGGTGAATAATAACATATTTTACAAATTTATAAAAAAAATTCTTGGAAAAATAAGAAAAAATAACATAACGAATCATATATACGAATGAATATTCTACGTTAGTCTCTTAAATTCTAAATTATTAAAGAGTTTTTGCCGCAGTTTCTCTAAAATGGGCACTGTGTACGCTGGTAGAAAGAAGAGAGAAAAAAGGACAACTTTTTGGTAGTAACATTAACTCTTACAGAGCGAATGAATTCTCTACAATGTCCTTTCTCAGCACTTCCTTCCGAACACTGAAACTGCAAAACCACACTTTATTTTCCACATTACGTGGGTAAGCAACAACAGGATAAGCAAAACAGAATAATAAAATGCAGTTGTATTTCAGCTCGAGGCTGCGTTAAAATACGGCCGTTTAGCACGCTACTAAAACCGCTGCAATTGCCACACAAAGGAGGTTCCTACCACTTGCTTCATTACCGGAAGATCGGCGGATAGTAAGCGCTCAAGAGTAGGAAAACTCCTTACATATTCCAATAACACACTCCCCGGCGTTTACAGCAAAGCATTTTACAGCAATCTCTCCACCACCTAAGACGGCGACAAATATCTTCACCGGGGCTCGTTCTTCACAACAGGGTTAAAAATAAAACCTAGCAGACACGGTATCGATCGAGGAACACAAAAAGGAAAATCTGGTGGATTTTCGCCAATCCCAGTTCATTCAACACCTATTCATTCCATGCCATCCGATTGGGGGGGACGCCTGTATTTAAAGCCAAAAGCCCCCCGCCAATGCCGCGGCAGCTGGCGCTACGAGGTAGTGCTGTTACATCTTGAAAGATATACGATAGGTGGGAGATGAATCCGCGACAATCGGAAGATAAGACAAAGGGTGTGATGGGGCGGAAAATGGGAGCGCTGATGGAGGAATGCGATGAAAGGAAGGTGGGGATAGGAAATGAAGCGAAAGGAAGTGGGAATGACGCAGGCGAAGATAAGGGCGGGGAAAATGTAAATTAAGAGAGAACTCCGGAATTGAAATCCCAGGTTTGGTTCTTGCATTTAACGCATCTTCTCGCGTGTGTCCCCTAAAAATCAAAACATAAGTGACGCAATATCTCTGTGTTTAAGGCAAAAATTCTTCTGTACTCCGTCATTGAGTGCTCGACCTTAACTTAAGTATTCTACCTATCGGTAGGTCCATGTGCCCTAATATTCCCTATTCCCTATGTGCCCTTATTCCCTTTGCCTTTTCTTTCGTTACCTGGTAACTCATCCCACCCTTTCTGTCATCTAACATCTTTTGCCTCTGTCTTCCCCTCTGTCTTTTCCCTTGCATTCTACTCTCAATTACATTCTTCAGCTATCCCTCTCCTCTCAATATCTGACCAACCCATTTATTCTGTCGGCGCTTAATTACTTCAATTAAAACCCTTTCTTCCCCAACCATTCCTAGCACCTCTATGTTCGTTTTTCTATCCACCCAGCTCACTTTTTCCATTCAATGCCACACCCACATCTCAAATGCCTCCAATATTTTGATGTCCTCTTTTCGCATGTCCATGTTTCACACCCATAAATCAAAACACTCCATATCAAGGATTTTACCAATCTTTTCCTGATTCCTTTATCGAAACCCTTTGTCATCAATTCCCCCTCGCTTCATAAAAGCTTCTTTGGCTAATGCTACTCTTTTTCGAAACTCATTACTACGCCTCCCATCCCAAGATAGAACACTACCCAAGTACGAGAATTTGTCCACCTGTTCTAGTTTTTCCCCATCCACCTTGACCGTTAACTTGGCCTTCTTTCCACGGAACCAAAAAGCTAGTTATAAAGAATAAGAAAAAGAACACTTCTACAGTTAACACAGTAATACTACAAAAACCAGTTGGTCATCTGACGTCTTTACTATGAGTAAAAGGCGGAGAATAACATTTAAGGGAAAGGGGTCGGGGGTCAGGAACACATCCAGAACTTTCGTTTGAGGGGGCTGAAATTAAGGATTGTAACCACTAACCTCCTGAACTTCTTCAAATTTACGGAGTAGTGTGAAATAATTGAATATCAGCTAGCTAATTGAATATAGCTAGGAATATTCCTAAGGAGCAATGGACATTAAAAAGTTTGTACAAACAACAAGTTTTGCGTTTTAAAGGATGAGGTAAATACAGAGATATCCAGCGCTTCGAACTAATTCAAAAATAGTAAACGTAGTACGTGGAAGGCATATTATTCAGAATTCGTATGTTACGACAGAATTACAACACAAGGGAAATGATCCATGATAAACCTCCATCTGGGATATTTTATTATATATACATTATATATCTATGAAGCTAAATCACTACCGAAGATCTATTATTTAAGGTACGATAATTGTAATTTGGTTAAGCTTGATTACTGATTATGTATAAAAAATACTGAATTCGGTTACAAAGTGGCACGTGTTTGGTGATAAGAGTTAAATTGTGTGCATAAAAAAGTGTTGGTAGCAGTCGACCAGAGAAATAAAGCTTCGAAAATAGTGAAATTAAATTTCACAGCGTATGCTGAAGTGCCACTTTAGTAGAAGTTTGTTGAATAGAAATCACAGCGTGTCGAGATAATGTATTAATTTTTTCTAAAGGATTATGAGAGAGTAAAGTAAGTAAGTTGGGAGCAAATGATGAATGAGCCAACTAAAAGGCAGGTATGATTGGTGCGACCGTTTCAATGTATGGAGAATGAATGACAGAACTATGGCTACAGTGGCACGTGAGGTAAAGCGTGCTTGCACCTACGGAGGGGGAAAGGCCGAAGGAAAGGTGATTGAGCAGTATTATAGATGATACATTAAGCGCTACGCCGTCTAAATAAATTCCTGAGATGGTAAAATTCACAGGAAGAAAGAGTATTAGTAGTCATTTTTAAAAAAGCTTCGAAAGCTAGGATCACTTCACACGTGAGCCCCCGCCAGAAATCGAACCCGGGATCGCTTTCACCGAAATCGAACGAGTTACCCGCATGGCTAGGAGGTAAGATAAACGAATCTTAAGTTGGGCACTTAATCAGCCATAATTGGTGTCGCAAAATTTGTAAGCAAATCCCGCCAATGCTTATTTACTTTATGGGACTTTTATTTTGAATTTCCTGTAACTTTACCATGCAAACAGTGGCTCGTGCTACTCAATCTGGTTCGTCAATTCTAAATTTTCAACGTAAACATTTTTATTCAGCCATTACTAAACAAATACCTTTCTATTACAGCTCATTTTCTTTGACGGAGGCTATTAAGGAAGTCTAGGAAGTTTCAAATTAACTTTTATTTCATTAAGTACCGTATATTCTTAAATCTAAGACGCACACTTTAGATAACCTTCTTTGCATTTTTAGAGCTTCCGAAAATCGGGTGCCTATTAGATTCGGAAACTAAAATGCGTTATCGTAAATAAAGTATCACAGAAAAAAGTTACTTTAATAAAACGTTTTATGCTATCTTCAGTTTTCCTCATGCCAGTTAAAAGTATGTCATACAAGGGAACCTTTACCACTACGTCAAACGAATCTTAATAATACACACAAGAATAGGTTCCTCGGTATAAAATATATCCCAGTCTTTCCTAACGCTTCATAGCTTCTCAATGAAACGAGTTTAGAAATCAGCCTAAAATTCATCAACTTAAACTTTGAATAACTACTAACACATCGAATTTAAAACCATCGTTCGCCGTGTTGTAGTGGTTAGCGTGCGCGATAGCCTACCAACGTTCGTGAGTTCGATTCGGGTCTGGTTATTTTTGGTCAATATCTTTTTCTCTCGCAAATTTTATTCCTTATCGTGAATAATTTATCAGTGGGAGAACTGGAATATATTGGTCTTAATATTTTGCTAAAAAACCTATTCTTGAGTGAACATTAAGATCCGTTTGACGTAGTGGTTAAGTTTCCCTAGTTAGAATCGAGTGCTTCTTAGATTTGAGAATATGCTGTAATTAATTTCCGAACAAAGCATTTAACAGTGAATAATTTAGTTATGTGTAATTTAAGCACGTGTACTTTTAAACTGATTAAATCTCTCGATGTTATGAATATCAAAAATGTTTCAGCATGAGCCTTACTTGAACGGTGTGCTCTGAGGAGTTATTTCTTTATATTAAATTCGGCGCTGATATTTTCCTATAAAAAACGATGACATGCATTGCGATTATGTTGTTATTTCTATTGAAATGTAAGTTAAAAGTCCTATCAAAGCGAGGATTATATGAGATGAATTGAAGAGGGGGAAAACACTACAGTAAGCATATCATATACTATATACTCTGTATAACGAAGGATTAGATGTAAGAAGAAATGTCTAGTCTCAATCTCGCCCTAATAAAGACGTTCTATTACTATTATTATTATCCTAAGCTAGGGAATCATATTAAGAAATGTTATACCGAATACTGATATTAAATAGATAGGCAGACCTACCTTTATTACCTATCCTTATCATCTATGATAATAGATTGATAGTTAATTGGAGAGGTTAGACCCATGTGGCTATCTTTATTGCCTAGCCTGGGATGCCGTTTAATATTAATGGTTACAAAAAAGAAAAAAATAAAGAAATAATAGTCTGGGAAAAAATCTTTGCAACTTGAAGTTAACAAAAGACCTACGCTGATAGAGAAAACTCATAGAGAAGACACAGTACATTATAATGATACAATATACATAATAATTTGGCTGCGCTACAAAAATATAGAAAAACCACATTGAAAACTTATGAACTCAAATTTAAAATTTCTATTCCCTTGCTGCAGGAAAACCAGCAGTCCCATCCAAAGGGCGAACTCTTGAATGAAAGAATGTCACGTAATGAGATTTGAGGGTTAGGGCAGTGGAAGTGAAGCAGAAGGTGGAGTTGAAAAGCGTAAGGAAAGAGCGGAGATAATAGTGGGCTGAAAATAGACGAGCTTCGCTAAATGCCAACGTGAAAAAGAGGTGTGGAATGAACCGAGAGAAACGAACCTGCAGAAAATAGAGGCTGCTTTTTCAAGGGTGTCACAAAAGCGCCATTGAGCAGAAGTGAGCCAAGACGATTGATAGGTAGCGAAGGAGGCCGAAGAGAACGTTAAGGAGGGAAATGAAATTTGCCGGAAAAGACTTGGACGTCTTTTAAACGGACCGGGTAAGACCGCACACCGTAACCATGTCATCCTTCAATAGACTTACTAGATATGTATAGATTGATGTAGGACAAAGGGAATTAAAATCTAGGAGATCTTGTTGAGAAGGGTTTTTATCTGCGTAACACGACATATTTAATATTTTCAAAAGAAATATTTAGTAAAGCCAGATATTTTAATTTGCATTTCTATACATCTACTTCTACGTCTACTACACATCTACGACTACTGCACCACTTTTGACTGATTTAGATTAATTATTACTCCATACGTATTGATTTACTGAAACTTTTTCTATTTTTGGACAGCGTTATGTGAAATTACGAATTGAATAATTCTCTAAGAAGTGATAACACATTTCACTGATTGTTCATATATCTCAATTGTCTAGTTCGAATCCACTTCAAAAGAATTGTTTGACTTTGTTCTCCATAAACTTGTTATGTTCTCTGCCTTTGGGAGGTATTGGAGGGGATTTCCTCCCGACTTGGGTGAATACCAGGCAGAATACTTTTCCCCCTTACATAAGTTGATTCTATGATTTCATAAATGTACTTGTATTGTGCTACAGGGTTATTATTGCTCAATTATGATCAATGACTGATGTATAATTATTTATGTTGCTACCATGGAGTAGGTTTCATATTGCAGCCTTTTCAATGATAATAATAATAATACGAACGTTCTTAGAAAGAAGACATATTCTGGAAAATCCAGACGAATGGTAAGCCTATCTATTACATTTATCTACCCTATCATTTACATATCTTTAATTTATTTAAATAGCCTAATGGGACAAAAATATGAAATATCAGAAGCGTGAAATGATTACTGGATCCTAATTTAGGTAAATCATCAATTCCTTAGAATTGACCACGCGTGGGGATTTTATTCAGGCCAAAAGAATCCATTCGAATAGCAATGGTAACAACTACCAACTAAGCTAACAAATATGAGAAGAAAATAGTGAGACGTGCAAAACCAAAACAAATAAAATTAACACTTACATCCTGGTTATTACTCAAAGAAAACTCATTTCTTAAGAACGAGCTAACTCCGAAACACTAATTAGATTTACAACCACGATTTTCCAGAGTGAGAAGTGAAAGTATGACATTTAAAATAATGGACAGAGATAACCATTGCGACTAAAAGGTTAAAACTGCGTAGTTGTTGTATTACTGAAAGCGTAAGCTGTATTCGTAAGCTACGATCATCTTGCACGTGGTGCAAAATGACCTTAGCTGTCAAGGCACCTTATAAATACACACACACACACACATCTCGCACGTATGGGCTCGCACCGGGAATCGAACCCAGGACCGCTTACACCAAAGGGTTACGCGCTACCCACTTGACTATCCGGTAGCCCTAACACTGCGCCTGCTACTCAAAGGCATAGCTTCATGTTTTTTTAAAAAGTAAACATCTATGAATGTGTAATTATTGCCTGTTCCTATGACATCCATGCATATTTCAAAATGAGCCATCCAGATTACATTACGAGAAAGAAGAATTGTGTAGTCTTTCTAAAGAAAAGAGGTTAAGCACTTAAACTTTTAACGGCTCCCTCAACCCCTTACCTTCCCGATCTCAATCATTTTATGTTTAGTTTTGTGAAATCGTTAACGTATAAAATATTCTAAATGTACCAAACTTCATATTTGTCTATTTTTATCTAACCTTTCGTCAATGAATTCTGAGATACCATCAGCAAGCGTAGTTAGCGAGTAATAACATGTGTGGTAAGAATCTCCCAAACCACACCACTTTTTACCCCCAAGAAAGGCGCGTATCGCACTTTGGAAACCACAGCTATTCAGTTAATGTTATAATACCGTCATTTACTGAAGATTAGAGAGATATTTAGAAAATAATTCCCGAGAGGTTTGGCAACAACGGCGTCGCGTAGGTTTTAGGATAGCGATAAGTCGGAATGCTTCGGATAAAATAAAGATAGAGACGAAATATCAGGGGTGGCCGTCCTTGGCGTGAACGGTGCACCACGCCCTCTCGACCAATTCAGGAATAATTTTGGAGATAAACATCCTGTTCTGTCCGCTCGCACTGATCTCTGGTCGATTCCATTGAAGTCTGTCAAGTTTATTTGCTTTTTATTTATGTATTACACATACCATGTTGGAAAAAAGCATACAGTTAATGTCCATTACAGTAAAAATCCATCCTTTTATCTGTTGATTATTTACTATAAAATCGTAAAGGAGATCCACTTACTATCCAAACATATGGTCAACCTTTTACTGATAAAGCATTACCCGAAGGGTCCGCCATCTGCTTTTACGGTAATCAATGCAAAAATTCCCTTATTTCTTTATCAACATAAATAAAAAACGTAAGTGCATATTTTTCAGAATAGAGAAATAAATAACGATTGTAGAACTGCGTAGATCTGAAATCGATATGACCAGGCGTTACTTTGTGGAAGAACATAGCACAGAAGAAGAGAGATTTCGTAATTTTCCAAACAATTTTTCACAAAAATTGAAGTTTGTGAATCTTCTGTGAATAGAAAGTGTTTGTCTATGTTTGCAAGCCGAACGATAGATTCAGCTGTCGCAGGTGACACAGGTGGTTTACGTCGTAAGTGATAAATATATTTAATTTAACATTAATACGAAAGTAAAGAAACTTAAATAACTCTCCCTATATATTTGTCTACGTTCCTTTGATATCATTAACTAAGAGTGGATTGCAAGAAAAGATAAATTATTTTAAGAAGAAGATCGCAATTGGAAAGAGAAATAAACGGCAATTTGTTGGAGAGGTTACAAACCAAAAGTTTTGCTAATGAAAAAGATAAAGAACCAGACTTGAAACTTTGATTGAGGTTTCTTACAACCAACTATACTGAGCTCCTGAAATGCAGATGTAGATGTAGATGCAGATTTAGCTCCTAAATGCAGATTTCTGAAAATATCTGACATTATTGCGAATGATGATTACACATTGTATATAACAATCTGTACATCAAAACCTGACAGAAAAATAAGAATAAAACATTCAGAGAAGAGACGAAGCTGTGCTATAATGTGATTAGGTGAGACATCTTGGAATGATATGATTAAATAATAATGCAATGTCATTCTTTATATTTTAAATTAATTTAAGATTATCTACATCGACGTAAATACCCTGCAAACCGCCTTTCGGCGTGAGGCAAGGGGTATAAATACCAAGCGTTCGAGTTACCTCTTTAGCTTATTGTTAAAATTTATTAGTGATATATCAGAAGTGATAATAATGCAATATCAAGTAAAGCTTTCAATGTAACATTATAAAAGTATCAGCCGGTTTTTTGTAATTTATAATACATCCCAAACCCTTTAAAGTAATATTGAAAATCAAAATACTAAGCATTGTTAGATTCATCTAAATATGAAAGTTGGCTAGAATTCCAAAGGTAAGTTATAATCAATTTCGATATTTTTAATAAGACGGTGTACACCTTAGTACACTTCCGATTTCCAGAAGGCATATTTGATTTTATGAACACATTTTTTCCATTTCTTTTCCATTAATCCACCGTAGACTTAAGGTGTCTCTTCTAATTCCACTGATGATTCCCGATATCGAAAATACAGATGATATCGATCGCTCAAAAATCCCACGCAAAAAAACAGCTACATTCAGCTAGCATCTGACAAAGTAAGACATATTTCCATGAAAAAAGACCTGCTGAAAGGAAAGTATTCTCGGGAGAATGAAAGAAAGAAAAGAACCGAGCGAATGGACCATTAAGAGACGAAGAAATCTCCTTTGACGCCTCGGAATAAAGGCAAGAATGGGTTCGTGAGAGGCGGGCAATAGCGGAAGAACGAGAAAGGAGAAAAGAGAAATTATAGTTGCCCCGCCCCCTATACACTCAATCTTTAAGCTCTTCCGTGGGTGAGAGGGATCGCGCTATTTATCATCGAAACTTTTTTATTTTCTCATTCTCTCTCCCTTTTAAAGCGAGATGTTCCTTTTAAGGAAGTGGCTGGGGAGATGAATGGAGCGGCTATACGTGCGAAAACAGCAGCGCGCATGCGCGTGGAAAACCTGCGAAAGATAACGAGGGGACGTGGGATAAAAATGGAAGCAGGTGAAGTGACGGGGAGAAAGTGAGAAAGAAAGGGGGAGAGGATTCTGAAGAGCTGCCAAAATGCCCTCTCCTTTGAGACCCCTATCTTGGCCACGAACACCAGACTTATTTCCTTCTAACCCTAACCTGACACTCGAAAACTAAAGTTATAGGACATGTCACGGAACGATGTTATCCAGCATACCGCTGTTCCTGTAGCTATCGAAAAGTTTTCTAAACTTAGATACCTCGCTGATAAATTTCAAATTCTGCGTGTCGAGTTCTTGTTCTCGGAGGATGGTGAAAGGGCCGTGTCACCCACCAAACTGCTGTTCCTGAATCTATTAAGAAGCTTAGGCCAATCCCTAACATATTTACAGACGAACGAGGGGCAATCAAGTTCTTATAGGCAGTGCCAGAAACGTATTTCTGAACAAACCATCACATAAACCTTAAGCACGAACAATACCGGAAGTAAAGAATCCCAGTTTCACAAATTTAATAAATTGTTATATCAACTCGAAAAGTTCGGGCTTCAGAATTATACAGAGAAGATTTGAAATGTGAATCCTGGCATTTGAAATGTGTTCAATTTATTTCAAATTATTCAAATTTCCAATGTTGAAAATGAATGAATATAGTTTCTCTCTCAATCTTTGACTTTTTATAACGAATTTGGATGATTTCATTTTCCTGATCAGTGCCAGAACAAAACAAAATTATTCTCTCTTAAATATTATGTTTTATTGCCAGAGTGATGGGCGAGTTTTGGGATTTCCACTGCCTACTGCTGTAGTTTATTATTTAAAGGCTAATTTGAGCCAAAATTGATTAATATATCATATAAGCGAAGAGTATATTCTTTTCAGTTGAGCAATTGGTGGATATTTTCCATATCAATTGCACATTCCATTACTGTACCTGCTGTAAATCTACTTCATGAAGACAGACAAAGGGCACTTGGAATGTGGTATTAATCAAAAGTTGTTCACGTAGTAATGAAAATACGTATAAGCACAAATAACAATATTAATCATCAAACTACTGATAGTAAGAATAACGGTAAATATTAATTAAAAATATAAAACAATCTCTTCACTAACTATTACACTTAAATATGGTTTTGCACTAAATCACACAATTTTCTATAAATAAATATTAAATACGAGAATATTGTTTAATTTTAGAGAGTAACAAAGAAATATAGAACAAATATAAAGAAATGAAAGAATAATACTAATGAGAATCGCCCAAAATAAAGACGATTTTTATTTATTAATTATTTACTAATCATCGCTTATCGCAAACGAAAGATCAAGTAAAAACTACTAGATTTGAAAAAATGTTTCAACTGAAAAATATATAAGGAAATTAAATGTCTACCTTGAAGTTTCCTAGATCTTCTTCGACAATACTCATGGTCGAAAATAAGAACTCTTTTTGGATATTGAAGCACAGATTTAATTTGACAGTTCCATTTTTAATAGTTTGCAATATTTACTGGCACTTTATAACCTACCACGATACTCATGACCCCCAAAATGAGATCGATCTAATGGTAAAATTATGTAAATCTAACAAACCTATAAGCTAAAGCACGTTGTATCTGTAGGCGTTTAAGTTGTCCTCCTTTCACATCATTCCTGAGGATTTTAGAGTTAGATATGTCAAATGAGATTAGTAAATCCATAATTTTTCAATCGCTTAGCAGCTTAAAAACTACTTAGACTTGTATCTCTCAGAGATATTCATACAACAAAAGAAGTAATCTAGATATCCAACAAAAGAAGCAATCTAGATTATCAGTACGTAGTAACAGAAAATAAATTGATAGGACTGATAACAGGCATTGTAATAACTATGACGCAGCAGTCATAGGTATTACAATTCAGCATGCAACGAATTCCAAAATACCTTAGCATTGGTATTTTAATCCAAATTGAAATCGATACAGATCAGCAGAAGTTCAAGGCTGTCTATTTATTGGGCATTACTGCACCACCTTCAACGTAATACCCAAGGACCTTGAACCGATCACGACAAACTTCACCCACACTAATGTCCTTTTCCGAACGCCTCACGAGATATGTGAGAGTAAAAGTGACATTGAAAAAGAGAAAGAAGTTTCGAAGAATGGAGGTTCGTGTCACGTCTTAACCCACGAGTAACTGCAATAGAAGAGTTTCTTTAAAACCCACCCATTTGCTTCTAACTGGAAGACATAAGAATAGACGAAAGTGAGATAAGAGAACAAAGAAATGAATGCATAATGCTTGCGAGGCTTCTTTATGATGTAAGAAAATTGGTGAAAAACCGTGATATTTCATGGGGTATTGTTTAAGTAATGACTTAAGTCAGTCCATATTATTTTTAAAGTTACATGGAAAAAATGCGAAGTTTCAAGGAACGAATACACCCAAAACATAGATTGAAACAGTATGACGGTAAAAACACTCCTTGCACAGATTATTCCACTGACATAAAAATAGTTTGAGAAATGAATGATCTAAGAAACAAAAGCGATGTCTTAGATATTATAAAATATCTAAGACTATACAATAGGTAAAATATTGCCTGCATAATGCATGAATCATATTTCATGTAGATATTCAACTCAATATAGACAGTTTTCTTGAAATATACAGGATATATAGAACCTATATGATATTTTAGGTTCTATCCCTCTAATATGAAATGAGAGGGATATTTCCATTCCATTTTCTCTCTCTACGCTCGATTACTACAATTAAAACCGTCTTCTTCTAAATCAACTCGAGCATATCTGTGTTTGCTTTTCTATCAACCCAACTTAACATTTCAGTTCTACGCGAAACCCACATCTATGATAGGGCCTATCTTCTTTTGATTTTCTCTTTTCTTAAGGTCCATGATTCACACCTACACAGCAATACACTCTACTACAAGGTTATAACCAATCTTTTCTGTTCTGTTATTCATCGATCCTAATGTAAATGAAGAACAAGCCAAAGAAATATTACAAAGGATAAATTATAATGAATTAGAAAACAGTGAAATATTTCAGTTCAAAGAAATGTCGAATCCTAAACTTAGGCACGTTTTGGATAAGAATGAAAATTTACAATAGTACAGTTTATGGAAAACGTAAAGGAAATAACGGTTCTTAACTGATAACGGAAATCCTAATTAATTTTATACATGTTTTTAT
Organism: Ladona fulva; assembly: GCA_000376725.2. Taxonomy (NCBI): domain Eukaryota; kingdom Metazoa; phylum Arthropoda; class Insecta; order Odonata; family Libellulidae; genus Ladona; species Ladona fulva. The sequence goes on from KZ308228.1 coordinate 2,495,575, forward strand.
GCAAGAGCTGACGGAGAGGTCAACTGAAGGAAAACATTTTGAAACCGAAATAAATCACAGACTGTTTGGATACTCGATATTACAAAAATTACGTAGTAGGGAAAATTAATAGCTTGTTACTTCATTCAATCGTGTAAAAATGATATTCAATATATTACGATTATATGGGAAAAAAACTCCGCCCGAACTGGGACTTGAACCCAGGACCCTTAGGTTAAAAGCCTAATGCTCTACCGACTGAGCTATCCGGGCACAACAAAACAACTACAAAATACAGTTAATATTATACCAACCTAAATATCCATTAGTAATACAATTACTCTATTTTCCTATAGATCATGCTCGAAACTTCTTTAACAAATCCCCTTCCAATGGATAAAAATGAATTCATCATGGAATTTCCCTTAACCTGAATAATTCCTATAATGTTTTATTTAAAAATATCATAAAATTATCTTTTATAAATCTCAAGAAATCTATCGGTTTATTTATTCTAAAATTTTTTAACTAAAGCACAGTCAATCGTAGACGACGTAGATTTCAAGGAAAGGGAAATTAGAGTGCACTTACGCATGAAGAGTGTAAGGAAAGAGGAATAATATGAAGAATAGAGACGTATTTGAGACTTTCATCAAAGTGGGACGGACGTTAAAAAATCTTTGCCCATCTTGGGTTAGACGTGCGAAAGAAAGACATGGAAAGAGGCACGAAAAGCCTCACGGGACCGCCCACTCTTTAAGGCCCTCGCTATCCATCATTTTCGCTGACTGGCAAAAGCGGGAGGAGCCGATGAAACACTCCAAACCGATCTCCTCGGCTTCCTTTCCCACATAAGGAGGCGATTTTTTCCGGGACACGCGACATTCGGTGGAAGGGGCCGTGTATAGCGTGTCTCAACGGCCCACGCTCTTTCTATACCTTTGCTGCTCTTAGCTGCCGATTTAGCGATTTTTGTCATTAGATTTAGCGACTTCTCGTAATATGTGAAGTATGTATGACGCCGTCTATAACATTTTTGTCTGATTTTAAGATTTAATTAGCATAAAATTCAGCTGATAAAAGACGATATTTATAATACACGATTGATTTGTGTAATTTCAGAACTGCTCTTTTAGCGAGTTTCTGAATTTAGTAACTTAGAGTTTTCTAGATTTAGGCCTGGCATTATAATATATACTTAAAATGGACTCTAACTAAAGTTAACTCTAATGGCGTGGAATTATAATATTTTTTTTGAGTCAAAGTGAAGATTATAATAAATCTCCCACATATATGATGAATTAGCATGGAGTAGCACAATAATCTTCACCCTAACTCTAAAAAAAAACAATGCAGTACTGGAGTCTAAAGTGAATATCAGTTAAAGTGCATTTTAAGTATATATTACAATAACGGGCCTTAGAGCTAGATAGTTTTTAGGATGCATATATCGACATTTTCAAAAATAAATTGCCATCTCTGATGCTGCCTTTCCTAAAACGCTGCATCATAAGATCGCCTAAGATATAACACTATTGCAATTTTTCTGCCTAAAGTAACGCTTACTTACATTGTAAATAAGAACACCGATATCAGATTTTAATCAACCTTTTCCCAGGCGTACTCGTACGTCATGAAAAAGAAAGTCAATTTAAGTAACCTCTCAGAATCAGGCGAAGTATTGTGGAAATCTATAATGGAAAGGCACTCTTCATGGCACACTTAAATGTAGAAAATGGTACTTTTCCCTCAAATTTGGAAAAAGTACAATTTTCGGAGTGTCTTTCCGAAGGTCAATTTACTAAAGTTCTTCAAACAACCTTTTCATGGAAACAACTTAAGCCTTTGCCATTTATCAGCTTCTGAAAGCAATCACTATACGACAATCATAATTCTCACGTAAAACATTATGGATAACTGCTTTTTAATAAAGTATAAATGCTATATAATAAAGTGTAGAATCACCAACCCGGAACACCACCAACACCAAAGCTCATATCGTATGCAGCAAAAATTAACTAGCGATATTCCATGAAATATAGGATCTGGAAGGATCTGAAAAATGCTCCGAACATATTTCTTACTACGAGAAGTATTACCATTTAGTTAGTACTATTTGAAACTGGTGACACATGAAGCAGTGTAATAGTCTTAGTCATTATGGCATAATAGACTTCATTACAAGGTTTCTTTCATTTCTGACAGTAGTTCCTGATTTCGAAAGGCCGATAAAAGAAGCTAAGAACGCACTGCACTGTATAGGAATTGCAAGAATAAAAGCTGCAAAATGCATACATTTGTAAACGTCATAAACATATTAAATGGGAGAAGTATATCATTCCTAGTAAAATCTAATTTACGGAGATGCACAGAATAGAGGAAAAAAAGCAATAATGGAAAAATGCTAAGACGAGAGAAATCTGAAAAAATATACGAACAGACAGAATTGGAAGTTTATCATTTTAATTTTAATTTAATTTTTAATGATTTTATCATAAATTTATGAGGTTAATGTACTATAAAATTCAATATTTTATGGTAAAGATAACCTTAAAGCCAAAAGAATCATCAAATCTTGGAAACACCAGGTGAGGCCAACCTTAGCATTTCGATTTCTGCATTATTTTTCGTTTAATTATTTGTAATCACCTTGTACGCTTACATTTCCACTTATTGAAGACAATCGCGGTAATTATTTTAACTTTAAGCCATTGGATTCTCAATCTCCACCTCATTTTTTTGAAAGTTCTCATTAATCTAACTAGCTTTTACAGGGCTCTTTCGGAATAAAGCGACTTAGCGCAATACCATTAAGAGGCGGAGGGACCGTTGTGTTCTCCGAGGGCCATTCAGGATGCCATTAGGTAAGGACACCGAAAACGTAACAGGGATTCCACGTATGAGCGGTTAGACAGCCGGAATTGCAGTCTCTGGTTTCCGAGATATTCGACGGCTACGCGTTCTTGGAATCCAATAAATGGTGGCATCACGTGGCCTCAGGAGGAACATACCAGCGTAGCTCTAACGTCACAATCAATTTTGGGGACCCAAAACCTTTGCTTATAAGACGAAATTTAACGATTAACTAGGACTTTGAAAAGATACAACTGGCCAGTAATTGCCAATGAAATTAACATCCAAAATTTAATCATGGGCAAATAATTTATCCTGTGTGTTGCTTCATCCACATCTAAATAAATGCCTTCAAGTGTATGGCTAGAGGGTGTTGCTTGCAGTGTATTGGAGCTGATAAATAATAGTACTTAACTGATTCAAATCATTCTTCATAACAAGAGTAATGGGCATTTACGTCCAGCCATAGTTTCGATATAGGCTAACAATAGACAATAAACCACTATAATCTTTTGTAATTTGAATCTATGAGGCAAAGATGGTAAAATTTGAAGATAGGATGTTTTTGACAGTATGGCGCTTCCATGTGAATGAGACACAGTGGTATAGATAAGTCTAAAACAAAAATGAGTTTACCACAAAATTTTACAACTTCTGAAAACCAAATCACTCTTTTTTACCTCTAGAGAACGCTAAACCTGTTAGTCACACACTGATTAGACTAAGTGACCCCTTATAAACGAACGAAGTAAAGGTTGATAAAAGAGTAAAGTAAAAATAACAAAGCAAGTAAATCATCTATACTTTTATAAAGCTATTTCTAATTCTATTGTGATATTTGGGAAACCCTTACACATCAAGTACACTAGCTTAAACATATGAGTAGTAGCAGAACCGCACCCAGCTTATCTGCCAATAGGGTGCAAACATAATTTGCCGCCCCTCATAATTTAATACCAAAACCATACATTTCCTGATTTGCAAAAATTATTTTGTAAGACTTAGAAAAACCAATTTTTTATAACTTCATTTCCCAAGTTACATCGATCACAAAACAGTAACGATTAATTATGCATATTCCGTATACTGATATAGTGAATGGTCAATCGCTCACACTACTTTTGAGTATCATTATCCAAGCAGCAACAGTCTCCGAAGTGTCAATAAAATACGCAAAGCTATTTGAGTATTATAAATGACTCAGATCAAATCTCTAGTTAATATATATTCCAAAATCTGAAGAGGAATAATTCTTGGAACCAGGAAGTCTTTTATTGATTCCATTTCTTCGATTAAATGCACTGCACGAACATTTTTTTCTCGTTTTGAATTATCCGTAATTCTTTACACTTAATGTTTGCCAAACTTAAATTTCAAATCATAATCTTCCTTATATGATTCGTATTGTAATAATAATAATGGTTGGTTAAGTTTTTATTGCCGCCCTTTAGATGCCGCCGCCCGGGTACGGTACACCCCTTGCACCCATAGGACGGCGCTGCTATGAGTAGTAGTATTATTGATAGTGCTTCGACGGCTGAGGTCATTTCGCACGTAAGCTCCCACCGGGAACCGAACCCGTGATCGCTTTTGTCGAAGTCAAACGCATTGCCCACTTGGCTATCCGAGAGCCTTAAACATAGGATCATTCCAATTTTTAATGATGATCTGCAACCACAACAAAACAATTCTTCAGAAATTAGATCACAAAGCTAGATATGCAACTAATGTCTGGGATCCGCGCGACAAATTAAATACAAGTAAAATTGAAAAAGTTCAAAGAAAGGCAGCCAGATATGTATTGGGTAGGCACAAGAAGACGGACAGCGTTAAGGAAATGCTAGGAATCCTCGGCTGGGAGACTTTAGAAAAAAGGAGAAAAGTTACAAGATTGGTAGGCGTATTTCAGATTAGAAAAGGCGGTGATACTTGGGAAGAACTGAAGAGCAGAATGGAAACACCAAGCTACATAGGGAAAGGTGATCACGAACTTAAATTAAAATTAAGGAAGCAAAGGACGAATGCAGCGAAATTTTCATTCATCAATAGAGGAATAAAAGAATTGAATAGGTTACCTGAAGGAGTGCTTAAACCCTTACCGAAAACTATGAAAGAATTTAAAAATAGATGTAAAAATTTAACAGTTATATAATTATTTTGTATATATGCACGAGAATTGCTTGTGTTTTAGACGACCATTTATTGGATGGGAATAGTTTATGTAAAATTGTGGTAAGGTACTTTAAAGAGATTGTAACTTGTTGTATGATTTTGTATCTCACTGAAATATGATGTTGTATCTGACTATAATTGGTGAAATGGTAGTAAGTCTGGATGGGAATTATTTTTTGAAGGTGAAATTTTCTGAATGAGAAGTATTTTGTGAAATGGTAGCTTATATGATTTTTTAGTGAAATAGTAGTTTAACTTGTATATTGTTACCACCGGACTAGTTGTCCATTTGTAACATTTGTACTTATAATAATAATAATAATAATATGATATGAGATATGTACGATTTACTCCCATTCCAAAGCCATTGTAGATACTTCCTTCGTTTCCGCGAAATTCTAGCAAGGAAAATGGTAAATGTAACTTTAAACACAACGGTGAGCTCCTAGGAAAAATTCCAAAGAAAAGCAGAAAATATCACAGGACTAAGAAATGATCTTAGAATTTTCCGCTTTCCCGGCGAATGCTTAACCCAATTTAGCTATCAAGCCAGAAAAGACTGAAATGCCTTTTTGGGAGAACTAGTAGGCAAGAGGGAATGTTCTGGCTCGATAACTTACTTGGATAAAGTATCCGCCCGGAAAGATGAAGATCTTGGGTTCTCGACCTTTTCCCGTCAGATTATTTTCGCCTGCTACTCCTTGGAATGAAATTATTGTCTAAATTGTAATAATATTCATAATATATACGATTAATACTTAAACGAGACCGAAAAATATACAATTCGCGCTAAGTAATTAATTTCTAGAATAAAACATTCGTTACATTAACTGCAAAGAAAAGGAAAAAGTAACAATTTGAAAATTAAACTTGATAAACCAGAATGTAGTAAAGAAAATAAACACACAAATAATAAAGTTGAACAGATAAAAAGTAAAAAAAACACAATTTTCCGAGATATTCTATGGTTTCGGGTGTCCTGGATTAGAATTTATCTTTTACTACTATAAAAACTTATTACTCAAGTCGTTATCTCGGTGAAACTCGAATGTGTATCTGGAGAAATCGAGATTAGAAAGAACTACCACTTCATCCAATTCCACTTCTCTTTCACAGTCCTCGGTAGTATAGTGGTAAGTATCCCCGCCTGTCACGCGGGAGACCGGGGTTCGATTCCCCGCCGGGGAGAATTTTTTTTTCGACCAAGTAAAATCTTTCTTTTAATTACTTTATGGCAATCAAGATAATGTGTAACATAGCTTTTTCCTTCGTTATTTTTCAGCACATTTCTCCATATACCAATAAGAAAGGCTAATGCAGATGATAATTAAAATAAGTCAAATATTCCGTTTCTACGGCATACTCAAGGTTCACTTTAAGATGGAATCATTTAGCATAAAATTGAGTCTAGCAAATCGTTGTAATTTAACAATATATATTCCGTTGTTTATAAGCTAGGTGAAAATTATATACTCAAATCTGACTTAGTTGAATCGAATGGAATTAAAATATTATTTGTAATTTCAAACAATTATCTGGAGTTGACAGAAATATTTACTGACTTTTTAGAGACTCTCAAATGTCGTCCAATTTTACATTAAAATATCGATCTCGTATTGAGGAAAGATGTTAGAGGTTTAAAACACTAAGAACCGTTCCGCCGGCAGTTCGCGCCTAATTTCGAAGACCGAAAAATCGGAAAGGAAACGGATAGACCAGCCTTCTCGAGGTAGCACCTGAGTATGATAGTAGTAGAAGAATTATAATGGTTGTTATTTTTAGATGAATGCTAAGAATGCTAATTGGTTACTGAGTTTCAAAACACTAGGAAGACCTTAGGCGATGTCTTTCATCTAATCAATTGCACTAACATTAAATTACAATGTAGCTAAATAAAGTTTAAATACAACTGGGAGGTGTGGATATGAAAATTTGTACCTATAATTGAGAATTCACACAAAGAAAGGACTGTAAAGGAGGGACTGTAAGTAAGGACTGTAGGACTTGATCAAGCCTCAGATACAAATAAAGAAAATATGTAAATGAAAATATCGAAATATCATACAATATGACAAATAAAAAGTAGTAAACAACCGCTATACCAATGCAATAACTATGAAAAGAACTCATTAGGGAAGGGTTCTCGATAATGTGAAAATATACGCCCTAAAACGACAAAACGTTTATTCCTGTTCATTATCATAGACGAATTCCATAGTAGCAACTGTACTCCAACGAATCAGGTACCAAATCAAATCTTGGCAAGCGTTAGAACAGTAAAATTGGAATTAAAGCTTCGGCTGATCTACTATGACAAGTATACATTGTTATTAAATACCACAAGAGTGAGTTCAAACGAATAATTCGCGAAATCACTCGCTTCAATTTATTCATGAGTTTTCCTGAGCAAATACTCCTGCAGTCAAGCACCCATCAATTCAAATGGCATACTCATATCTCACACCCGTCAACGTCTCTTGTATTCCGTTCCCACGAACATCTTACTAAACTCCTTTGCGCATCCAAGAATTATAGGAAACAAGATAATTGGAAAAAATCCTCGTAAATTTGGCGCGCTTTAACCTCCCCTAACGTGAAAGCCCATCTTCGTAAGCCTCGGCACATGCGGAAAAATACTTATCAAGCCGACATAAACAAAGACGCATCTGGACCTTGAGATTCGCGCCCCATCAAAAGGCAGTGACATAAATCAACTTCAGAGATGAGTCTGTTGGGGGAGCGATAAATGGAGGGGGCGAAGTCGTGTCAGCATCCACGAAATGACACGACGAAGGCGATACGAGATGCTCGTCGTCCCGCCAAAGCAGTGCTGACTCCCAACCCAACGCCCCAAAAACGAAAATGTCAACCGGCGAAGGGTAAAAAAAGACTGACTTCCACGCTTCAACTTTTTTTCCGCTTCGAGAACAGAATTAAAATTCACTCAATCCCTCATCCTTCAGATCTCCCCTTTTCATCCAACTGAGAAATGGGACTAATTAATGGAAGGATTCCTTTGCCGTTTCGAAAAAAGAGTTTCCTCTCGACGTGGAGAATAACAAGGAGGAAGGAGGGAATGTGAATGAGAAGAGGGAGTTAGGCAGTGAGTACAAAGGAGGTCATAAAGAGTGGGGAGCGGATATGGAGAGGGACAGGAGGGGATAAATGCGGATGGGGTGAGGGATAGGAGGGGAAGAATGCGGATGAGCTGAGGAACTTGAGGAATGGAGACGTTGGGAAAAGGATAGGAGATGAATGGAACGAAGACCGGACCAAGATAAAAGGTGAAGTACGCGAGAAAATAGGGAAATGTGGATATTACGTAGACGAAATAGGTTAGGGACAGGGGAATACTGCGGTCATGGACAGAGACAAAATAGAGAATTGTCTCCCATTTAGCAATCAACTTATCGCGGAGTAAAACAGTAAGAACATACAGGGGTAAATATTTAAGGCAATAAATAATAGACTAAACAATAACGAACCAACACAGAAGCCAAAATAAATCAAAACATAGAAACGCTAACGAAGGCGTACTCAGTGGAGTGGACGTTTAAGAGTGAAACTGCGAGTAATATCTGATAAATCAGTAAATATATCTAATAAATATAATTTGTATAGTGCGGAAAAAAATCGGTATGTCTTATAAGAGATATATAAAGGATATGCACATTCCCGGCATTTTTTTAGAAAACTCATATTATAATTTATCATTTCCCAGGATAAGGGAAACTGAAAATATTGGGTAATATCGGTGGAGTTAAATCGAATGCGATTGCTGTGAATTGTGCATCATTATTACATTGAATGTAGTGAATACTACATTAACTGAATTAAACTAGGAGAGTAAAAACCCTTAAATTGTGTTAAAATATTTACTAAGAAAAGAAGAAAAGTTAATGTAATATGGAAGTGGTTGATAAGAGCATGAAGATGGTCGAAGGAAACAAAATTTTGTAGCTGAGTCTAGAATTTTTGTTACTTAAATTCTATCGTCAATTAAATATTGACATAATAGCTAAAAAGTTTTATATAATGAAAATTAGCTGTCAAATATCCGGAGAAGAGTGCAGGTAGCATTTTATGGAATCAAAACGTAATATACAATTGTACCTTGATGATTAAGACACATAATAGTACTATTAGAAAAAGACTTGACTTGAATCTTGCTGGGGAGACATTTAGAACTTTGCTTTTGGGATTAGAGGTGATGTAAAACGAGTGGAACAGAATGTTATAATAGAAAAGGAGATAGCAAAAAATATGAATAGCAATAGTGTACAAAAATATAGGAGATGAATGGGTTTTTTTATCATAACTAATTATACACAGGAAATGTTATAGCAACTGTGTAAAACACCAGTTAAGTCATAGAAAAGTTTCTGATAAAAACATATATGCGGCTGTAAAACATATAAGGCAGTGATAAATGGGGGCCGCAGGATAAATGTTTCCATTCTGGAAAAGGACTTGAGTGATTGAGAAAGAATCAAGAGAGACGAAGGAGCGAATGGAGAAATAGCGAGAGATGGATTGAGAGGCTAAAGCAGGAATTGAGAGAATCTGAGAGAGAAATAGACTGACAGAGAGAGGGAGACAGAGAGAGTTACAGAGTAACAGAGAGAATGGGGTTACGAGAAGAATTGCGGGAAGCTGAGATTGACGGTGAGAGAGAAAGGTTGAGAAAGGGACAGAGAATCTGGCAGCGAGGGAAAGAGAGATGGAAGTGGAACGGGAGGGGAGAAATAGCGAGTCGATGACAAACGACATTATACGAGAGAAACTGAAATCTGACTTAAGCTATATCGAATCTTAAGGCCACGTTTAAGTTTGGCTAACAACGGTTGAATTAATTCACTAACTTAATACGTTTGCAGTGATTAACTATTTCAAAGCAATGGGGCGTAAAAGATTATGTCAGTTTAAAGTAACATGATAAAGCGTTTATTTATAAAAGAATAAAATCTTTCCTTAATATAAGAAAAAATAGCGCAAAAAGTATAAAGAAAACGAATGTAGATAAACAGCCCTTAAGTCGACGATACTGAATATCAGATGAATAAACGCAGAAATAAAAGTTTTCCCTAATGAATATTTCATCAGCACCTTAATCGGTATCAATTCCTATTTTCATGACTTTGTGGTAGGTCTCCATAACGTAAAGCAATGATACAATGAAATATTTACACGAAAAACTAAATAATTTTTCGTCGTATGGGTGAATGTTTTATTATTTCATCTTTTAATTTAATTGTTTTAATATATCTCTGCGCCGACATGAATAAAATCACAAGGAATCTAGAAACACGATAAAAATAAAGGATAAACTATACGGTGGTAATTTGGTGAAATTGGACTTATGATAAATAGTATCAATGGGTAATATTGTCCGAGAAATTTTAATACTCGTATCTTAAGAAAACGTAGATAATAGGTTTTATTATTAACGAAATAATATTAAAATTATGAAACGAGGAAATGTTAAAACAACTTGTACTTGACATATGTACGACATAACTAATCATTCTGCTCCCGAACAGCTGATTATAGAAGAGATACTCCAGAAAACAATAGCTCTAAGATGAAAACATAACGAGATATGACTTGGTGACATGCTTCCGAAGCAGAATGATAATGAATACGAATCACAAAAGTCAGCAAGACCAAATTATAAAATCTTATTCTCAAAATATTTGCAGGTTCTGAATATATCTCCAGACAAAAAAAATGGGAAAAAAAGGGGGATAAATCATGAATATGTATGTATGTATGTACCAGTCTGTGGACAGATGGCGTATATCTTGGGATGGTGTATTCTTTAGGAAAATTTTCAGACAAAATGATTCGTAAGCAAAAAAATCACAGAAACAGGCAAAATAAAATTTATGTTCTCGCCTGAAAATCACTGTGCACTCAAGTAGAATAGGATAAGTTCATAGCGTGAAATCGCAAAAAGTAAGAAACTAGACTTTCCTGGGAAAGTGTGTTCTCTTGCCAAAAAACATGCAATGATAATCCTGAGGGCAAACTTTTGAAATTTCTACAGTAGCCGCCTCATATAAGATTAACTTTTCATAAATTGACGTAACAACATAATCTAAAGAAACAAATTTCTCAATCGCCAAGAAATTGAATTTACTCGTAAAAATAGATTAGAAAGTGTTCCCAATAACGCAAGGAGCAAATGTACTTATATGAGCTTACATTATATATTAAAAAATTTATGATATTCAGAATAATAAAAGAAGGAGAAACATAAGAAGACATAAGAGATGCGTGAACTGAACTCAGCTTCAGCCGAATTAAACATAATTTCCGAGAATAATTTTAATAAAAAATATAACAGCAAACAAGAAGAATCTACTAAATAAAATTATTTTAGTAATGATTTTACCGAACACTAATTTACATGCTATGCAGAACGAATGTTCCGCTATCAAATACAAAGTATGTGAGCGGTAAATCTCAGCATTATTGACGTAACAACATACATCGGTGTTTACACCCCCTGCCACACGCCGGAAGGCGGCTTGCAAGTTACTTATGTAGATGTAGATTATTTGAATACGCATATGATATAAATGATCTATCTTGGAGATCTTAGTCTACTGACGCAGAATTTTAAGGCAGTGAAATTTATGGGTATCCTTTTACTATCCGATTCTAGCCCCTATCATACTTGCGAAAAAGTTTAAAAACTTCTGAAAGCACGCTTGGCGCAGATTTTTGTCTGGATTCCGCCCTAATCTCATAGGAAACTCACTTACGAAGATTTGCTGGAGTAATCGCAGAAAGGAGGCGTAAAAGGGTCTACGAGTTGAGATACTTCTGAAGTTTCCATTTATAATGAGGAAATTAAGATTGATGTTTTGGAAAATATTGCCACCAAAAGGACGCACATGCTACACACGGACCTTAGCAAAAAAAAATAATTCTCGTGTAATCCAATACACGAACTAAACATTTGATGACTTGAGAATCCGCAACATTTTTTGATTTTCGAGAACTGGGTATTAGACGGTATTCTTACACATCTATAATTACTATAAAAATCCTTCAAGGTGAACAATTCACGTATTTATAAGGTTCAAAGAGTCACGAGTGATTATCTCCAATTTCCTTACAAGTTAGGGGCCCACGACTTCCGGGGCCCACGACTTATGGGGCCCCCATCATGAGTCTTCATGGGGACCAGCCTACTTGTACATAGCCTGGGGAGCCGTACGATTTAAGCTTCGCCGTTGTTTACGGGCAATTACAGCGAACAAATTATAGCTCTATTTCTCATTTAAGTTCATACGCCAAATTCGCACAGAATGATAACATAAGCAAACCTGAGCGAGCTTGTACTCTTATAAACAGAAATAATTTTGAATAGCATATGAATAAATCGGGCCATATTTCATGAGAAACTTTACAAATCCACGCGAAACACTCGTAATGATCTAACAACCCCATGAAATTATCACGCATCAAATTAAATAGGCCTTTAAAATGAGGTTTGATGAAAAAACTTACATTCAAGTCTTTCATTTCGTTCGGTAATTAACACTTAAGCGTGGAAGCATGAGAAACGCTGAGTCAGCAGATGGATTAACAAAGGAGAGTCGAAAATATTAATAACGTAGCACGTAAGGAGTCGAGTGCGGCGGAAACGCCGGGAGAAAAACATTTCCGGAAGTGGATCGATCTGCGCAGCGCCTCTCGTGGGAAGAAAGCGTACTACACTCATTATGAGGCATTCTGTTCTCTTTTTTTCTTAGGTCAGTATCCGGATGGCGTGGGCTATGGAAAGAAAGCGAGAAAAGTAGAAAAAATGACATTAGAAGGCGTAATCGATGATGGGGTGTTAACACTCATAATTGCCACGCCAAGTAATGAAAGTCACTCGGTGAAGATCAGGGAGGAGAGAAATCGTTGAAAAAATAAGAATGAGCGAAGGAAAAGGAGACGAAAGAATGAAAAAGGACGTGAAGATAGAAGAAATTCGCCTAGAAAGATGAAAAAAGGTTATACGGCTTCATGTAGATGAACTGAAAGTTAGAAACCATGGTCGTCTAATTCTATTTAAAACGTGGAATACAGCGACACGCCGTAGTTACGCGATAGAAGGGACCGACAGAAAAACGCGTATGTCGAATTCGCCTAAGTCTACATAAAATCTAAAAACCTCGTCTGAAGACACAATGTCTTCTTTTTTCCACGCAGAATTTCTTCGCAGTAGGTAATGATTATTCTACTCTCCTCTATGTTGCTATAGCGTAATTTTAGTTGGTATCTATGTATTCTAATATTCTTAATCCTTTTCCAACTGAGCCGAGATCTACATCAAAATAGCAATTTCCATGCGTAGGAGACGAAACGGTAGAGGAAAATCAAGTACAGCGTATATCCGAGTTCGCATAAGTTAGGGTAAGACCACAGTACAAATTATTGTCATTTATTCCCGCATCGAAAGTATAGTATTCCATCAAACATCGCTAGAGAAGATCAATTGCTTTTATTTTCCTTTCTGTTCAAATATAAAATGAGTACTTGCCACATAGCTAAATTGCGAGCTCTGTTCGTCAAAAATCGTAAAAAAATGAATGGTTAGTTATGAATACTTCGAACAATAATTTCTATTTTTCGCGTCTAAGTTAAAGAATGCATTTGCAGTCTCTGTATTTGTTTTTCCTCTCAAAATTATCAGAAAAATCTCATTCTACACGAGTTAGAGGTGTTCGTAATTATTATTTAAAATTTATATGCAATTTAGTACATATCGATCGTACTATCAGTCGAGGAATGGAGGACTACGGCAGTGTAAAGTACGTATAGATACACTATATGTATCATAATTATGTTCGTTATTAAATATTTAAAAGTTTGCATTTCAAGAAACCCTCAGACAAAAAAGCTTTACTAATGCTGTGCTGCCTTTTACCAGCAGAAGAGAATATAGTTAAAGAAACAATAGATTCTAATTAGACCCTAATTTTCACTTTTTACTCTGACAGTACAATATGCAGAAAACTAATTAAAGGAAATGTTCTTTGGGGATTATAATAAGCCCCAGGAGAAAAACTAGATATTTTAATTATTAGAGTTTTATCAAGGCGTACACCGTAGACTCAGTTCTTATCGGCGATGTAGAAACACCAGAAGTATACGTGCATGTGAGACAGTCCAGGATAACGTTACGTTTCGCTCATTCGCATTGAGGTTTCGGAATTAATGGTCAAACGCTAAACGCCTGCTAAAACTCTATTCACAATTCTTGATTACTTTTTCTGTTTCGTTGTATCCTCTTTTTGATTTTTAAAGCCCTGTGTATGAATGGACTAATAACTGAAGGAAAAACTACCTCCAATCTTTGCACTCTTGTAAACACTATCAACACTTTGCACTCACTAAACCGCCCACCAATTATCCAATAACTTAATCATGGAAATAATTGTGCAAAGAGGAATTTTAACGACAATAATATGCTTATTGACGCAATGCGTTTAGGTAATGCAAGCATGGTAACATAATTTTCAAAATTGTCGTCTTCTTGGAGTGATATATAAAATAAAAATCATTACAGTAATTTCACAATCCACATAAATACGAGACAAAAGTAGCTACAACGTGAGAATAGGAATACATTCGATAATTTTTACGGTATCTCTATCCCTTTAAAAAGAATCAATCTTATAGAGGCACTTTCCTACCGGAAACATTTATCGTCGTCGTCCTTTCTAAGTGCATTTGAATTTCCTTCAAAATGGATTTACACTCAAATACGGCCCCAACTGTTAATTTTATCATGTGGGAAAAGCCCACGGTCCGCCTAAAATAACGCATTCTTGTGGACTGTAGGGACCACTGATCTAATTTTTACTCTCGATGACAGATGATTGCGCACCTTTAATTATAATCATCGAGAGGCATCTAATGCACGAACCATATTTAAACCTATACTTCTCGAGTGAATAAGTTATTTAGAATATTAGATCCTAGACATATACTCCAAATATTTCTAATGAGAAACGAATATGAAAAATGTCTGACTGGACCGGGAATCGAACCTGAATCTTCTACTTTCCTACATGTTCTGGCACGATACTTAAATAGGTCACAGCAGTCACCCGGGTTCGGGATCGGGTCACTGACCCGGGTTCGAGTCCCGGTCCTGTCAGAAAAGTTTGATTTCCGTTACTCCTTCGGAATATTACTAGGCACACACCTTAATGTGCAAAGTTATACCTCGTTCGGGTTAAGAAGACATTCGGCGTCCCGAGAGAGGGGAAAAAAGTGGAGGAGATGGGGTCCATTTGAGGGGTGATTCCCGCTATGCGTAATGCTTCTTCCTGCACAGGAAGCGCTGCCTCCCCTATTATCTGACTTGGACTAGGCCCTTCTGCGCAGTAGGCTACTGAGTGAGTGCCTTCCTAACGCAAACGAGCTTCTTTTGTACCTTTCATCCTTGTCTTTATATACTTTAAACTTAATTTTATGTATGTGCTTTATATGAAAAGTTATTATACTATACTAAAAGTTTTATTACTTGATTCGCTGAATTCTTTGTCCTATACTCGACGTGATTGGACGATACCTGGTGGAACGCCATGTTTAAATAAAAAGATCAGGACTTCGTATTTTCCGCAACTAATTTTTAATGCGACCGGTTTCGGCCATCATCAGGTACACTACCAGAGATACTGAGAGAAATAGTGGGACACTCAGTTTCAAAACTCTCTCTAAGTTTTCTCAGTATCTCTGGTAGTGTACCTGATGATGGCTGAATGGCCGAAACCGGACGCAGTAAAAATTAGCTGTGAAAAATACGTCCTGATCCTTTTATTTATTCTTTGTCGTGAATTACGTTGAACTTAAATCCGCTGCGAAAATTCCGCTCCTCAACAACTCAAATCCCGAATTTAACTGGACAAACGTATGGTTTAGTCCGCTGCTAGGTTTGGCTTAATACATGTGTCGTGGAAGAAAAAACACTGGGAAGCAATGCTCCAAACTCCCATCATCGTGCGAGACTGAACTACGCAAAATACACCAAACAGACGACAATTGGAGTATTCCAACGAGGGGAACTTCGTACAACTCAACTTACACAATTTATTTCTCTCTCCATCACGTAAGGATACGGGTAGCTCGAGGAAGATTTCGAAGGCGCGTAAAAGGATTAGAAACAGGGTAAGGGGTTTAGAGGATGGAAAGGGTTTTCTTTAAGGATAGAAAGAGTGTGGGATTGGCTTTTGAGGAAGGCAGCTGTGGAGAGAGTCGAATTCAATTTATGAGATGAATGGCTGTGCCGCTCTCTGTTTTTCCCTTTTCCAAGTCTTTAATACCCAGAGGAAGGTTAAATCACAACAAACTCTCCTTCCGACGAGATTTCTCCGCTGCGATAAAGAATTCCCAGAGCGGTCCATATCTTTTCCATTCTTTTTCCTTCCGAGATTGAGTCTTGGCAGTTGTCTTGGGAGAGATGACGTATAAACTGTTGAGGAGGGATTTTAAGACCGTTATCAACAGTCTTCCTTTCAAAGCAAACTGTTCCTCATCCCCCAAAAGAGATAAAAGTAAGAGAGCAATGACGATGCGTAATCAGACTCTTTCCCTTAGATTGAGAGCATCTACCAATTTATATGTAAGCTAGATCTTCCAGTCCTTGTTCCGTTCTCCACAAGAAAAACTACTAAAAGATACACCGAGGCTGAACTTGCCACGCAGTGTATTTTTGATGAATGCAGCGCTTTCTCTTTGGAGATTCCAGGAACTATGCATGGTTTTAATATAATATGTGCCTGAGTATAATACCTCCTCCGGAGGTGAAGTGGCATCCAAGACCAGAGAAAGCCACAACATAGCATGGCGAGTACTCAACTGGGCGCTGTAAATATTGATACGTACAGATGGCAGTGCGATAATCAGTAGTAATGGTATAAAAATACTCCTGCTTTGGTGAGGATAGCACTAGCGCATGGTAATAATGCTAAGGCCCCAATCACAAATGCTTGTTGAGGTATAGATACTGAAATTATATCAACGTGGTGGGATACAGCTTGTTCGAACCTGCTGAATCCGAACCGAACTTGTCCTTTAAATTTTCCGAGTTCGCCGAACCAGTTCCTAAATCTATCTGTTATGATAGCAGAAGAACGATATAAATAGGAGAGAGTGCAAGAATATTATGTCAAAGTTGAATCAAGAAATACTTCTTCCTCATATCATCTTAAAGTTTTGCAATCAAAATTTTCAATAAAAATAATAAGTGATAGTAATAATAATGCGACTTAATTTTGGACAAGATTGATGTATGTAGGACTTTAGCTAAAGATGTGTAGGTGGACAGGGGATTGGGGCCTTTTTATCCACTGAATCCCACCACTGTTTAAAATTATAGGATCATTCTTCGACTATACGCACAGTGAGTATTAAAATTACAAAGGAACCAGTCAGACATCGATGCTGTGACTGTTCTTTCAGAAAAATCTGTATACATCAATTTTTAAGAGAACCGGTCTCAGGGAATGACTATTACAGCTGCATAAACATAATTAACATGGTATAGCATGATAGCAAAAATCTACCAAGGATATCCACAAATTTCGAACGGATCTCACTACTACATCCGCATAATATTTTAAAGTTGAAGTTCTAAATACGTTATTGCGACGTTAAGACTTAAATGTTTTGAAGATTGCATGCTAATTTTCAACCCAAAATTTCACAGTAACGTTATAATATAAAATGCTTCAAAATTATCAAATTAAGTCGTACTAACATATCTTAGAAATCATAAAGAATGTAATTACATCAATTAGACTAGTGAATTAAGAAAGTAATTTGAGCCTATTGAAACAGCAAGTAAGTTTTGTTACGGAAAATCAAAATTACATAAATGTTATTAATAATAATTATTATTATTGAGAAATAAACACAAACATTCCCTAACCAGAAAGACCCGCAGCGACGTGAACCGGGGTCCGAGGAATTAGAACGCTAGCCAATGCACCACTACGGCCTGTAAAATCCCAATTAAACTCATAGACATGTTATGAAGAAGGAATACGAGTAGAAATTGTTGCGAATTATGTGTGTCAATGTCCACTTTTATAAGAGTAAGAGCTGAGACTGTGTTCCCAAAATTAACCAAAATTAAAGAACGAAGAAATATCTCAGTAGATGCCCTTACTAAATTTACACAATTTATGATAGCTACAACAGAATACAGCTAAGAAAGGAACAACCAATGTAAAACTCCTTTCTTGTACGAACTTACGATTTGTTAGTAATTCTTGCCTGACTACAAAAAACCTTAAAACGATTTTTTTGAGGGCGGGAATAGATTCTCTCAACTGCCCCCGCGTTGGAGGAGAGGTAAAATATCCTCAGGATCTTATAAAAAGGGAGAAACTTATTCTGTGGAGAAGACGTAAGGACAGAAAGGCGATCTTTCACCCAAACGCGAAGGATATCACTTCTGCAAGAGGACGCGAACTCTCTTAGCACACACATCGCGCCTTATCAAAGCAGACAGTGCTTTTGCTGTGGGAGAAGCACAACAAGAAGAGGGCTGCCATGTACACAAACTGCGTAAGAAAAATACGGATAAAAGTTTCATTGCGAAAAAGGAAGAACAGATGAGAGTTGATTCGCTCGAAGCGATACGCGGTGAATGAGATGAGTTGAACTCGCTCTAATGGAAATGCGGAAAATTTAGCGCACGTCAAAGGTAGCCATCCGATGTAGCTCGCCGCTTTACCTTAACTATGTTCAATTAACGATCAATTCTATACACCCGATAGCAGAAGCGTTGAAGGCGGTGAAATAACAGGAAAATAACCTAGGATTGCAGATGAGAGGCTTTTCAATGAACTTCATCACTCATCCACTAAATATACAAGTCCCCCAATGCATAAAATTATACGATGAAATCATGCGATAAAATACCTCTGTCTAGTTGAATTATGTTATGAGCTTATTTCGAGGTACTATTTTCACCATACCATCATTTTTAACTCAATTAGACCTGATATAAAACGGGGAATCAAACCGGAATCGACTAGAAGACCGAAATTGGAAAAAAATGTTATTTTTGATGAGTAGAATTCGAACCGAATATTTTGAAATCTTTTAAACTGCACCAAAACCGCAAATCGTTACCTTCTCCGTTACGATAACTGGTTCACATTCTCATCGAGTTTAACAAAATTTATATTTAATAAACGCATTCAATGGTGAATTGCAATTAGCAAATTATTATTTAAACCATTATTCCATGACGGTAGGAAAATTAAAAAAGACTTAAAAATGACGCTTATGCGTCGAAAATAGCCGTGCCAGGTTTACTGAAAGAAGAGGTTACCGTTTTTTTATTTTTCCTACTTTACTTACAAAACTTATCCTTTATTTTTTCCATTATATAAATTGATTTCTTCTAAAATTTGGTTCAACAAAATTCTATCAAGGGTCACGAATAATATAAGTCTTACCCAGGGAATAACCTATTGAAGCGATAACAACCAGTTCCAACTACATATTTACTTATTCATGCCCTGGTATAAATCAATATAGGATTATTTTACCTAGCCAAACGTAAGACATAGCAGTTACCAGTTGAATAAAAGATTTCCTTAAAATGTTATCTTATTGGCTACTTTCGGACAGTTCGATTACGATAAGGCTATGTTGGCCAGACTTTATTACGATCTTAATAATCGATTATATGTTAGTTCCAAAGATTTTTACGGAGAGATAACTAACCCTTAATTCGTATTTTTATTCCATTTCTCCATCAATGGCTAATCGCGTAACGACATTTATAGTAAAGCTTTTTCCGCCTTCGTTTTTCCGCGTGTTTTATGTACAATAACATTATGTACTATAATTGTATCGATGAACATAGTCTCATATATAACTCATGGAGGATTCCAAACGCCTCTTGGCCTACAAAGATTTACCTTCCTTCGACACAACCAAATCCAACCCTACTAAAGAATAGGCCCTTTCGTTTGAAACACACAACACATTCATGGTATTTAACACATATTAATATCTTCTTCTAGATTTTGTTTATAGGACCTCAAGAAAACCATTCATGTAACTTAAAGTAAAAATTCCACCAATTTATATGTAAGCTAGATCTTCCAGTCCTTGTTCCGTTCTCCACAAGAAAAACTACTAAAAGATACACCGAGGCTGAACTTGCCACGCAGTGTATTTTTGATGAATGCAGTGCTTTCTCTTTGGAGATTCCAGGAACTATGCATGGTTTAAATATAATATGTGCCTGAGTATAATACCTCCTCCGGAGGTGAAGTGGCATCCAAGACCAGAGAAAGCCACAACATAGCATGGCGAGTACTCAACTGGGCGCTGTAAATATTGATACGTANATTATTAATTAAAAATGATTAAGAGAAAATGTGAGCTAGATAGTACCTCGCCGAAAGCAAAAATTCCTTTCATCAAAGAAATTATATGTATTAAAGTTACTGTCAAGTGTCAAGGAAACTTGGATAACTCAGCATTTTCATGAATACCTAACTTAAGAAAGGGTTCCTAAGAGAACATAAGAGAAGAGGTCGTTTGGATTCAGTCACGCAATTGAATGAACATTTAATATAATTTTTAAATTTGACCTTGCCTCAAAATTTGAATACAACTGGGGCCTCATACTACTGCGTCAAACAACGCAAAAAAAACATTATCAACGTACAGAAGCGTTATTTCGTCAAAAGTTAGTCATGCAGCAGTTTCGAGATCGCATTTTGTAGATTACTTTCATACATAACAAGAGTTGAATGAATTCCTTTGAAACATATATATCTCTAAGATTAAAGATAAATCTCGCTAACTTCCAAGGTGCTGGCGGATAAAATAACAATTAAAATATCTATTTATACGTCGGACATAATCACATGAAATCCCTCAAATCGTGTGATTGAAATCTAAGCGTGTACTAAACCTGGATACCGGAAATAACCTGATTCCCTGAGGAAATGTTCTTCTAGCGAAAAAATAATCTTTTTTGAGAGAGAAGACTTCAAAGAGAGCATTAAATTCTAAAGATTGCATTTGAAGAGTTGCCAGTGAAAGGCAGGGTGATCATCAGAGGAACTTACTAATGAAGAAAAAGCTTTGCGGCACAAGCTGAAAGCTACGCTACGCGAGTTATACCGGAAAATAAGGGAACGTTAACGAATTAATTAATAAAAATCTTCTTAACATTGCTGAATGCGAAGATGAATTAGCGAAAGAAGATTCCGAATCTCATTAAAGCTGTTCGTATAATGTTTTTCCAAGCGCTGAAAGAAAAATATATGTAAGGTAAGAGATCAGAGTACGCAACACCAGTTAACGAAGAACTACACATATTCTTCATTAGTATATAAATGTTATATAACATAATGCTTCGCTTTTAACGTACTGGTTTACATAGAAAAACTCTGAGAAATGAGTACGTGATTAAAGATATTTAAGTTTTTCTTTATTTGGAAATCATTCGAGGATATTAATTCAATCCGAAACAATTCCGGTACAAATGTACTCAAAACAAGGAATTAGAAACATTTATATTAAAACTAGATATTTTTCTTTAATTTACTTCCAAACTTTTCATTACATCTGTATATGAGCATTATTATACCTTATTATTAGAGCATTATTATTCAACATTATGTATATGAGCCGAATGAAATCTTTCCGTAGATCATCATAAATAGATTAGTAAGATATTTGTCTTACGCATACAAAAAAGAAGAAAAGCCCTATAAGGTTTACTACATGCAAGTACATTAATAATACTGTAGTCACATCTATTCGATAATTTGCAAAAATTAAGTTATAGTGGAAGTTGTTGTTGGTACAACTTAATAGATCAATGATTTAGAATTCAGAATTAAATTTCGTTTTAAGCCAACATTTATCTTTAAAGGTATAATGAAAAAATTATTTCGTACACTGAATAATTAGTGATCGCTCTCAAGAGAAATCATGCATAAATAATACTGAACACTTACCAACTGGATCCTTTGAGAAATGTGGGGTGAAAAATCAGTCCTTCTCACACCATTGTATCACAAACTCGACTCTCTGAGAAATAGCGAAAAGGAATTTTAATTAGAAAAATTGATATAAATTGCGATACCTTGTACATAAACTGATTATCATCAAATGATTTTATGAAAAAATACCTTCACTCAGACCTGTATGATTGCATCTTGATATAAATACAAAAGTTACAGCAATTTAAATGAAAAATAAGGAAAAATTTAATAAATATAAATATATGAAAATTTGGAAATTTTTAACATATGTTTAAATATATATCAAATATANTATAATATATTTTAATAATTAAAATTGTAATGTATATCAAATATATATTTAAAATTTCCCAAATGAATTAAGTGTATCTTTTACTCCTACCGTATTCCATACGGTAGGAGTAAAAGATACACTTAATCAAAACTCACCGTAGCCTCACCACTAGTCCAATTTCCCAAATGAAGATAACACATTGAATCCATACGCAAAGTATAACACAAAGGAAAGTCAAACGAGTGACTCCCTTTTACTACCCAAGAGAAAGTGATAAAAATTTTAGCAAAGAATACATGGAAGATGCCATATTGAGTTAGCCAAATACTGAAATTTCACAACAGCATCTCCAATAATCGAATTTTGCAAGTCAGTTTCAATAGAGTGGATCTTTAATTATTTCACATAATCTCCATTTGATTAATTTACGAGAAATTACCTCCTTCGTTTAAAATCACGGTAATTGTAATCTGATAAAAAAATAACTCTCCATTATTAAAATTACATTCCTAGCGTTTCAAATTCCAAATTAATTTGGATGAGGAGAGTAGTCGGTGAATTACGTAAGAATTACATCGGAGATCAAATCGATACAGAATTCAATAAAATCATCAAATAATCAGATCGATATTTCTCCTGGTTCGGCTTAAGATTTCTTAGAAGATATTTTTCCCGAAATTTTCGCGAAAATTACGAATATTTCGCAATACCCGGTAAGGACCCTAACACCCAAGCACCTGCGATCCTTCTATTTACCACCCATCTCCATATCCCTTGCGAACACAGGTGCCTACGTACTAGGATAAACCCACCCTTAACAACAAAGAGCTTCTAAACAAGAAGGCTGGCAATGAAGGACAGAACAAACCTCCACCTTTTCCGAACCTTAAGCGCGAAACATATTCCCCGCATCGACTTAAAAGTCACGTGCAGCCGTGTTTGAGGTAAGTGGAGGGCACCCTCTACCTCTCTGGGCCCGGTTCGATACACGAAACATACTTTTATGACACCATTCCAACAACCCTACCCTGATCGCCCACCGACCTGCAACTCTCTGAGCTCGTAATCTAGAGTGGGACTAAAGGTTGCCGGGGGAGAACGTGATACGAGAGTTTCGTAGGCCCCTGCCAATCCCCCGCCAACAAACCCCTTCCACACCGATGAAAGCGGACACATCAATTCTGAAAGAACCCGAGGCTTATCATCACGGGGGCAGAGTATTTCTCCAGGGAAAGGCTCGCTTTCACAACTGTCCTTGCCCCATACCGCGATTAAATGGCTAAGTGCTACGTGGCCGAAAAGGGTTAGATCGTAAGTAACTCCTCAGGGGTCTACGCGTGTTTTTCTCAGCGGGACCTTCAAAACATGGCAATGATCCCCTCAGTTTTTCCTCCCTCCTTTCCCCTCTTCGGAAATCCGTATCTTCATCGAGATGTCTTATTGACCGCCTGAGGGGAATTCTAGGTTCTCCAAAAATACGTCCGTTTGTTTGCAATCAAAGGGTTCTACCGCTTAATAATGCAGAGGGTACAGTAGAAGTTTCTCGATGTAGGGCCGTCATCACATCAGTGATATTAAATCGTAATGATGATAAAATGAAATTGACCGATAGAATTATGGGGCAGAAATTCATTACTACGCATCCTAAATAAGGAGCAAATCATACAGTAAACTAGCAGGGATTTTTTTCACTCTCGAAGAAAAGAAAAATCTATCGCAATAAAATGTAAAATTTAAACCTAGTTCAATCAAGGCTGATAAAGCTGTTTTCGTAACCAAATCGAGACGTCGATAGCCATAGTTTGCACATAAAATCCAGGAATTAGACTAAGACTCGCTAAGTAGGAATGAAACTAATTAACGAAGATCAAATTTTAAACTTAATTAAGATTAATGAGAATTAAAGAAGGCACTTCGTAGTTTCCACACTAAATGCTTTATTTAAAAACGACCGGTTTCGACGGTCAAATGAACCGGTCGTTTTTAAATAAAACATTTAGTGTGGAAAATATGAAGTGCCTTCTTTAATTCTCATTATGGCTTTCCACGAAGTCCGGCCTAATAATATAGAATTTAATTAAGATTAATTTAAAATTAGTTTAAAATTAATTGAATTAGTTTACAATGAAGAGTAAACCACACGCTGTTGTAAATAATTCATAATTTGACGGATTAGAATTCCACGTATCTTTCGGACGACATGTTTTTCATTGCAAAAGAGCAGATAATTGGAATATTGGAATATATTGGAATAATTGGAACTAATTCTCATGATTTCTTAAAGCCCAAAAACGAAAATATCTCGTAAAGAAACTACTCTGCATGAAATTAATTATCACGTTCTGACATGTTATTCAATCCTATCTATTCCTATTAGTAAAAAAATCCTTACCATTGTGGTATAGTACACGTATATTTCGATTTTTCTCTCAAATTCAAATTTAATGACATAACTTTGTGAATCGTAATATTACGAACGACATCAAATCAGAATTAGAATGCGCTTAATATTGCCCCTTGTATTTCACGCCGTACACATTAAAGAGACATCCGAGTGTCTTTAGCAGCAAAACACGAACATATATTCTTAATAACCGTTATCTCACTTTGGTAAATCGGAGAAAGAAATTAATTCGGTTACGTCGGAAACAATTCTTCTTCAAACACATAACATTGTTTTATAAAGTGAGGCTCATTGTAACCTCGAGTACGCGATTTATTAAGTTTGCTTTTCGAAGGAATTGGCAAATCGTTTCTACATAATTGAAGAAAATTTTGAGTTCAAAACTAAGACTTTTGTACGATTATGTATTTTTTAAATGTTAGCAGACTGCTCAAAATCATTTTAGTGATAAAAATTTAAGACGTATTGCATTTAAATTAAAAAATTGAACTTGTTTTAGCTTCAAGAAAATGGGGCTCGTTGTATGCCCAGGGTCGCCTTGCAATGTACAACTTTGAAAGTCATGGAAAATTTTGGTTCCGGCAATACTTATTACACTATGCCATTACAAAGGTGCAGAAACAGAAAATCAGTATGTTTACCGGTGAAAATGGCCACGTGAAAACTACTCAAATTTACGGACGACGATGATCAAGACTTCGTCAATTCCTTGAATCGTTAGACGTCCTAGTTTCCGAGAGATCCGTCCCCTTGGGAACATATGTCATCTCCATTGGAACTTACTCTCTCTTTCCTGCAGTTTGATAGGAATTTTGGGGAAGATTGGCCTAAAGATTCTTCATACACTACGCAGGAGGCAAGGTTGAGCGAAACTTCCCTCTCCAAGAAAACTTTCGCCCTCCATTTCCGAGAAGTTACTTCCCTATACCTCCGCCTCCGTTTTTTGCCTGACTCCCGCCATCTGGGCTTCAACCCCAAATGACCTCAATCTACTTTCTGACCCCCAAAAAATACTCTTCTTCGCTGATCTCTCTATCGTGCCCATTACGGGTCTCCACTTTCTAAATGAGGGAGTTTTCGCAAGTAGTTACATATATCGTGCCATCAACATCATTATCGAAGTGCTATGGATTAGATAAGGTCCCATTTTCAATTGATTCGCCCAATTTAGGATGCTAAAGTTTATGGAAAATGTTCACTCTGAAAAGTTTCTCGCGAATTTTACCAGAGACTGTATTTTTGGAGAATGTTTTCCGGCTCCTTTTACAATTATCTTGCATGAAATGTGCCAACGAGTTTTGGATACGTATATCTTCTGTGAAAACAATTAAATCCATGACATGAAAAACATTTAAATTATACATAACAGTGTATGCAAAAACTATAACAAAGTAGAATTTCCGGCCAGAATCGCGGATATATGGAGGAAAAACAAGTTCGACAAAACAAATGATGTTTAGACCGAAGTAGTATATACATGAAATGAATAATAAGTTAATAAATATATATAAATCCTCCCAACAAATCATATTGGTTATATCCTCCCAACAAATAATAATTTTTATTGGGTTTAAATTCAATATTTACTCTAAAAGAGCAAATTTAACTTCATACGAAAGAAACGTACGTAAGTATTTTACGAAATTGAGAATTTTTCGAGAATCCAAACCTTTAGGCAGTAGCATTAAATAAAATAGTAGCTATAAATGCGTTCTATAGGATTTGAAGAAAAATATATTCTTTACAGATAAAGCGAAACGATAAAGTAGAATTTTGCACATTAAAATTACCGCGGATATCACCTATACAATAACTAGAAAAAAAATAAAATGTAATCAACTCTTAATAATGGGAATACTATACGTCGATCCAATTCCAAACTACAAACCAATCGAAACACCAAAGAAAATTCCCAAACATACGGGTTTCTGAGACATACACCATTTTGAATCGGATAGGCAAGCTTCTGATGTAACGCATTTATTAATAAATCCCTAGAGAGAATAACTATTATACACTGGCTGATGATATCCCCCAAAAATAGCTGGGAGTCTATTAATTCACTCCGTCATATCAAGTGAATCACGGAATGCAGTACGTAGCAGGCAAGCAAAGGCACACGTCAGTCCCAAAGGCCTTCGGGCTATCCGCTCTCCCTTTCCGTTTCCACGAAGAAAAAAGCAACTCCCATTAGTTCGGAATCAGAGAGAGAGAGAACTTAGAGTGAAAGTGATGATCCCTGAGGTAACGCGTGAAAATAGCAACCGTGGGAAGGGTCGGAAAACAATTTCGCCGCAATAGAATACAGAGCGAATCCAAAGATTAATTTCCAGCCTCTGACGGTAATGAAAAAAGAGTTGCGTGTTTCCTATGCTTTAGAGAGAAAGTTTTTTCAGGTCCGCATGAAAGAAACGCAACAAAAGTAATGGTTTTGTTTTTGCACTTCGAAACTTATTGTAACAAGGAAAGTGAAGGGATAAATAGAACGCCTTCTGCTTCCCATGTTACGGGTCTTTGCGTGTTTAGATTAAGTAGACTCGCTATAATTTCTCCGAAAATAAAATGTGTTTTGTTTGTCTTTCAGTACAGGAGAGATAGAGGGAAATGCTTATTTCTTATCACATGGTTGTGGTGGTGATGTGAAGGTTACTGACCTAAAAGTGATACTAAATAATACTTCAGAAGATAAACAACGCCCAAAAATAGGTAAACTATTAAACGCTCTGCGCCGTTACTATCCAAAAACGTTATTGCTAAATTCGTCAAAGATACAGAAAATGATTCATGGGACCTCGTACACACAAAACAGTAATACTTTTCCTTCGAAAACAGAGAACATAGCGCTTTTTTACCACCTTCTTCCGATTTAGCGGGGATCGGGAAACTTTCTACATTTGGCCTGGATCTTATTTTTACATTAAGTTACTTATGTAATCTAAAAAAATATCACTCGAATGGCATAGAACTATTTCATATATCTTCCTATCTCATAAAAATAGTGACAAAATCTCCTCAGATCTAAGCCGATCTTCTCAAGAGGACGACATTAACTGGAATCATTTCCATGGATTCAATTTATCGAAAGCCTTGAAATAATATTTCCAACTATCAACTATTTCCAACTATTTTTCAATGAAATATACATACATTTTTATAAATACGCTCGATAATGATTTTTCTAACCAATCCTGCGCACTAACACTTTAGTATATCGTTAAAATATAAAGTATATCTTAAGGATGAGGGAAAGGTGAACTGCATATGACGGAAAACCATGCGAATAGTAACCAAAAGAGAAACGGATGTGAAAAATGTCGACATGACTGGGACTCGAACAAAGATTCCACGTCGATACTTCTCGTATCTGTTTCTACGAGGCGAATCTTTGTACGTATAAATGAAGTACTTACATTTTTTCTTCTACGGAGTTGAATAAAACAGTAATACGAGTAAATCTCAAACAATTAGATACGTTAAGGAAACAAATTAGACACATTTACATTTAAGCCCTGCAAACCGCCAATGGCACGTGGTAGGGAGTGTAAAACACCTATATCCCTAACTACCCTGGATAGCTATTAGCTTCTCTGATACTTCGCGGGAAAAATGACCAAAAATATCTATCCGTCCTGGCGACTATTTCCCTGTATCGCTTTTTCGTTTTCTTTCGAAGATTACGTGCGTTACTAGCTGGGATGAGAAAATCAACTATCTCCTCCCCGAGATCCGTAGTGACAAACTTATTGAAAAGCTTCCTACGGTATTCAAGTCTTCTATCACTAAGCGAGTTCCATCCGAGGGATTCTATCATAGCCGAAACACTGCTGTCAGATCTGAAATCTCCCTTAACGAACCTAGCTGCCTTACGTTGAACCATCTCAAGATGGGATGTTAATCCTACTTAGTGAGGATCCCAAATCGCACAGCAATACTCAAGGAGAGGACGAATCAGGGAAAAGTACGCTATTTCTTTTACACTCGATGAACAACCCCTCAGAATTCTACTGGCTAAACTTTGCATCCTATTCGCTCTATCTACTATGCTTTGAATATGCTCTTTGAAGAAAAAAGAGTAATAAGTACAGTAAGTAAGTAGAGTATTAAGTACGATAAGTGCAGTACAGACATAAAGGCGGAAAAGGAATTTTGAAGGATAATTTCGCTGGAACAAAATCCAAGTGCATAGCTGTTTAGTTATTGAAAAGGAGGCAACAGAAGAAATAAACCGTAGTTAAAATTTCGGAACTAAAACGTTTAAATAGAGTAACACAAGATAATAGAAGTAGGCACTGATGTTTGAGTTAGTTGTCGATGAAAAAAAAACTTTAAAAACATAAAACATCATTATTATTAGTCTTTCATCGACAACAGTATCACAGAATTTAATAGATAAACAGTTGCGATTGCTTCCTCTTTCTTCAACAACACCCTCACGACAGAATCTCATTAGCAAGACCTTTGCTAGAAGTAAGCGACAATTTCATAATCAAGCAGATATTTCTCCCGGCGACTTCTACTCGTTCATTTCCACCCTCTTTTTAATCAGACACTCGTCTTTCCACCCACTTCTTCCATATATAAGCTCACCGCAAGGAACATCTCACAAATCTCCAGTCTGAACTGCCCTTAAGTCCCTTGCATTCTTACCTTTCTTTCAAGCCCTGGCCGACCTCATGGCAATTGAGAAGGAGGAACCTTCCGGTGAAGAAAAAAAAATAGGTTTGTACGAAGAAACGGGAGAGATTGACAGATTGGTGGGGAAAAAGAAATGGCCGTCTTATGACGAGAGGAACAAAAGAAACGAGAAGAGGGATTGAGAGATACTAATAGGGAGAAAGGCTTCTTGAAAGAGAGGGGAAAAAGATTTCGGGAGGAGATATGGGATGGGAAGACTGACACAGAAAAGGATAAATTTGGGAAATATATATCCCGACTAAATTTACGGCACTGGTACTTAAATACGCAATAAGTATGACAGAGTGCTATTCGGAGGAATTGAATAAGAGACGCTGAAACGTGCAATATAGGAGTATGAAATGTAACGACAACCCAATACCCCCTGGATTCCCAGTTCAGAGAGTGGACTCTTCCGAATCAAATCCACCCAACTGCTCTACTGCCTCGAGCTTTCTCAAAATCTACAGAGGAAGAAAATGCTGGATAGTTAGATAAATTTTAGATGGATGAGAGATAGCTGGAAGCAGAAAAGGCCATGAGGATTATTTTTTACCTCGTTTTAGTAGCAACTTTCTTTAAACTGGTAACTGATGAGAGATAAAGAGGAAACTAATTTAAATTTCAATCGTGCAATATTATCACGGTCTCACGTTGATTCCTCGAATAGCCTAAATCTCGTAATACCACCCGCATATCTCTAGGTGATCAATTTTCAGAATTTTTTACAAGGGTGATTCGGTCTTAGAAATTCGGTCTCTCAAAAGCTAAGTCTTTACGAATTAGCGCGATATAATACTAGGAACCCCATAGCAAAGGATGTCTAACGAAACTCTTTCCTTGGATAACTGACCTCAAGTCTTTTCATCAAATAGTTATGACTTAATAATTAAGCTTACGTTCGAATGAAGTAATTCAATTGATATAGGTATTCTAAATATATTTGGACGAAAAGAAAAACTAATAAAAACACCGACTACAATAAATCCTTCCAAAATATTTCAGTGAATGGATTGGAAAATTAGGACAAGACAGCACATCGAAGTCGCACCTCACACTTTATCTCAAACAATCACAGAGTGCTCACGTCATAGTAGCTAATTGCAAGGGTCGGTTCAAAAAAGTGCAAAACAAGAAGATTTGTGTGTAAACAGGGGTAAAGATGAAGTTATTCTCTAAATTGTTTTCTTTTCTGTAGCAAAAACAGCATAATAATGACATTTAAGATTAGTTTATAAACGGGTTGCGTCTAAAATGAATAAAAGTCTGTCACATGACTGGAGAATCTCACACCTTCCATGGAGGTATCCTAATTCGGAACTGCACTCGTAATAACTGAAAATCATCGAAATTTACTTCTTCAACTCACCATCAAACATCCAAACTGAGTTGTAAGAAAAATTCATCATCCGACTACAATGCAAGAAAGTAAACTGTACTTGGCTGTTATTAAAAGAGAGATTTACGATACTCCTTAAGCTGTGCGGGGCTGTCCCATACCTCACGCGATAACCAGATCGAGGAAACCGTAACTCTGGAATAACCAATCTTTTTATTAGAACGCTCACTGCATACTTCAATAACAAAACTATAATCTTCAGAGATTAATAGAGCAATGTATTACTTCAAGGGTTAGAGGATGTATATTCACTATTCCTGTTACCAAGTGTATTACAAACGGTAGGCCGCGGCACAGTAATATGCCGGGAGAGGAATTAACTGTGCCGCGAAAAATTTGAAAAACGATGTACTTTTTATTATATGATAATAAAATCTTAATCTTTAGAGTAAATAATGTAAATACATGTGTAAATGTATGTGTCGCAAAACGAATTTCCCTTCTTCAGTGTGCCTTGGGGTAAAAGAGGCAGAGTCTGCTCTCACTCCTAAAGATGATGGCTTAGCTATTGAAATATGTATTTGGAGTAAGAGCAGACTTTTTTCCAGAGTGACAAATTCCCTGATCTAGTCACCACATGAGCTCTGGAACATCTGTCTACGGATAAAATGAGCATTCCATAGCGATACCTACTTGATTAGCGATAACTGCATAATATTTAGCATTAACTATTTGATCAAAACTTCTGTTCAGAGAATTCTGTTCAGAGATTCCACAAAATAAGGTTCAATAGAAGACAAGAGTTAATGGTTTCGGCGAAAATTACACCACTTCATGGATCAACATCAGAACTTCATAAATTATCATCAGACATCAGCACATAATTGGGTAATTTTCGCCAAAGCCGGTGAACACTTATCTTCTATTGTACTTTTACTCTTATATTGTATTGTTATTTCGTGGAATCTGCACAGATTTAGTGATTAAATACTTACACCTACGGCTTAAGGAGTATTTTAAATGTCTATTACATTGTGACTCTAGATCCGGATTAAGGAATCTTCAATGAAGGTAACATACCATAGTTACAACTTTCTCCCTAAAATATAACATTATCAGCCATGCTAGGAATATACCCTAAAGAAAAAGGCATTGACTACCGCACTAGGCAACTCTTGCATTTTCACTGAAACAAGAAAGTCGGAAAAGGTGCAGAGCGCGGAAAATGAGAACGTGCACGGCGTAAAAATTGCGTGCCACATGCGGTGCAAACCGCAAAACTGCTGCTTCCATTTCAACTCTCACGCAGGAGCTGAAAAAGGTTATAACTCATGGGTGACAAATCTCGCGAAACAGAATGTTCCCATGACAATGGCATCTCGTACGTAATACATCCGCCGCGTGACACTCCGCGAGCAAGACACTCACCTAACATTCGCAGCCCTCGATGCATACATCTGCCACTCCTTTAAAACCCACTCGACGCATTACGACAGGGGAAAACATTAGTCAAATTGTCATTGTGATTTACAAGCCACGCTTTCGAGGGTTATAGTTATCAAGAGGGATTAACAGTCTGAGGGTTAAAATGCGAGTTATTCTTTGATGAATTGCGACGAGGTAGACGATTTTCACGGGAGAGAGCATTTTCAATCGATTTAAAAATGGTACAGTATTTCTCTTTCTGAACGTTGGTGATAAGGAACGACAGGTGTGACAGTTTTGGCTTCCCATAAAGTAGCCCACTTGTGGGCTATACTGACGAACGCAATACGAAAAACTCATACATCTCCTTTTTCGCATGTACATATATCATTTGGCGAAATATGAATGCACCACCTCTGCTTTCATTAATAAGTATCACAATATGTTATAAAATATTTTTTCAATTAACTCAAGAAACACGAAATGGCACTATTATCAATTTAAAGTTGAAAAGCCTGCTAAAAGTATGAATAACCAAAACTTTTGCTTAAAACAAGAATGTAAGTATTGATAGTTTCCTAAGTAACTTTAAAATCTTCTTAGTAACTCATTAGAATTAGAATCATTTCAAAAATATTTCTTGAAAGATGATATGAGTGTTTTGAAAAATGCATACTTCCGTGCCATTTGTTTGTTAGTGGAGAAGTATAAGGGCACTCACTTGCCATTTATTGGCGCATATCTGAATCAAACGTACGCTTAGTATTTTACATGTCAGATTTGACACTAACTGTTTTGCACGATAATGTAACTGATGGCTGTACTATACATATTAATAAACCTGGACTTCCAAACTGCATTCGGCTCGTGGAAATTCCAAGGGGTGTAGATAACAGCAGTGAAGAAGTTTATTGTATGTATTCTGCAGTTTTAGCCAGAAATTAGATTACAGGTATACTGCAATTAAATTTCCGCTACATTTCGGGAACTTTTGGAAAGAACCACGAATTATACATAATATAGGAACAAGACATAACGTCACACTTTGAAAACCCGGATGAAAATGTAATAAAAAGGAATCAACCTCGAGTTTTTCGTCAGTGTATTTTTAAATTAAAAATGTCTTATGGTTATTTATATAAAATTATTAAATTAAATTTTCTACTGACCTCTAACAGCATAAAGCATTCTTATGTATACTACACACTCAGAACATGAATTCAAAAATAGATCACGCGGAGATAATTAACTGAACCACATGAGTTCCTAATGTACAGCCATTGACGTGAAAATGATGAGCGTATGAGTAATATTAGAGCCGAGTTACTCTGGAGCAATACACTTTGATTGATTCTCCCAAAGATAATTAGTTTGGAATGGGAAGGGTCATAGGACAACAATATATAAGTTTAAGCCTTAAGGTATTTGTTAAGGGCGAGATTCATACTTCGTACAATCTTTTCACATACAGCCCCTTTTTATTGACGATTTAAGAGATAGAAACAATTTAGTTATTGAAAGAAACACTAGCAAAAAGAAAGAAATTTTCTGAGGGCTAAAAATCTAAGTTTTCACTTAGGGAGAAAGTAAAATCCTGCAGAAAAGCACTCACAGGAAGGGGGGTTCGAAAAACCTGTGAAATCTATTAACAGTTGCAACTTAAATGCATCGTAAAAAAATAAACGGGGAGAAAATAAGAATAAATTAAATAACTACAACACATTAATACACTACAAAGGCTACTGGGATTGGATTCGTCTGCACAGTTCATATTGCTCCGGGGATAGTTACAACAATGATGTTTACCTAATTGTCCTCTTTAGTGATAATTATTTCTCAAATTAAAGATCCCATTACCTATTCTTTAACATAAACACAGAGAGACTCCTTCGCAACACCCTTCTGACGTCCTTTAATGAAATAAAAACATCACAAATACCTAATGCTAAATATAAACATTCATGGCAGAGTAATAACTAATAACTCAGCCTTCCGACACACAACCCCTCGGAAACGTCTTTCTCCGAAAGGAATTCAGCCCGCGAAGGAATTTCCACCCATATTCTTACGGCTCAATGGAAAAAAAGGAAGGGGAAAAGAGTGAGAGCAAAGGAAAGGGAAAGACAAAACGCTACTTTAAATCACTTTCAAGGCAAGATGTTGTTGGACTGTTACGTGACCAGAATAGTCAAAAGGAATCGGCGAAATGTGTCACCTTTTCAAAACTTTTTTTATAAATATCTCCCGTCTTGAGTGCACATTAATTTCCTGTTTGTCTCCCAAAAGTTTAATTTCATCGCTACACACAATTTCGCTGCTGAATTTTATCACGTGAAAATGTTTCTTTGCGCTAACAGAGGCAGACCTAAATTTCACGTCCCCAAAAGAATTTTGAAAGCGAGAGATAAATTAAAAATAGAATTTCTCCGTCGCATTCTTCATTTTGTAAGGCTCTCGAGGTGCTGCGCAATACTTGTGGGATACAACAACTGCGAAAGGGAGCCGAAAAGGGCTCTATGCGACTGTGTAGCCTTATTATGACATATGTATATTGTTTAAAATATCTTTGTATTCGCACTATATGCAAAATAACATTGGTACATACAAAAATTAGGTAAACTAGAACAGAAACGAGCGATATGACACCATATCATTATTAAATAAATAGTTGCTATCCTCCTTACAAAAAGTGAGAAGTAACTTCAGACCTCCTTCTGGAATGTAAATAGCCGATGTACAATAATTCATACACACAACGAACATAGACTCATCTTCTAAAATTGCAAATAGCAAATGAATTATTGCATACATATCTCATAAGATAAACTATTGAAGACTACTGAACTGTATTTCGTCCTCTTGTCTAGCGCGAACGATTTTAAATAGTTTGATTCATAAAACGTGCTCACTGCAATATTTGAGGGAATGCAACCGCAGTGAGAAAGGAAGTAATGTAAACACTTTTTCGAAGAAATCGATGCTGCTTGATGTACATAATGTAATATTGTTAAACATACCTATATATGAATATTACCTCAGACATCACTGAATGAAAATTTATATGTCAGGATATTCATGTATTGAATATTGAGGGAATCAATTTTCAGTTAATATAAATTAAAACCTTTTATTTAGGGTGGTTATACAAAGAGAAGGAATAACCAAAAAGTACACCCTTTATTAAATTTACTATATCAATTAATTTCTTCCTAATATAATGATGGCGATATTTATTCGCCTAAGTGCAACATTTCACGAGGTAAAAACCCTTTGGAGCGACCATTGTAGAACTATTTAATATAACAAATACGTCTTCGCCACAGTTCAGCATACCAGGAAAATGCTCTAGTTCACAATTTCGAACATGCATATCATAGGTTCACCATTATATCCTATATGGATCGATAGTAAAGCTCTATAATTTGCCTATGTATATTTCACATTGCATGGTGTACTTCCATTGTATTCCATCTATTCGCATTGCGTTTAACACAGTTTTTCAATTACTACAACTCATTTACCTGAATTTTCATTATACCCAATAATGTACGCTATTATTTGACTTTTAAAGTATTACTTATTATTATACGTTTCGCAATTCTCCAAAACACTTAAAGTCTTTCGATGTGCTTGAGCAAACGAGATACAAAAGACAGAAGAAGTACATAAACAGAATTGGCGGAATGGTCAGTTAGCACATCTCTCACATTCAGAGATATCTCAGCTCGAGAGACACGGATACCAACAAAAATATTTGAATAAAGGCTCAACTTAAACAAGATGGAGCGAATGCATTCTGAATAAACATCGCGTAACGACTTGAATATACGACAGTCATATCGTCGACATCGACGCTGTCTGGGACGCTTCCGTTTGTCAACACTACCAAGGTGTATCCTCGCGAAGATACACTTATTTATCGTGAGTCGGCCATAATAAACCCGAGCAAGATCAAAATATTTATTCCCACAATAAGAGAGTAACTCGCTGTGGTAACCCCACCGCTTCTCTTCAACTCAAACAAACGAAGGCAATCTCGAAAACATCCCCGCGTATCATCCGAACTCCATACAATGCGAATGATACACAGAACACGCGCTGGCAACGTTTCCAGATGCGGAATGCACGATTCCAAATCAAGACAATGGCGAAGCGTTCCTCTTTAGCGTCACAATGAATAACATCCATTTCGCAACAGGTTACAACCAATTACGCCTTTCGAGAGATTATCTTAAGGGGAGCGAGCAATTCCGTATCCGCTGTTTATGGAGCAGTCGGACTCATCGAAATCGTGGCGCTACTTCGTGTTTCATACGTTTATCAGAGAGCTATCGCAATCGGCGACGACAAGGGAGCGGGTGTGTGCATTCCGAGGAAATAACCTCTAATTCAACGAGACGAGATTTAGGAGATGCGGGAAACTAGGATTTATGCGCCGAGTTACTTAAATTTGGAAGATTCCGCGACTGCCATTCCCAATGTTTACCGCAAACACAAGTTTAATTGAGTCATCATCCAAAGTTGGGAGGCTTTCCGTTGCAACGCATTACCTGAATTGAAGGAGGAGAAAATAAATATCGAGAGGTCTGTTTCGTTAACTGCATCCCGCTTTCGAATGTGCAGGAAATTTCTTGCGTAATGCTCTTAATAGACGAGTACTCTTACGTGTGGTTATTTAATTCTATTGCAAAATTCGTAAATTTACATAAACAAAAAAAATAAGTATTTTTACCGGAAATAAAAACGTTGTGGTTAGAAAATCTTTATCCTTACATTTATTATATAAAGGAAAGGAAAAGTATAAGTTTGAAAAAAAATACAAATAACGAGGATTTGCTGGAACAATTTCAAAACAAAAAAGTGATTTTTAACTTCTATTAACCCACAATTTACATTATGGATGAGTGAAAGTTACATTAACAATAAATATACATTGTAGATTAATAAGAGTTACAAATATCTATGTTGCTTTAAAAGTGTGTTTTACTCAGCGTATTCTCGTTACGCCGGAATTCCACAAAGTGACGGTCCCCTCCGTGAATTTTAGATACACATCGACTTTCAATAACAGTAACAATTGTCTTTACTTGGGCGAGGTGGAGCCAAAAAGTCTTTTCTTTCTTCATCTTATGTCACTCATGACATTTTCGAAGAGAATGTTGATTTTTTACCTCAAATCAGCCAAGAAGCATTCATTATAAATCGTAAGAGGGCCTTGTAGTTGAGAATTGAAGCACTTAATGACAAAGACATTGAAATTGTCGGGTTTAATTTAAAACTGTTGAGTATTATCTGTAAAAAATTTCAAAAAACACTATTTACATATATTTTTTTTATTTTACAAAATTCTTCAAATTTTTACTAAGCGAAAAATATAGTATAAACTCCAGTTGTTTTGCCCTAACATTGTGGAACGCCTTCTAAAACAAAACAGAAACGTGCTTCGTATGTTCCACAAAATGTATTAAACATGACCGTCACGGGGCTCCCGGATAGCCAAATGGGGGGTTCGCCTTTGGAGGAAGCGGTTCCGGGTTCGATTCCTGGCGGTAGCTTATGTGTGCGAAATCACCTCAGTTGTCGGAGCACTTATAACAATACATAACAACAACATGACCGTCATGCTCGAAACCGGTCGTGTTTAATAAATTTGGCGGAAAATACGAAGCACTTTTTCTGAATTTTTTTGCAAGGTGTAGTAAGCGAGGTAAAAATTACTCGCTTTGATAATGATGGTTGAATTTGAGCATTATAATGAAAACCAGCTGATTGAAACCACATGATTTTCACGGAATGTATCCTTGAAATATTTCTCACATTATGGTTCACGTTTTTCCTTACTGCAACTTTCTGTGATTAGATACAAAATAATATTTCTACATGATCCGCTGTTTCCGCCTTAACTCTGTGGTAGCTCTTCATGACGAAAGAGAAATTAAAACACTTTTATACGTTACCGTAGAAAATAATCTTCCACGACGTATGTTTCAACGCTCGGCGTCATAATCAGGTACATGGAGACAGGAAAAGGTATATAGGAGAAGGAAAGGGGGGTAGGGAGTAAGTGGGGAGAAGGGGTTAAACAGAGTGAGGGAGGCAGAGTTTGCAAGGTGGGAGAAAGGTTTTGGGAACCATAGGGATAAAGGTTCTTGTTGATAATTGTTAAGGAAGAGTATGTCCCCTACCCTGTGCTTCGTATCTGACTTTCTTGTTTTCAAGTACCAGATGATGACACCTATTCATTGATACATAGAACGTGGAAGGTTAAAATTCTTAGGTAACGTGTAACAGTTGTGTTTACTCCTCTCTCATCGTATTTCTGAATGATAAAATACTAGAGACTCTCCGATTTCCATTAAATTTTCCATAGTCACAGCTCGTATAGAATCTTCTACCTTTCTAGATGTATAAATACATTTCGCTACATGCAGCGATTACGTGTTACAGAATCTAAAAGCGATAGAATTCATTTTTTCATTATCAGTTACAAATATTGTTGTGTCGGTAATGGTTTCTTAATGCTGGATAGCAAAATTTCCTTCCATGACATAGGAACCCAATGTTTGCAACTGGTCATAATTCATTTGCAACTTAGGAATTAATATCAGAGCCAAGATATATGATCCGCCGCTCCTTTTAAAAGGTATCATAACTCCAAAGTGAATGCATTTTGCTCCAAAAAGACAATGTTAAACGGTTCTACGTATATACATAGTGATGCATCAGAAGCATAAAGGGATGACTAAATTAATCACTCACACATCTAAAGGCTAATTAGTGAAAATCAAATCTGCCAATCCATTTAGAAACTCATGAAAAATGTTTACAGGTGATCTTGCACGTAAATGGGTCTTCCTAGGAAAATTACAAAGGAGAAACGGACTTGAAAAAAGTCTGACGACGTGCCTATTTTTGGCTGGATAGCTCAATGGTTATAGCAACCAACCAGAAAATTGGGAGACCCGGGCTCGAGTCACGTCAGACTTTTTCATGTCCGTTTCTCTTGTGGCATTTATGATCTGTTGTGTTATGAAACATAAATCTAACGTAAAAATACCCACTCCATTTCTTGTACATTCTGCCCAAAATAGAAGCCCACTCATGACTTGTTTATAAATTACTTGTATACTCGGGTAAACAAGTCATTGAACTCATAATTGAATATTGCTGAGGGTAAATTAATTCGCCTCGAAAGTATTTTCATTTACCGGTCGCTAGAATGGAAATCCGTCATTCGTAGGGCACGTTCAGATGCCGCCTTGAGTTTATAGTGTCCTTTTCCGTCGGAAATTTCATTTTCCACGTTCGCCGGCGAGTGCATCTCGGGATGAACTCCAATGCATTTTAACTACGCGTCGCGCAAAATAATTTTGCTCTCCAGAAATTAAAGCGTTCCTTCTTCCGACGACGCCACGGACTGCAAACTCATTTCTATTTAAAGACAGAGAGAGTGGGCTTTTTCCACACGTCTAGTCAAAAAAACACCTTCCGCTGCAGCGACGCGTCCTCCAGGTGCCTCTCCCGGAAATGCACGTCGTTATTTTGAGCCCGTCTGCCGGTTATTACTGGAATGCAGTAATGAAGACCTAAGTGGAAGAGACATGCTCCTGACGCGCAGGCTGAAATGGAAGGAGATGACACGATAAACACGTAGGATTTCGGAAATGTACTCGCGAAGGCACAAGATGCTTTATTTTCGTCGGATTTCTCGGGGAAATACGACCTGGTCTTAATTACACAGGGGCGTGTTTTAGGAAATGAAGATCTGAGCTTCGGAAGACTCACCAAGACGTAATGATTGGAAGTACTTTAGCGCTCAATCATCATGTCGCTAACGCAATAGTGAATGCATTAGGACCATGATATAGGTTTGAATCCTATTTCTGTTATATAATAAAGTAAATTCGCTTCGTGAGGAGAGGCAAATGCACTTTTTACTGTACGATTTTTATTAGAGTTTCGAAATGTTTCGAAAGCCATAGCAGCTCGTTCCTGACCGCTGAAACCAGGTTTGAAAACAACGGAAAAGAAAACCATTCAACTGCCTTCGGCCATTGATATCAACTGACCATTAAGAATCACTCAATGCGCATTTCAATACCTATGCTATGATTTTCAGGAGCAGAAGAAGTCTCACGGATAAGCAGATGTGTAAAATAGCGATATCAATGGGACTCGAACCCAGGTCTCTCACTTCCCGAGAAGGTATTCCAATAGAATTAGTTAACTCTTAATTTATCTTGGGTTTTAAGGCGAACACCTCTACGTACAAATTAAACACGTTTTCCTATCCATTCCGAAGAAGACTCATCTGCAGTCTGATAACATAGATAGAAATATAATATAGCGTAACAACCTGTTTCCTTTCCGTTTTTCCTGTCCTCAGCGGGAAGGCACGAACCACCAACAAAACGGCTTTAGGAACGCTTTCAACTTCTAATACATTAGCAGTCGTGTTCGAATATCTTTCCTTACTACACTATATTAGCCTTACTAAAAGTGCAAGATAAACAAAGGAGAAAAAAATCTGAAAAGACCGGGAAACGAAACCGGATATTCCCATTCTAGAGCGGGTACTCCTTC
Source organism: Ladona fulva (assembly GCA_000376725.2). NCBI lineage: Eukaryota > Metazoa > Arthropoda > Insecta > Odonata > Libellulidae > Ladona > Ladona fulva. The sequence continues at coordinate 2,536,311 of KZ308228.1, forward strand.
AATAAGAGCTAAATTGCAGAATAGTCTCATTCCGTGTTTCAAGAAACCTTATTCAGTCCAAGTCACGTCTCTAAGTGCAAATTTCTGTTTCTTTAACCTTCCCTCCTTTCCTTTATTTCTACTAAAACTTTTATCCAACTTCTGCCGATCTAAATTACAAGGGAAAGTATAAAGTAATCTCATTTTCTTCACTACGTATTTATACTCCAAATCAACGTTGGGAAATGAATGAAGGAAAGATTACCTTCATTCATTTCTTTTTAATGAAGGAAAGATTACTCACACCGACATTGAGATACAGACTTTTTTGAAACACTCAAAAGATCTGTTATGTTTGAAATGAACCTCTAAAACTTGAGTACGGAGGTAGCTCAGACTTCTCCAACAGCTTCCCCTGCCACACGCCGAAAGGGAAATCGATTTCTAGTCTATTCATGAAGTCACTTAGCCTACGGCTATGAAGCAGGAGATCGAACCGAAAACAGAAACTGAAAAAAACGTTATTTTAGCTGCTAAACGTTATTTTGCTACTGTACCGAAAATATTGAAATTATTGTACACGAACCGAAATCGATTTGTTTCGTTCCGATATGTTACCATCAAAAACTTTTTATATGTGTATCAGTAGTAGTATTGTTAAAAGTGCTTCGACTGCTTTGGTCATTTCGCAAGTAGGCTCCCGGGAATTGAATCCGGGACCGCATTCATCGAAGTCGAACGCGTTGCTCACTTGGCTATCCGAGAGCCCCTTTTTATATATGTGTCACTGGGGGCAGATGTACTAAACATGAATCAATTCGACTTACAGCTACCTATTAATAGAACTTAATGTAATTTAGTGTATGTAAAATGATAAAACTAAACTTCAGAAGAATATAATATTAGTCGGGGCGATAAAAAAGGGTTCGAACTGGTTCGACGTAAGTAGAAGGGCTGAAACAGGAAACGAACCGATATCTTACTATCTTACGTTTGGCTGAACTGGAGCAAAATTCGGTACGAAAAATATTACGGTTCGATGTCCTTCTATGAAGTCACAGTCTAAAAAATTATTCTCTTCAATAGGGTATTTATCACAAAGCTAAATTTGAGCTTAAAACCGATCAAAATTACCTACCATAGACTTTATTTTATTCATTGCCAAAGCACAGACAAGAACTATACGCGTTATACTGATACAACGAAAGGTATTTCAACGACAGCAAAATTCGACGATCACTTAATTTACTCCTCAATCGAAGAAATACTTTCGTTAGTCATCACTCAATGCCTATGCCACAAATCATTCTTGGCGGATTAAAGAGAGTTCTCGTTTCCTTTATCAAAACGAAAAGAATAGCTTGAAGAGAATGAAAAATATACGCGTATGTAGGAAACATGCGCCAAATGTAACGTCACCCGCGCGAAAGGGTTCCAAATTACGCCTACAAAAAGGCACGCATTGGAAAAATTAATCAAGTCTCAGTTGCGTCATCTGGCCGTCGTAATACGGAAGTATACATCTCGCGAGAATTCCTAATTCTACACCCGTACGCGTAATTTTCGACACAATGAATGCGCGGAACACGCAAGCAATATGAATGCATGAAAAGGAACGACAATAAGTCCAAAACCATGTCACTACACCTGCTTAATGTTGCAATAAATATTAATTTTCCAAACGGATATTCATTCTTCAATTAGTGTAAAGATTAAATCTGTTTTGACTCCCGTTTTGATCATAGATTTGAAACGTCTCACAAACTTGTGATCAATCTTTTAAATTTAATACTCTTTTAATACAATTAGCAGTGTTATTTGCATAATACGTTCAGTAGTTAATGCTCAAGCTGTTTGTCCAGTGGAATAATAATACGTAAGCATAACATTTTTCGAAACATTCTTGAGTCAAAACAGAATAATTATTCATATTGCAGATATGATGTAATAAATAAATGAAAATAAAAAATTTTCCCAACAATTTTGTTTTTAAATTTTGATGAACGATATAGAGACACGGTTCTATGATAGTATTATTACCACTGCCAATGTGGCAGTAATATCTTACTGTTTATTTCTCATATTTCTGTCCCTTTTTGCCACCAACTGATGAAAATAACAGACAGAAAAATACTTCATTAGTGCTTTTCTATGAAAGTTACACGTTGAGCAGAATTTTGCAATTCCAAAAGCAATCGGAAACGAAAAAGAGGAAAAATTTACGGAAAATTCAAACACAGGATTAGTTGCGTTCACATGTTGCCGTTTTTTCGTCCCTTTTCATCTGAAACCGCCAACGATTTATTACAGGGTACCCTAATAAGAGATGGTTGGTCATACTAAACTTTGATAGACACTCATAAACTTCACAAAAAAATTTCAGACTAAATCTGATGGAATAGTAAGAACGAAAAATGAGATCGAAAAATTGATTCCTCCCATAGAGGTCGCTCAGGGAAAGAGAAAAGTCGTCAGATATGAAGCGACTTAACATTTTTTGTTATTTAAGGGCCGGGTGCTTGACCTCGCGGGAAGCTGCAATCAAGACAGATTAGAGGGTTCGGACAAAGGGAAAAAAAGGGCAACGAAATGAAGAGCGGCTACGAGGGACGGGAAATAAAAGAAGAGTGAAATAAAAATGGCGGAAATAAAATGAGGCGAGCATGCAGACTGCACCGAAAAAACCTGGCCCGATTGAGGAGAGAAAACGGAACGAGGAAAAGGGTAGAGCGGCAAATTGAAACGGCAAAAGGGTGTGTTACTTGCCCCGTCAGCTGGACGAGATTTTTGCAGCTCACCTAACCCTTTTCTACCGATAAAGTGACAGGGCAGCCGAAAAAATGTTAAAATTCAGAAAATAGGAACACACGTGCATTCAAGTTTCGAAAAACTAATTAACTGCCAAGAATAGTTTTTATGGGGACCAGAAGGAAATGAGTCCGATTCGGAATGAGGAAATACTCGACTAATGAACCCAATTAAAACAGGTCAGAGTTAGACATTTTCTCTGAGGATTGCTCGCAAACATTTTTTCCTCGACTGAGAGATTGTTAGACTTTGATTTGCAAGGTAAGAATGGATGGCAGATAGATTATTAGAATAAAATGCAACCTTCTTCCTAATAGACCAGTATCAGTCAAGAATTAATGAAGAATGAATTTAATTACTCATAGTAATATGAAGTAACATTTCTCGCAAATAGATATGAATTACCTACAATAAACCATTTTTTCCTTGGTAGTAGAGCTGTACTACATTTACAATTGTACAGTTCATTCGCGTTAGGAAGGCACTCACTCAGTAGCCTACTGCGCTATGAGACAAGTCCAAGTCCGTAAATAGTGGAGGTAGCACTCCCTGAGTAGGAAAGAGCATTACGCATAGCGGGAATTACCCTTCCAAAGGCCCCCATCTCCTCCACTTTTTTCCCCTCTCTCGGGACGCCGAGTGCCTTCCTAACGCGAATGGGGTATACCCCGCGAACCGCCATCTGGCGTGTGGCAGGAGGTGTAAAAACACCGAACACCGAATTGGTTACCTAATAGGTATACCTAACACTATCTGGAAAAAGGCACCAGTAATAGTTATCCGTTATCGCTATAACCTCGCCACCGAGTCGCCCAGCTGACTTCGGTAACAAGCTCCGCAAGGCGCTGACGACACCAGCCGGATCGCTAGGCCCCTCAAAGGAGTCTCCGCGACTATACCCATGGCTGGATCCAATCACCAGCATCATCATACATCAGTGAAAGCTGTTGTTTATCCGAATCCCTTTCTTTTTATTTAATCCATGAAGTCACTACGACGCCATCACTTACAATGTTTTTTCCTTTCGCCTCACGAAACTGCCGACGAATTTCGGTCGTCTCTCATTTAGGAAACGAATTCCAGTTCATTTTTCACAATCGGCGGGATTTCAATGGTATGAGGCATCTTAAACATGCACAAACGTAAACTGGGGAGAATTCTTTCATAACGGCCACTGCGGCTAGATAAGAGACGCAGCTCGGCACAGTGCTGCAGCGAATCCAAAACGGTACATACTTGACAAACACACCTCAATTATCGCTTCTCAGTGGAATTTTACTGGCGAGATTGTGAATTCCCCTTCTTTTCAAGTGCAGCTGCTGAATCGTTGATGTTTACCAAAATAAATCCTTTATAATTCTAATTACACCAAATATTGATAAATTGTATTTATTTTCCTGCAAGTCGCTTACTGTATTCTGATGTTTCTTGTAAAAATATTTGTTCAGAGTATAGCTTATCGAGGACAGTTAAGGGAAGCTCACTAGTGAAATGATTATGGCTGGTACCTAGAAATTTCAGCAGTATTTAGAGAAGTTTAAAAAAACAGTCGTAAGATTGCAAAACCCTGAGTGGCGTACGACACTGTCTTAAACATGTCATACACCGTGGTCACTAACGAAAACTTGCCGCAAACTAGGTGGATCAAGAACGGAAAATTAAAATCATGGCTCTTATTTTAAAATATATTATTCCTTAAATATTGAAAGAAGCGATATTAAGGCAGCGCCTTATAAATAACTTAGTTTACTTTTATGAAAATGCAACTACTTCGTGATGCAATTAAACTGTAACCGTTAGCTAATAAATGAACGATGAGCAGGTGATACACTTCATCAAAGACCTATTTAGTTAGTATTCTGAATCATGATTTTTAGTTGTTCAGTTACCCGTGAATAGAGCATTATGAAATACGAAATGGTACAGTTTCGTTAAATTACTTAATTTTCTGTCTTCGAATTTTAAATTTTAGAAGTTATAGCTTCTAGTATTGAATTTAATTAATCAACATGATTTAATTAAAAATCATTATGCATTACGACTATATTTTTAAACCTTATTCAATTTGAAACCAAAATTAAGAAACTCGTCCTCGATGTATACTTTTCGAAACCACCTCTGCGATATTGCTGGAGATTTTCTAAGGGAAGATGAAATAGTAATAAGATACCTATAGAGGTACATAGTGTAAGTTCTTCCTTCAAGTACGTAATTTTTGGTAATATCGACGTACAGGAGGAAGCAAAAGATCGCAGCTACATGCAGCAGAATAGCTAATATGAGAAGATAGGGGAGACCTAGAGGGAGCCTGCTCTCTTTACCAAGGTCTTCCGGCAAATTTCCATGGGAAATCGAGGAGACGTCTTAACTTCAGAATGTGGAAGCCGAGTGAAGCGATCCCTGATGAATAGGGGAAGGCCTTTGTTAAGGGGTTCTTTGGAGTCTCCCAGGGCGTGCTCAAGAAAGAAGGCCTCCAAGGGCGGCGGGCGACGCCGTCCGCTAAGTATGCGGCCTAAAACAATGGAAGCTGCATTAGCACCTGCCCAACGAATAACCCCTTGCTTATGCATTTTCCCCGCGCATTGTTTGAAGTCGGCCGATGCCTTGGCAACACAGCGGACCGCAGAACAATGGGCCGCGAAGATCAAATGGGAGTCGGTAGGTTGAGGGTTCATAAATTGTTTCGTGGTGGATTACGTTACGGATCTCGTAATTTGTAAGGGTTTCTTTACAACGATAAATATTGCAAGAACGCAGTCACCAAGGTATTGAAAAACATGAATCTATCCATTAAGTAAAAAAGATATGAATATAAACATTCCAGATACTTCAGGGATAAAGATTTACTTTCCAGATAAATCAGGGATGGCCAACCTATGGCACATCCGCCAAAAGTGGTGCATTACATGACTACAAATGGCGTTTTGAATCCAGAGAAATATTAGAAAGAAATGTTTACCCACTTTACGTATTTACATACAAATACATATACCTGTACTCATTAGATAACCTACTACAAGAGCTAATTACTATAGTTTAAGTCCCATCGTAATAGTTTACGGTGAATTATTGTGGTTTGTATGGTTCAATTTAAATAAAAATGAAACAATTGACGAATTAACTATGGAAGGTTGGCCAACCCTACTCTAAATCTATGAATGACTAACTTCTGATGATGCAATATTGCTGCGAATCCCGGGTAATCATTATCTTACGCAGTGGTTAAGTAAAGCTCATATTATGGAATGCTATGTCTCTAATTAACACTGAGTTCTGTCTGAATTCATTAGTTGAATAGCTGATTATTATAAAAAACTGAGTAAAATATTGAAGAAATCTGAATAACAGAAAAGCTCATTGCATTGCTCAACCCTTTTTTATTTCAATGGTGGATAGTAAAGAGTTTGATGAGCTTCATTTGACAATTGTCAGTTTAGATCAGTGAGCGGGCATATTATCATGAGTATTGTAGATTTTTGGCGACAGAAATATGTTAGGTCTCACAAGAAGCGATTCGATTGGATTTCAAGCCGTGGACGAAGGGGATAATTTTTTTCTCCACCGTAAAAGTGATTTAAATCGCAGCATATTGAGTACGAAATTCTTAAATTAAAAAAAAAATAAATTAAATATCATCTTATACTTCGATAAAGTATAGGATTGATATTATTGCATCCTTACGATAAAATTGACCGATGTGTTAACTGAGAAATCCTGATCATTTCAAAATAATAAATTGAAAATCCAGTAGTTGGCGTGTATAAAACTATTCTGGAAAACAAAATAATACTTTTGAAGTATATCAGATTAGAGGCATTAATATAATTTTGATTTACTTTCCACTTGAAATTAACTCTAACGCTTATTCCGTACAATTAATTTACAACTTGCAATTGGAATCAGACCGAAATTTTGTTAGTGAAAAGAGCATTCCCAGACCATTACGCATCAAAAATCCCTTTTTGAATTTAGAAGCAATTGAGCATAACAACGAGAAAGATTATATTTACTGCTGGATTAGAAAATTGCTGCATTATTCTACATGGCTGTTAAATAGCATTCCAGAAAACAACCAGATAAAAAATAACGAATCGAACGATCGTGGTTGGAAACTGGCATGAAGACGACAATAAAAATTATGTTTTTCAGACATAATAAAGAAAATTTGAGTTTTGTAAAGTACTATAAATGGAGCATCTCACTCAATCACGGTCAATTTCCTTTCCCGATTGCAACCGAGAATAGAAAAACCTTTAAAAGAATTTAGAAAGATATAAAGATCAACAAACCTTCGCTTACGAGCGTCTTGTTCGTTGAGTGTAAGACTTGGACGTTGAGAGAAGATGACACCGAAAGGAGAGGCTTGTCAGAAAGCTTTTGAGACATAGGTGTGGAGAGAAAGAAAATGTAGAGGTAGTCTAGAAGGATAGGAAAACGAACGAGGAAACACAAAAATGGTGGGAGAGGACAGGGCACTAAGAAAAGACAAAGTAGATGGTGCTGGAAAAGAAGAGAAGGTGTAGGTGGAGAAAATGAATTGGCAAGAATCATAAAAGACAAGAAAATGCCAGAGGTACAGTGTAAGTGACTCCACCATCATCAACACTCTTTAATACATATTCAGAAGAAAGAGTGAAAAAAGTTTGGGGCGAAATAAGTAAGGAAGAGATAGTAGGTGGGAGGTAGTAAAATCGGCGAGATGTTTGCACTAACGAAACTACCGCACGTGATTCCGAAAATTGGTTTACATGTAAAACCAATTACATGTAATGATCAAAAGAGATAGAAGTCAAATATTAAGAGGATAGAATTAGCTTAGAAAAGCCCTTACAGATGCAAAGAAAAAATTCAGGAGAAAGGCAAAGGTAGAAATTGTAGGATGCAATAAAGGGCGGAATAGGTAACCAAAGATTATAGAAACGGGAGTTACGTAGGGAACTTTAAAGCGCATGAACGCACAAAGTATAGGAAAAACTCAAGATTATTTAATTTAATTTGTTTTATAAGTCTATAATAATCAAATTCATTAATTATCCGTACTAAAATTTTATAAATGTGTATTAATATTACTTTTACTCTCATGTGGGCCTGAATTTCCAACATATTCTTATGAGAAAGAATGAGTTCGGCTTTAACAAACACCTCGCTTGTGAAATTTTCGTCTATTTCGGCCAAAATTCTCGCAATATATCCAAATCGATGTTCCAAAACCTAAATATTAATATTTATTCAATTTTCCTCGATTTCGTAGGATCATCATTTCTCATTTTATATGATAAATAAGTTGCAACCTGCACACGATGAAAAGGAACTTAACATAAATTACTTATTGGAGTATTGTTGAGTCATATGGAGTCAAACCCAGGATACTTTGGTAAAATTAACGACGAATCACAATAGTCCATTAGGCCCTCCTACGCATTTTATACTTACATCTTATTGATAAGTACAGAAAATAAGCTTTTGAATTATTTCCTCCATTCTGCGGAATTGCAAACCTTGTAAACGAGACATTTTCGTTTCTTACACTCGTTACCATGAGTTTATATAGTACAGTAGGAACGCAATAATTATAATTAGGTAAATAAATAGATTTAATTCTTAGATTAACCTTTATCATTGCTAATGTGTACCAAGAAAGTCTCTAAACGACCCCTATACGACTTGATTTATAAATTTTCATATTCCTTCCAAGCATACTTCCGTTGATGGCGACAATTAAACCTTACGATTGTTACCTTTCCTATCGAATTGAATTTTTGCCTTTAAATATTATAATAGGAAAACTCTCGAAATATAATTAAATAGAAATCGAGAATATGCTATATGAGAAAAGAATCCATTCCAACTACTTTTTTTACGGTACCGAAAGACTTCCACAACACAGAAAAAGTTGAACCGTACCCACATCCACGGTAAAGAATTCCGCTACTCAGGTCAAGGTCATCATTCCAGATGAGCCAATAAAACTTAAAGTACCTGGAGGGGAGATGAAATAAATCGGAAACGGCGTACGCTTTTTGAGGAATTCTTATGAAGCCCTTCCACCTCCATCGTTTTTGCCTCGTCTCATAGTTTACATTCAACTCGTAATTCCGGGATGAAGTCGGAAAACCTTATAAAGAAAAATAATGCCGTTAGCTGCACAATGAACATGTGGCTAACGAGCCTAAATGAGGCACAGCGAAACAACAGAGAACAAAAAACATTCGACGGATGAGGATTTGCATTGGAACTCGTTATATTATCTTGCGAATGTTGGGAGTATTCCTTTTCGAGGAAAACAATGTTCGTTATTCCCCTGACAATACCTGAGACCGAAGATGGAAAACTTATTACCTTTCATGGCTCGAATATGGACGAAATTGAGTTGTTTTTCCTCCATTAACTTTTCAAAACGGATTATTCGCTAGCAATTCTCTTCATTAAAATCAGGAGATTTCTCTTCAGGATGTAAATAAACTCGCAAAAAAGGATCCATTGGGTTGCTTTCCGATATTAATTAGTATTTCAAGATGTTCGCACTTTTAGTATCTTCATATTTTTGATTAAATGGTGAACTATATGAACTAATGAAGGTATATAAACAAGAAGATTAAGAAGTTACATATGTCCTTAAATAGACGCTCATATGAATTCGAAAATAGTATTTAGAAGGGATTTGACAAAATATGGGTGGATTAAACTAAAACTGGAGGATATCTAAGGAACTGCTGGAGGAAAAAGTTTCACATTATTCTCATCATTAACCATCATAAATTATTACAAGAGATATACAAATGCAAAACAAGGAAATCCAATATTTCATTACGTTTTTTTCCTAGAAAATAATAATTGTGACACACATAAAGAGTACTGCATTTTCAAGCAGGATACCATGTTTTTCGATGAAATGTATCTTTTTCAAATAAATTGTTCTAAAAAATACATTGTATTATCAACATAGTAACTGTATATACAGTATTATAGAAGAGGTGTTAAGCCAGGTAATTTTGTCACGTGGATTCGTGGGATTAGTTACATATATAAATTAAAACCGAAATAATTAAATTAAAACCAAAGTAATTAATCACAGGAAATACACATTTATCCCCATTGTAATGGCCTTCCACGCTACCCAATATACCTACATTTCCCTACAATTTGAACGAGTACTCGCAACTCAAGCAATGAACGATCAGAAAGTCTTATGCGCATAAAAGTTATTCTCTCTCAACAATAATTCGATCTTTCGATTCGATTTGATTCGATCGGAGAATATCGGAACAAATATTCCTTTCTTTCGATGATTCAGATCCATGAACAAACATTCACGAATTATAGACGAATTATATAAAAAAACAATACGACATGGTCGGAGACGTAAGTACAGTTTGGAGATAGTATTGAAACTTCCGGATGCGATAAAGAAGTGAGACCAGGGAATAGTGCTATTGAGGTTTGAAAGTGAGAACAAACTTCGAACGGCTGTACAACTTTTCGACCCAACAACTTTAACAATTTAGGCTTTTCTCCCTAGAGCTTCAAGCACGCATATCAGTTGACAGCGCACTACATAATTATAGCATTGCACATTCCTTTTTCCAACAAAAGTAATGGAATCTCCATACCCGCTGGGACCAATATTCTACTAACTCACTTAAAGATACTTTTTATCAAAAGGATTAGTGGATTAAAGATGGAACGATTAATCGTAATTTTTCTGGATACTGAAATCAGAGATTTTTAAACCTAATTTCCGATTCTAAAAACGATTCTTTGGGATTTTTAAATTCAATCTTCCATTTATGACACAAACGATAAATAAATACATATTTATAAATTAACGTGATAAATAGATGTACACTTATTAATTAATATTGAGTTAATTGAATCAGTAAACCTAAGCTAGTTTTAGAAAAACTAAAATATGTAGATCATGTCTTACTAGAAACAACACTTCGTAATTTCCACAGCAGATTTTTATTGACCAGTTTCGTCAACAAGTTGACATATTCAGTTGGAAATAACGACATGTTCTTTCTTTGAGACGTGCATTGAGTTCTATGAAGTCACCCTTGAACACATTAATTTTATGCAGATCTTAATAATGCCTAAATATGGTATTTAATTAATTTTACATATACGGGAGTGAAAAGTGGAATCTTTGAGTTTCTACCCAATTCACGAACTTCCCGTTAGTTCTAGTTTGTTCAATTTCCAAACGAAGGTTTTATTTTTAGTCTATCTTTAGAAAATGTAGAGGTAGTCTAGAAGGATAGGAAAACGAACGAGGAAACACAAAAATGGTGGGAGAGGACAGGGCACTAAGAAAAGACAAAGTAGATGGTGCTGGAAAAGAAGAGAAGGTGTAGGTGGAGAAAATGAATTGGCAAGAATCATAAAAGACAAGAAAATGCCAGAGGTACAGTGTAAGTGACTCCACCATCATCAACACTCTTTAATACATATTCAGAAGAAAGAGTGAAAAAAGTTTGGGGCGAAATAAGTAAGGAAGAGATAGTAGGTGGGAGGTAGTAAAATCGGCGAGATGTTTGCACTAACGAAACTACCGCACGTGATTCCGAAAATTGGTTTACATGTAAAACCAATTACATGTAATGATCAAAAGAGATAGAAGTCAAATATTAAGAGGATAGAATTAGCTTAGAAAAGCCCTTACAGATGCAAAGAAAAAATTCAGGAGAAAGGCAAAGGTAGAAATTGTAGGATGCAATAAAGGGCGGAATAGGTAACCAAAGATTATAGAAACGGGAGTTACGTAGGGAACTTTAAAGCGCATGAACGCACAAAGTATAGGAAANAAGGTACTCCATTCATCAAGTTTTTGTTTCCCAAACTAGCAAAAAACAAAATATAATGAATTTTAATCATTGCATGAATTTGAATTAGGAATAGTAATGTAAACTACTGAAGAGGTGATTCCGTGAGTTTTCTTTGCAAGGATATTAAATTCCAAGGAATTACGGGAGGCTATTTAAAGCATAATTTCAACAACCGAATAATGCCTTCATTAATGCACAGTATGACCATAATTGATCTAGCTCTACCCAGATATAGAGATATAATTTGGATGATTAAACTCGATTTCCGAAGGAGAATCATAGGAATAAGAGTCATTATCTCAAGAAACTTCCAAAATATTTCCAAATATCTCGATAAGAAGCTGAAACATCAATTAGACTACGCAGGGCTGCTGACGTTAAACTATAACATAAAATATACTCGAAAGGTTGCCAAAGTCGGTAAATTTGTGCACGAAGCGTAAGGTGAGTTTAGCTGAGTAAAAGCGTCTCGACCCAGGGAGTGATTATTTATGTCCAATTCCGGGAGTCTTCTGGCGAACCTGGGAGGGTTGGCAACCGGTAATCGTATCTGAATTGACAGTTTAGAGTAGTACTGGGCACTGAATCGGAAAACCTGTAAAAAGTCTAGTATCGCCCCATCAGTAACGTGGATAGAACTAGACAAAGGAAATAGATCAATGAAGATGAATTTTCTGGAATTACATAGATGAACGAATTCAATTCACACAAAGAAAAACACCATGTTAATTCCTCAAAAATTATTTTCATTCTTACGCATGACCGGCTTCACTACTTCATAGCATCACCTGATGACGTTACGTCTTCTTAAACGTGAGAGTGGAAATAACGAAATGTTGCACGGCACAGATGTGACAGTTGTTTAATGTGTTAATACGCGTGATAAGAGTGATTTACATTAACAAACCGTCAATTAAGCTCACTAAATGTGAGAAAATGAGAACAGAGAGAGTGAATGAAGAGTTTGACATGAGATTAGGCAAAATCGGCGGAAAACCCAAAGGGTAAAAGGCGACGTGATGACAAGGGCATAAAAAGGAGGGCAAACATATGGAAAGGGAGCAAAGGGTCGAAAAGGGACAGAAAGAAAGGAACAGTACGCCAAACAAGGGACAAAAAAGAGAGAACGCCCCCTTGAGACCGGACAGAAAAATTCCTTCTCATTCTCTCTAATAGAAATATTGTCGAACACCGCTCGAAATTACGGCAACCCATTTTTCTCGATTGATACTAAACTAAATTACTGCAGGTATATTTACTGGCAAGAGCGAATCCAAGTGCGGAAAACCTTTCCTTACAGTCCTAGGGGATAATTATTTGTTACTGTATGCCTATCTTTGAGATAAGCAAATAACTAACCACAAACTAGTGTCACAGAAATTAACAAAATTATTTCAACCATGAAACCCATAATAACTCTCAAAAAATAACATTTTTAAACTATAGAAATTTCAAAAACGTGACACTCGTAAGATTTACTCGTAAGAATTTCCGGTGGACACACCTCCGAGGATATTTCCTGGGTCAACGCAACTTAATTAAAGATATCTAATTTATTAATTTCATCCGAATAATGCAAATTTAGGGAACTGGCTTTGAGTAAATTCCCTCTGCTTCTTCAAACGGCAATGGATTATAGGAAGTGGAGGCTAAAACTGCGAATTCTTCAACAATAAATTTTAATGAACTTTAAATTTCTGGGGACGCTTTTCTGTTATTTAATCCATCATGGGTGATAGAGATTATTTCACCGTTGGAAGAATACTTTTAATTATTTAGTGGTGGAACAGAAATACACCTTCCATTGCACACAATACATTTTTGGGGTCATTTAAAGAAGTTACCGTCACTTTCTTACTTAACCTTTTTTCAATTAAATTCAATAAGGGCGTTTCTGTGAATTCACTATGTAATATTATAGCATATAGTGATATTTTTGTGCTCACTCATCCACCAAATTAACCCAATTATTTTTGTAAATTTGGAACGAATGAGATTATGCACGCCATATTTTCCGTACCATGAAACAGAATTTGACTAGAAGATATTACATTATGAAAATTCTATCTCATAAAATACTTTATCATTTATCATTGCGTAATTTCCTAATTTAGCATATACTGGAGGATTCAATTCTTCTTCCTCAATTACAGCTTTAATAGTACTCTGCTCCAGGATTTTCCAAGATATTCTTTAAATGAGACTAACATATTAAGATAAAAAGGTTTCCGTTTGGTCATTTGATTTCCTTTTGAATAAGAATGAGAAAAATTACATTTTACAATAATAATTTCGACATCTTCATTACATACGGTTGACTGAGCATTCCTCACAAGTATGCACAAGTGTTTCTAAATCGAACCATTTCGCCCACGAACAGTTGTATGTTACATTGTGACGATCAAGGAGGTGATACACTATCGAATAATTTTCCAGGGTAGAAAGAGAAAAGGAAAAGATATTTGGAGACGAATAAATTATTAGCTAAAATTAGGGGCAAAAGAAAGTTTATTACTTCGAGTCTCACGTGATGTATGATATTCAATTAAATTTAATTAAACTCATTTAGGGATTTCAATTACATTTTTGTTTTAATTCTAGCATTATTTATAAAATAAAACTACAAATAAGTACTGAATTTTATTAATAAAGGCTTAATAATCAATTTAAATTACGCTCCCTCATTATTGACACGGAAGTTCTCCAGTCATTAAGTGATCATCACCTGCCTCTAATTCCTCTCTACGCTAACATTTACTCCATCGAAACTGATTCGCAAAGAAATCTGTTCAGATTTCAGAAACGAATATTTCATATTATAAAACAATGCACATTTAGAATTTTCCGAAGCATCATCAATAATATTAAAAGACGAAAATCTTAATAGTTAAAAAATGGTGAGAAAATCTGAGATTAATGAATTAATTAGTCAATTGTAATTTTTAATCTGAGAGGTACCTTAAAAAGTCGAACTTTCCAATTCAATTTAAACATTGGGTTCATTGTTTGCCCATCCTCGCCGTCCCGCCAATAAAGAATCAATCACTCAATCAGTCTATCTACATTGAATACTTTAATGGGGGAAAGGTAATTAACTAAGCACGGACAGCCTGCACGGATACAGCTGCACGGCTGTTATGCCGCAGGCTGAACAATCAAACTTTGATAAAAAGGCTAAAATTTTCATGTTTAAATCTCAGATATATGTTTTGAGAAATCGTTTCTTAGAAGAAAAATGAGAGATTAAAATTTCAAGCCCATCAGAATTTATAATTTAAAGTCACCGTCTGTTTTCTATTCTTTCACTGAGTTACAAAATTTGTACGCCATGACCTAATAATGGTTACAATGGCGGAAAATGGTGTTGTTAATAGCAGTAACATAGCGTTCTTAATTTCCCATATTGTAGCAGTGGCTTCTTCGATCCATTCTGATTGAAAACATCTTTGTTCCGCTAATCACGAGTAACTTACTGTGTGGTGTCAAATAAACATATCAGGGACCTAATTACATATTAAAATGCTATGCTGTCGAGATCGACTTTACTTACATGGTGTCGTAAAGAATCAAAACCGGGAAACTAACTCAAATGATGGGATGATATGAAAGGAGTTTTGAAGGGAGACAGCGCTGGTATAGGAGAAAAATGCCAGGGCGGGGGAGACAAGAGGAACAAAACATGGCAGAGCGATGGAAATGATGTATGGAAAACCTTATGACTATGAGAGGAACAGAGGAGGAAAAGAACGATGAGTGCCCATTGTTTAGTTTCTCTTAGGAGCACATCCAAAAAGACTACGAAGAAGCTAAGGACTGGGAGGTAGGTTAAAAGTAAGATGAATGGGGTGAGATGGGGAAGAGACATGACCCGGGGATAGACTGTGGAAAGGAGAAACAAAACACAAGAAAGGAAGAGAGGATGGTCACGACAAGAGAAATGGAAAAATGAAGAGGATATGGAAAGGGTGGAGGGACATGTTAAAGAGGTTTGGTCGTCAAGGAAACGCTCTTTCTCCCAAGAAAGGGTCACTGAAGGGTATGTTTGACTACCCCTTCACCAACCTTCCAGCAAGACCTTGGCAGTTGACTGAGAGCTTTTCTCCCCCTCGTCAAAGGATGTCCTAATTGTTGCTCTTTATACATTTCGAATGACCTCGCATATCGTCCTGGGTCTTTAACAAGAAATTTCATTCAGGCCTTTACTTTTCCCGTTGACAAACAAAGGATGGACTCTTTTCGACCGAAATGGCGTCGCTCTTTTTTATCTTCGGGTCGCAAATGTCTCGTTTGACACTTCGGAACGTGAGAAGGAACTCGTTTTTTGCTTCCTTTTTAGAGGAAGAGAAAATAGGCGAAGGGTAATTAGCAGGGCTAGGCGACTGACAAAAGGTTTGTTTGTTAAAGGTGGTGATCACAGGAATAATCGATGTACATGGATCCGGAAGAGTCTGAGCAGCTTGTTCGGTGTATCTTAAGCCTCTTTTTCTAAAGTTGACAATAAGTATTCGCTTGCATCTCGGAATAAATCGCTCTTCAGAGATACGCATTAACCTTGTACACGAGACACTAAATGGACCTCGATGATGTCCGCCGTGTAACGTTTTCAAAGCAGGCACGTTCGAATACAGAGAAAAGCACGTTCTCGGTCGTTTGTTTTGTAGATAAAGTCCTCGTTAAGGAAGGTAAATGAACAAACAGCGAAAGAACTAATGTTAACCCGGAATTGAAATTACATGAGATGAATTAAATTACGTTAACGAATACCTAGGATACGGTTTCAAGTCCCTGCTACATGGGAATTCTTTCTGTTTAGCTGTTTCTCGAATTTAGGTAGAAACTGACACAAAAACTATGTATTACATGTTTCAGCATCAAAGAATAGCGGAAATGCCCAGAATCCTTGGATGAAACGAGTAGTTTTTTTACATTTCATACCACTTGAATCCCTGGTTTTACTCGCAGATTTAAAAATCAAGCTGTGCAATTAGAAAAGCCTGTCTCGAGTGAAGTTGCTCGTACACCAAATGCAACGCAACAAGTGCAATGAGTTGCATGTAGTCTTCCCTTGTATAATTCATGTGGCCGGCTTTACATACATAACTCATAACCCTTTTGGCACCTCATTCTCTCCTTTATCGACTGTACTCAACATTTTCCTATCTTTACTCTCATTTTTCCCTTAAGATCAATTTTCTCATAAATTTCCCAATTCTTCAAGTAATTTTCTCAGCAATTCCACAAACTTTAACCACCTTTCTGTCATTCTTCCTCTCCTTTAGAATGGTTCAAATTATCTTATACGCCATTCAAGGCACTTTGCTTCTACGTAAAACTCTTCCGAGGGAAAAGGACGTGAACAAAGTCTGACAGGACCGGGACACGAACCCGGATCTCCCGTTTGCCGATTGGTTGCTCTATCCACTATGTTACCCGGTCAGAGCACATAGACATGCCGATCGCGAACTCTTCCTTGTATAATTTTCCTTTTCTTAACCCTTTTCCTTGTGTAAAACACCCTATTTACACAGAAAACTCTTCCAGAATACATTAATTCATTATTCATTCATGTATTTCCTGCGCACCTCTCACATGCTCCTCCAAGAATCCATTCAAACTACTTCCAGTTAACTCATACACTTTCCCGTACAAGCCCAACTTTCGAAATCCAATTTTTTCTAAATAAAATACCCTTGCGATAATCATGAACATTACAAAAATCATGAGTAAACTTGCCACTGCTGTACATCCTGAAATGCGCAAATATTTACCCACTGGCCCCAAGAAGCACTTCAAGAAATTCTTGGTCGATGCGGGATAAAACATCAATTTCGAGCCTGACATTCGTAGCCGCTAACGATGGAGGCCAAAGCACGTCATCACAGTCCGAAATAGAGTGTGAGGAAACACAGCTGCTGGTTACCTGACCACTGACCTTCTCGCCAAACTAATTGTCTCGTAACAAAGACGCAAATCCTCTTTGGTCTACAATCGAAACTGAACTCAGCGTTGCAAAAAGTCTGGGCTTTATTTCGTGGGAGACACGCAACGTGCTACGGCCGATATCTTTCTTTTAAGCTCGTTAAACGATAAAGCCCTAGATCACGTGAACGCACGCAAGGCAAACGCAATCTATAGTAGTTTATAGTAACACGGTACGAAATAGTGCTGGAGCAAATGTCTCAAAAGGTGCCCATTTTAATGGTGGACAAACAAAGGATTTTATTGAATAATTTCATTTCCGAAGTCATTAGGGAGTATCGTTATTTTATGTAAGTCTCTTTTTGCTTCCGCAAGACAACCGAGTCCCAATAATGTTTAGGGAGTTCGTTTTACTGATTTACGCAATTAAACATTTTATTAATACTAATATGATGATGAATGAAACCATTGGAAGATTTATATAGCGTTTAAGCATTACAATGCATTATATATTATTTTTAGACATTGCAAATAAGCAAAATATTAGGAAAATATAAAGCAAACTGAATAATATAATACGATTTCAAACTGTTCGAGCCCCACCATACAGGATTATCAATCCCGCTAATGGAACGCGTCCCACGTGGAACGTTTTCCAACCAGGAAACTGCTCTATACCAGCAATTCTCACCGGAGTTACTGAAATACATATTTCGATAGCCGCAGGAAGTAGGATTTCCTGGTGGTCGCAGACACATTTAGATTTTCCTTTTTAAATCAGAAACGAACCTACAGTTATCTTGGTTCAGTTGTCAATCAGAATAATAATGATTTAACTGAAGAAATTAGGAGTAGAGATGCCGCAGGAAATCGGGCTTATTTTGCTTGTAAACAACTTATGGCGTCAAAATTACTGTATAGACATAGCAAGATGAAAATATATCGATCATTCATAAGACCCATTGTGACCTACGGGTGTGAAGCATGGTCCATTACGAAGAAACAGGAAGATATGCTCAATGCGTTTGAATGGTAAGTGACGAGAAAAATCTATGGCCCAGTACAAAATGAAAACGGACTGTGGAGGATTCGGACAAATGAAGAAATAAATTATCTTATTCAAGGAGAGAACATTGTTCGATTCATTAAAGCCCAGAGGATCAGGTGGCTTGGACATCTACACCGCATAGAACCCTCAAAATCCGTTAAGAAAATCGATGACTGGAGACCCACAGAGGGAAGACCAAGAGGCAGGCTTCGTAAAAGATGGAAAGATGGAGTGATAGAAGATCTGAGGAAAATGGGAGTCAGGAACTGGAGGACCGTCGCTACTGATAGAAACGGCTGGAGAATAGTCGTGAAGGAGGCCAAGGTCCACGGAGGACTGTAGCGCCAGAGGAAGAAGAAGAAGAGCCTACAGTTATATCTGAAAATGTACTGGTTTTATAAACCTGTGTAATAGACAATTTATATTGCTTCGACAAAATCGACATTTGACAAAAACCTTAGCAACATCACTATCCTGTACCCGAAAGTGCTTACTTCATGAATAGCAAAGTATAATTTCCAACAGTACACACCTGTGTCTTAATTTAAATAATAATTTACGTAGTAGCACTTCGATAATAAATACAATACCAATTGGAAAAAGTAGAAAACATATCGATGCCTATACTGTAATATAATGATTATGTTTGTGGCCGCATTATAAGGGTCTTGCTCTATTACTATATTGATTGTAAGCAAAGTATCAGTTGCTTACAATCAATATAGTAAGCCTTCCTATACAGCGCGTAGTGTTCATTAGCATCAGTGTGTACTGTTCCATGCTAAAAGATTATGTAGTAATTGGTATTAATGCTCCGATGCAAAATTAAAATGCTTGTTTCAGTATATTTTAGCAATACGATTATTACATAATACGATAACCTTACATAACGTTTAAATCTTATGAGATTAGATAGAGTTGGTAAAAGTAATAAGAAGATTTAAAGAGGTCGATTGGTGCATCTCTGGAGAGGCCTGGCATCAAACATTTGCTCTCAAGCAAATGATGTAGACAGCAAGTAACTTTCAATGGTATTAAGTTATAATCTAACGAGAGCTATAATTTCCGTATAACATCCAGAACGGACATTTCTGTTATGAAAGAGATGAACTCATTATTGCACTATCTTAAGCAGAATAAATGTCAGTGAATGAAAGCCAATTTAATTATTGAATTTATAGATCCAATTAGATATGGTTAAGACAAAACAATAACAGAACTCTTATTTCCAGTTAATGACACGCATTTTTGAGTGATTTCGAAATAACAATTAAACCTTAGAAATAATGGACATAAAATGGCATAAACTGAGGCATTAAACTTACCATATCAAGAAACGAGTTTTGCTATCCATCTTATATTATTTGCGATCTTTATACAAACTATATATCCTATTCTTTACAAAGAGTTATAAAAAAGATTGCAAGAGCCTATTAGTTCACCCAGAAAAACGTCTGATGGAACCAGGACTCGAACCCGGGTCTCCCAACCGGTTAGTTGCTCTATCCATTATGCTATCCCACCATTTGATACCGTTTCGGAGAGTTTGTATGCAAAACAGCATGAAGATATGTTCGGGTTGGATAGCTCAATAGATAAAGCAACCAACCGCCAATTGGAAGACACGGGTTCGAGTCCCGATTACGTCAGACTATTTTCATGTCCGTTTCTCCTTGGGAATTTTCCTAGGTGCACGACTTATCGTGACAAGTTACCAAAACCCTTTTCCTTGTATCTTTGCCTTTCCCACAGAGAAATAAATCATTCTGTTCTAATTGAACTTTCATTTTATTCAGGCAAAAATATCTTCCAACCTCTAACCTACGCGAGGATTTGAAATTCATTCCATAATGACAGAATAAATTTCGAATTAATTATTAGACCGATTTACCCAAACGTGCACCTTTACAGTTCCTTCCAATACATCACCATTTAATTTTACGATCTTAAAAAATCAATGGGTGAAACATAAGGTAATGTATTCAAATATCAATTAACTTAAGTGAAGTCATTTATCCGCTGTTCTGCCGATGCATGCGCTCCATGGATGTGCTCGTACTGATTGAAGGATAGAGATCGCACATCTCCCGATGAAATCGCCCGTGAAATGTTTTTCCAATGAGATCGTGGGAAAAGCCGATTCCTTCTTCCTAACACGACCCAGAGAGAGGAGAACTCTTGGAAAAGAATGATTCTGTCACGAATTTCTAGGTTTCGGGTATTTCGAGCAGAGATAGAATAGGATTTTCTGCAGAATTAATTGTAATCGTAAAAATTGATACTCCAAAATGATTTTACGAAATTTGAGTTGTAAAACTTCTGACGAACATATTTTTAAGAGAAATAACCCCTTTATATAAATTAATTTGTTTGCAGGCGATAGCATTGTTCATATTGTATATTCAATATAGAGAAAAAGATAGCGCAAAAATGTAATAAAAAAGTTCCTAAAGTAGTAAAATGTAGAGCAAACAGTAGCAGGAAAAATATAAGACATGATAGATCCATTTAATAAGAGGATTACAGGTGGAAAATCTTCAATATTTCGGTTACAATTCTCTCGTAACAGTCTTATATGAAATGAGCTGCCATTTTGACAGTTTATCAACGCTGAAAGACGTAAAGTCGTTTTTCACTTTAGATTCGGCTCATAATCGTTCATCGACACCATTTAGGTACGGAAAAATAATTTGGCATTCTGTTGAGGCTAAAACTTTCACAAGACTGAAACGGTAATGAATTATTATTTTCATTTGATTATCATTATTTATGATACTTTATAAATTTATACATTACATCAAAAAGAAATTGAGAGATCGTTAACATGAGAAAGGATTCCATGAAAAATTGCTGAACAATTCTTTGTCACACATGCTAGTATGCACGATATTTAGTTTCTTTCATGTCTACAAATATGAGAAAAGTATACAAAAGTATACTTGTAAATTCAGAATAAAATCAAGTTAGGTCAGCAATCAATTGAGAGAAATTTACTCCTTGGTCAAACCAGATCAGCCGTAAAAAATCAAATTTTTCGATACTCGACTTTTTTTCCGAGGATATAAATTATTTAAGGGTCGTATTTAGGATTACTCATGTGCAAAGAATCCAGATACTAATATTCGAGGAAAATTACCGCGTCACCCTATTCCAGGACTATCACTTAGGAATTTACTTTTCTGTCATAGTGGAAATAAAATTTTATTACATAACATAGAGAGTCTTCCCATCAAACTTGATTCAGCCTGCAGTATACAGTTCAATATATTGAAAACAAACAGACGCAATAAGGAAACGAGCGAGAAGAAAATTTTAAGAACCAACTGTACATGCAAAATATCTGCACCCGCAGGTGTGAAATGGAAACTATATTATCACAGTCTCCAATCTAAAATATTTTGTCAGTGTAAATATCCAGGATTCATCAAAATCCTCTGAGATAAAAAATTAGAGTTTCTGTGCTCCCTAAATACACAAAAAATCGACAAAAAATTTTAATTGAGACTCTCAAATTAAGCTGAAGGGTCAAGATACACCTGGTATTCAAGTCTTCTAGGCAGAGGAACACACCACTTCCCTCTGGCAACGTTAAGGGGAAATAAAAAAAACAGAAAAAGGCGATTATGAACGACGTATAGAGGAAAATACATTCATACATACGAAAATATCATCAAAGCCAGACGTTGGAACTCAAAAGGGATGAATAACATTCACTTACTATGCGAGCGAAAAGCTGTAATCTTCACGAGATGAAGAGAGATCTCGTCGCAAAGGAATGTTATGAAACTAAAATAAATCCTTCGAAGGATCAAAGAAAGTAGAGTAGTATTTCAAAGGTTTCTTTTAAGACTTCTAATTCCACGGGGACCACATATACCCTTCAATTCACACTGAACCATAGACGCACAGCTGCCACGTCTGCAAACAGCCAATGTCCGATAAAAAACGTTCTTTTCAACTTTGCTTTTTACGAAGACAGGACGTGACCCTATGTCACTGAAGATGTGACAGGTTTTCCTTATAGCTCATCGGGCGGCGACGCACGAAAGCGTTACATATTTCGACACGGCTACGAGAATATAAACCCAAATTCGTGACCGTTTATAAAGTATGAGCAAGAGGAATACACACTCGTTTGAATTAATTTATACTCTTAACCGAAAAAAAACCTTTAAATAGTGCTTGACAATCATCCTCATTCGTATCAATCTCATAATTTACCTATACGCACACTGTTCTTTTATTGTTACTGATTGTGTATATATCGCACTGCAACTTCATTGTATATCTGTTAAAAACTGTATTATTAAACGTGTGTTTTATCATAGACTTTAAGTAACGAATATGTTTCCAAACAAAGTATCTCATTCCTTATTCGCGTTAAGTTTCTGTAAAATATGGAAACGGCATACGAGGTTCGGTGGAGGGGAAACACACTAGCCAATATCCTAAAATAGCCGTAACCTAGCCAAATCAGTGGACCACCTAGGAATCCTTATCATTTCTGAGATAATGTAATTACACAATGCAAAAATTGGAAGAAAAATGCATTAGCAGAAAGGGTTTCCAAAAAAAATCGCATCTTTAAAGGTCAGTTCAATTGATATACAGCTCTTTGCTCCAAGTCAATGATTCTTCAAGCCATTTGATTCTGGGATAAAGGATAAAGACAAACAAAAATTGCGCTCAAATAACAATCTGGATTTCGGTAGAAGAAAGAGAGCCGCTTAACTATGAGCAGATATTAGGCCATTCGCCATCCTTAGAAAAATGAGAACTTTACCGTTGTTATAAATGTTTACTATGATAGTAAGTATAGAAAAAAAAAGTTACTCTAAGTAACATCCGTCAGAAAAATAATTAACATACGAAATATAGCTATTACAAAATGTTATAGCAAACTAAGCAAACAAAATAATTTCTTTGCTTACGCAGCCATTTCCTGAAGGTCTTAAAACGAAAGGAATCAAAACTATTTCCTATAAAAAACAATGATACTTTTATCAAACATTTGTTGGAATAATTTTACACCATCAAATATTCATGTTTGTTCCAATATGCTTGTATACTTAGATGAATTTTGTTTTAAAGTTTTCATTCTTGCGTAATAATAACCCGAACCTAATTAATTTTTCTTTTTACCTTCTGGAGAGTAAAATAATTCTGTCTAATACATTTTCAATCCTTAAGGAACGCAAGATGTTAATAATTGTAATTCATTTTGGACAGTAAATCTAAATAAACACAGTTGCGTCAGAGTTTATATTGGTTAAAGGAATTTAAGAGATCCACTTAAAAACGTAATGTCCGCATTCGAAACATTTATTAGTTCATTAGTTTAGCAACCGGCCTATGTAGTGTTTAACGTGAGAACCTAGGAACGTTGGTGTCCCAGGTTCTAATCCTGTTAGAGCACGGCTGTTTCTGTCCATGACTTGAGGAAGGTTAATTGTAAGAGTGGTCCTTTAACACCATCATTCACCTAATACAGTGACCATTATTATTATATCGAGGAAGATTTTCGGGGTGATTAATCCGGAAAACATTCGTGAAATTTTCCATGAACTGACGAAAGAAGTGGTTAAAGGTAAACATTGGTTATAACATGCCCAATTAAGGAATCACTAATTCTAACCTATATAATCTCAATAAAATGATTATTTCCGGCGATTTCAGTCGAACCATTAGTACTTGAAAATATTCGTAATTATTTACATTGTTTGCAGAGTCCAATTAGTAACGGTGTTTAAAGTTTGGAAGCAACTAAAGGAGGTGTACGTCAAAAGTAACTTGAATTATTGCAGGGAACGTCGATTTACTTGATGAAATATCCTTTAAATGCAAATCAGGATGAGCGTCTCCGAAAGATATGAACCGATACATTTCTAAACATGTACACGGCAAACAACCAACGCTAGCTCAACAAGGACATTTTCGAATTCCACGTTCCACAGGTCAAACGCGTCGAGAAATCCTAATAATTAAAACATATTCGAGGAAATTATCGGGATTGAAACAAATTTTATTTGAGAAGTACTAAGTTGCGTTTAGTTTCAAATATAACGCTGTGAATATTTATTATCTTGGACTATTTCATTTTAGGAAATTGTCCTTGATTTGTTCCCCATTATTCTCTTGTTTGCCGAAAGAGAGTGCGAATTTTAAATAATAATATAATAATTCGTGATTTTAGTTCGTAGGGACTAAAGAACTGAGCTTAATACTCAATTAAGTGACAGCTAAGATTTCCACTAGCAGGATGCTACTCATTTAGTTTCCAAAATGCCACAATATTTACTCCTAAAAGTGCCATTTCTTAAATTACAGAACAAGAAGAAAAGAGAGCTAGAGACTTAGCAAATATACAAGGAATGGTGTAGGAAAATAATACTCTCTTGGGTTCTTACTCTCTGCTAATTCTGGAATGAACTCTGGTACGTTCTTGATGGTTTCGGCCTTCTCTGTGGAATTCCATAACTGCACAAACTGGTCTTAAGAATGTTTTACATATACAATCCACAAGAATTTATCAAACTTGACCTAGGTTTCGTTGCCTCGCAACATCAACAGGCCTAGCCAGAGTTGGTGCTATAGAAAGCTGAAATAATTGGCTGAAGCATATTAAATCTGTGTTAAAATAAATGGGAAAAGCTTTGGGAATTTTCCTCAACTCAGAAATAGGATGATTTATACAGTCGGTTCAACAAGTTCTCGATGGGTGCATTTTCGTAGCCATTGGTGTAGAACGGGGATGAGGAAAACTTAACCTTCGCAGGATTGCATATACCATTGAGTTTCATGAGAAACTATCGATGAACGGCGTGTTTCCGACATTCAAATAGTTTAACATAAAGATTGCTCCTCAAGACCCCGGGTTTGACTCCTGGCTAAGTGGATTTTTCTGGTTAGAGAATAGTCGTGCGTGCTCGTCTATTGTCACTAATCATCTCTCTTTAGCCCAATTAATGATTGTTTGTGTGGACACCGTAAAATTAATAAATAAAAGTAAAACA
Organism: Ladona fulva; assembly: GCA_000376725.2. NCBI lineage: Eukaryota > Metazoa > Arthropoda > Insecta > Odonata > Libellulidae > Ladona > Ladona fulva. The sequence goes on from KZ308228.1 coordinate 2,561,903, forward strand.
AATACAATTATTTGGTAAACGTGAAATATTCTTTAATTTATTTTAATTGAAATACATAATGGACGAGATTGGGAGAAATTATCTAAATGCTGCAAATGACGAGATCGCTTAGAACACCCGATGGTCCTACAGGAGCAGGTTTCCCATCTCTGGTCTAGAACCATCCGTACGCTTAAAATTACAGAATTAGCATATGAAGGTGGGAGTTTATGCCACCCATTCTCCGTTGTTAAATATACGTCTTCCGACACGAACTCAACGCATATTGCACAAGACTCTTACTTTCCAAGCATTTCCGCTGCGAAAGGAACACATAAAAATCCCAAACATACGCAAATTCGGAGAATTTTTCTCACGAACCGGCCACTTTTCCCACGTTTACGAGAAATTAAAACGAGGGGAGATGGCGTCAAAGTTTTGAATTATTAGGAGTCCCAAAACGTTGAAAATTACGCTCGCGTTACAATTCGCGACGTTCCGCGCAAGCACAATAAGCGGCGGGCGCCACGCGGCGACTATTAATGTTACTCGGTTCCGCTTTCTCCCGTTACGAGGCGCTCGTGTCCGAGAGGCGCCATTTAAACAGACGGCGAGCAAATTCATCACCGGCAGACAATCCCCCACCGACAACTCATTCCACTGCCCGGAAATTTTTAATTGACGGACTTTTCCGAGAGGAGAGAAGGGACGCGGCGGGGGGTTCGAAACAAAAGAATTACGAAAACCTTAATTAACGCTTCGAGCGATTTTTTCCTTTCCTTTCGAGAGCGACCTAAATGAAGAGCATCTATTTTTCTGAAGCACCCTTCCTCCGCAGATGGCTATCGAAAATGAATTCCATGGACGTGAGTCAACTTGATGAAAGCAATATCTTCCTTGAAATCAGACCCATCCAATGGATCTCTCAATACTGAAAGGTAGACAAATGCGAAGCCAAAAATCAGTTCGGGGGCATCAAAAATTGAAAGAGAATTGGGGATTAATCAATGATAATCCCACATCAAAATTCAGTCTCCAAAACTTCATTACTTCGAAGAAAACTACGATATGGTATTGATGTTAAATATTTCACCTTACGTCACTTCAAAATTGGCTTCAGATTCAAACAAATTCAAATCCCTGATTTGGATAAATTTGAATTAAACAAAAATCATTCATTCCGACTATTGTTTTCTCCAAGCTGTATTGACTAATCACACACACTTTCTTTGTGGCCTAACCTCGGTAGTAAAGGGCAAATCTATCTATCTGAGAATTAATTCCCTGCTTTTTCCTATACATTCTTTCACGTAATCAATTTAAAAGACTTATGAGACTATAACAATAACACTGAACTGATCCTCTAAAGAAAAAACCATAAAGTAACAGAAAATTTTGAACTTTTCTGTTATCTGTCGGAAATTTCCTGTATAATTTAATTTCTTTAGAAGGCTGTAAACCAACATTGTAGCTTAAATGATACAATTTGCATTTCATTTTAAATGACAATTTAATTTCATGAAATTGGTGCAATACACTAAATTTAGATAAAAGTAATATTAAGCCTACCTTTATATATCTAGGCCATTATGCCTAAGCATATCACTCTTTCTTTTAGTTTATAATCATATTTTGTACATATTATAATGACTTACGAGGTTAGGTAGAAGAGAGGCTCACACGGGTCTAACCTCACCTATAAAGGGTCTACTTATCTGTCTATTTAAATAAAAAATATAGGTCAGGGCCCTATCTCTAGATTATGACGTAATTTTTTATCATTTTTCTTACCAAAATTTCTAAAAGAAAACATATTTAAAGGCGCATTTAATATAGCTAAAACTAATTAAAGTTTATACTTAGCTGCAAGGCTTATCACCGTGATTATACAACAGGTAGGTCATACAAGCGAACCCTTGTACGTGCATAATTAACTAAGTTTGAGAGTTTTCCGTATAAACTCTAGATAGTAGTTCTTCTCCGAAATTCAAACAATTTCGTGTAATTTGCATTATAAAAATTATTATGCGTAATAATTTTTCATCCATTAGATATAATTGCTGCTTGAACTACAACGCGTAGCGCAAATCTAGTGTTTTGTTATAGTTATTGCAGTAATTTAAAGTGAGATGTTGCGGGAATCGGCCATAATTTATCCTCCGGTTAGGTATTCAATAGGCCGAATATACTCGTGAGGGCGGTAACAGCCACGCCTCTCTTCCAAAGGAAATTAAAACTGACTGACGCATTCTTCGCTGTTCCCGAATGTGCTTATTCATCATTTTTGCATTCTCCTGTCTTGTAAAAAGGCGTGGTACAGTTTACTCAAATTTAATTAGGAGTTTCCCATGAAATATCGTGCAAACACATCCAAGAGAGTTTGCTCAATTGGCTCACCTGAAGACACAAAGAAGAGGATTCATCATTTTGTAAGCTTAGACCATAACTCTCTGACTCTCATGGGCTGAATTTCAATCAAACGATGAAGAAGTATAAAATTTAAACTTAACTAATACGGTTTTTGCTTTACAAACACAGTTAATAATTAAGCATCTTAAATGAGCGAAAAATTGAATTTATAAACTGCAATGTTTTGACAGCTGAAAAGGGAAATAGACTTATAAACATGTAGGTATGGTAGTGTATTTTGTGTATAACACTTTGCTAAATTACTGTTATTTTTTCCATCATGAAGAGAAATGAAAAAAAGACATTCACAAATACATTTATGAACCTGATGATGACTCGAGAGTAGATCTAGGTAGAAATCATGATCGTAGACTGAACTTTCCGTGGTAAAGAATAAAGCCTGTTTTTTTTTTAATTTTCATTAAGTTTAGTTTAGTAAGATATTTTTCATTAGATCCATTAAGGCTAGCTATTGCCACGGAGATGCGAGGGGTAGCAATGAACCACACCACATTTTTCCGTTAAATTCAAACGAGAAAGAATAATTTGAAACTTGTGAACGTGTGAAGTGAAAGCCTTGAACGTATTTACATTCTGAAATCTTTAACAGTCAACATAAACTATGTGATGAATACTTATACTTAACAAGTTTTTCGTACTCATTGATGACATTTTAAAAATCAAAAAGCATCTCTAATCTTTTAGCAACTGAATTACAGCATCGCGCAAAGTCCAATCCTTTCTGAAAAACGATATTGATGAAACGTATGGACGTAAATAAATGCATTGATTCTTCCAATGCTTTCCACTAGAATTAATGCAGAAAAAAAATCTCAGTTATTCATACGTAAATCAAATTGATTCTTGAACACCAGGGCGCTTCAATGGGTGCCTTTAAAACCTTCCTTTTTCAAGTTCTGATGAAACGTCCCACGAATTCTAAAGGATTCCCCCCGCTCGACAAAACAACTGTTCCCGTCAATTACAAAAATGTAACTTCTTCAATTTCTACGGCACTCTTCACTGAAATGTGAATGTATTATTAAATTCCATCCATCCGCGAAGTGCTCACTCGAAATTAAAATCGAGATCTGCACAATCCCTTTCAAACCGTACTTATCTCTCTTCGGTTTAGACCTTCGTAATTCATTCCCCTGAAAGACTCGAAAGAGACAAAGCTCTGAATTAAAGTTGGAAAAACTCTAAACACGGTAGCTTTTGATTACTGCGTGAATAATACCACAATTAGAACGTTGTTCAATAAAGTGTTGTCACTGATAATTTATAGCATAATAGCATTTAAAAATAATCCTTTATTCTTTTCTGCAACAAATCCTAACATGTTACAGCATGTATAGGCATGGCTACGAGGTACTGATATACCTAACTTAAATATGCTATATTAAAGGAAAATATTGGTTCTCTTCTATCTTTCATATTTCTCATCTAACGTTTGCAATTAATATCTATGGCACAATTTCCGTAATTTCAACGTAAGTTAGATATTGTTTGTAAATATCTTACAAAAGTTGATTCCTAATTTACAACTCGCCGTAGCATGTATTAAAACTTCTCGTACCGCAGATGACACCCTTCGCTTTTTCGTAGCAATAATTACTCAAAATAACATCAAATTATTTAAAAACTTTCCGTGAGAACGCAGCAAATCTTTAAAAGGAGATTCTGATTAAATATTTCCGTATAATTTCCGTAGTAGTATGAGGAGAAGAGGATACAAACATTTATCTTTTGAGGAGGAATTAAGGTGGGTGTTTAAATATTTATCTTCTGCGTTATTTGTTACAGCAGCGTTTCCCAACCATGGTGCCGTGGTACTGCGGTGTGCCGTGAATAAGCTCTTTGAGCCGCCGCGCAATATTGGAGTGTAATATACTCTTTTATTTAATTATTTACCGGTCGCGGTGGCGGGGTGGTTAGAATTCTATCCCAAGGTCCCGGGTTCGAATTCTGGAGAATCAGATTATTCTGGTTAGGGAATGAATGTGTGTTTGACTGCTCACGCCTCCCATTAAATTGTCCAATAAATGAATCGCTGGGGGCACCGGCATAAGCGAATATATTAATTTTAAGAAAATATATACTTATTCTAAGAAAAATAAATACAATTGCTTTATTTTACAAGATTTCTTCATAAAAGGACCAATATATGTCATTCTAAACTATGTGTTTTCATAATAAAACCGGTAGAATCAGCCGTGGCTTTAAGAAACTCCGTAACATTAACGGTTAAATAACTATGCTACGGTTATAAAGAAACAATAGTAAACAAGTTAAAAGTAACAATTCCAGTAAAACTTTATTACAGTTATTTTAACCATTAATATAAGTGTTTTCGACTTTGGTGAATAGAGTTCATACTGAAACGACAAACATGTTGTTTAGTGTGTCGCTAAATTTGAATGAATACGTAAGACTGCCGAGGTTGGAAAAAACTGGGTTAGAGGACCGCATGCGGTCTAAGCAATGTTATTTGGGCACTCCTGCTTTATAGAGAAAATTCCAGGAAAATTTTCGTAAGCGTAACATGATATCGAACCACCACCGCCTGCTCTCATCGTCCAAGAGGTCCAAAATATGAAATTGGGTCGTGAAATTCGAGACAGTGTCAGAAACCTCTGATTTGATCATTTTGGTACAGCGATCTTCACCCTTTCCTCATAATTTTCAGAAATTTACTTGGATAATAAATTGACACAAATGAGCGCCGCCTCCGCCTCCCCTTAAAGGCCATTGGCGCGAAACACTGTAGCATACAAGGGAGCTTAACAGCAAACCTCACCGCTTTCCTCCTAACGATGGGATATTAAAGAGGATATTTGTTTCTCGAGTGAGAACGAGACGTCAAGCTCCAACTCTATGCACACGCGAATTCTTCTGAAGCAAGACCATTAAGTTAATTCAGAGGAATATGTTTACTTGCCGCTACAGCAATAAGCTGGCGTTCTACATAATGGTGTGATTCGCTCCGAAATTTCGTTTGATGTTCTAACGATTACGTCGCAGGAATATTCTGAACACTTATGTTTCTTTCCTAAACAGCACACGAAACATCATTACCTTGAAATTTAGGAGAAATATACGAGAGAATATTAAATTAACGGATAGAATGTATGCTAGATATCACTTTTTCCTACAGTTAAACTATACCCTGGCTCCATATAAAATAAAACAATAGCCAATTTAGTACGTTCTAGTTAAAATTACTACCAAAGGCAGCTTCTCTATTTTTTTTGTTGCTCTTCCACATTTTCCATATTTCGCACGCTTTTCTGTTCCATCCACTGCCAATCATTTCCAAATTTTGCTTTCAAATTTACCTCAATTTTATTCCATTGAGAATTCAAATTCCTTTCATATGGTTATATAGCAACGAAAGACTTTGAACCCTTTTTCTCAGAAACTACGAAATTTAATGACGGCTACCTTTCTGGGTATATATTTTGAATCAGAAATCCTTAAATTGGATCGTGCATCTGTTGAGTGATTACGAGCTGCCGCTGGGCACAACATTTTCTCATTAGTCTCTCTCTCATTTATTTCCTATTCCGCCACGCCCCAAATTCCATGGATTCATACATGTTTACATTTTCCTTACCTCGGATTTTTTACTCTCGGAAAACGACAGAATTTACGTTAAGTTTTCGTCAACTGTTTCTGACTAAATACTTTCCCGAAAACAGAATTTTTTCACCTATCTCTTTACCACGTCCAACTAGTAGTTTAATCTAAAAGTGTTCGTCGTAAGGGTGCTGTATTATTGTGTATTTATAACAGATTCTGATTATTGGGTTCCCGAATAGCCAAGTTGGCAACGCCTTCGACTTCGGTGAAGGCGGTCCTGGGTTGAAGTCCAGCGTCAGCTGTTGAAGCACTATTAACAATAATATTCTGATTATTATCTATTATCTTAGAGACTGATAACTCTATTTCCCTTAGTTACGGAATGAGAGCATGATCATACTAGTAGACTATCCTTTTGTTTGTTAGTTGTGGCATTGTATACATTTGGCATAATTCACAATTACAGTAATAGAAGTAATAAAATAAACTCCAATAAAATCATTTTCGCAATAGATACACAGCCAAGATAATGAAAATTATATGTTTGTGAGCCTACAAACTAAACACATTCATTCTAAACCAAGTAACTCCTTGGCTAAAATTTGCAATTAGCGTTTCTTTATAAAATATAGCTTTAATTTTTATATGTACTTATATGAGCTTATAATAATGAATTCACATTATTCTGATTTGAGTGAAATGAAAATGGAAGGGGACCAAGGTAGGATCCTTGATCCCTTTCCATTTTCATTGATCAAGGTAGGAGACCTTGATGGAGAAGGCGTTGAAACGACAAATAGCAGCATCTATAAATGTGGGGATTTTGTATCTCTCTCATGCACACGAACATCCGCTTCGTCAACTTGTGAATGTTAGTGGGAGGAAAAAGGTTTCCTAGAAAAACGAATATGACTGGCCATGTTGTTTATTATAACACAATACAGAATTGTTTTCTTAATCTGAATGTCCCAGTCGAAAACCGTTATATTTTTATACAGGCTGAGCATCCCCAAATCGATACTGCGAAATATTCTGAATTCCGTAGAGAAGTTTGAAACTTTCTTTGACAATCGGTCATCATTACGTAGAAATAATAGATGCTAATAGGCACGGTAATATGTAAGACGAACGAAAGGTTTGGAAAAAAAATGAGGAAAAAGATAAAATAGGAAGTTTCTCAATTTTATATGGTGCTCCTTCATCCTAAGAGAATTCGATTCTTTTAGAAATTCGATTCGATTCGAGAATTCTATTCTTCAATCATCAACCTTTGCTGACAACCGACATGTTTTGTTCCTCCTTAACTTGATAGATTAATATACGAGGAATTCTTTGCTTTCTGAATTTTTCTTTATGCTCAGTATGTAAATTAAAAAGTAATTTTTCTGAGTCGAAATTCTCAATTTTCATCATTCCTCCGAATCATGAACTCAAAAATTCCGATAAATCCTAATCCTAAACAACCTTGGTCGTAATCATTTAGGATTTTCAACACTCGACTTGTAGTAAATTAAACCGATAGTGAGCACGTTGCTAAGATAAGATAAAATAACGCCTTGAATTCCACTAAGTCCGCTTTACGGAAATTTACCAAGTTATTTTATTTAATCTGTTAAAGGATTTCTTGTTAAGGGCTGAATTAATGGAGTTTAATGATTCATGCACTAAATAATAACGCACTGGTTATCACTAGAACACAAAAATACTATTCTCCTTTCCTCAAAATCAACACATCGTTTAGCGAGTGTAGTTAATTTACATCCTTTTGTATGATGACAGGCCCACATATATACATACACACAATGGGGATTTCAGAACATACCAAGACGTAGCGTAATCTGACCAGCGTTCGCCCTGGGTTTGAGGAAAACCCGTCCAAAATCTGCCAAAGCCAAAGAGAAAACCGTACTTCTGCAGAACAAAACTTAGGACTAAATATGCAATGAAACAAACCTCCACAGCATTCCAGAAATACACAGTTGCACAATGATATGCATATGATGGGAATTCAAAGTTGTAACAATAATGTGGATAACACTTAAAATTAAATATCAACGATAATTCTCAGTTCCTCTTCGTACTATTTCTTGCTGCTGAGAAGTGGTTCATGAGCCCCCGAGGGAGCGAGATGTTAAGATAAAAAGGAATTGCTTCCTAGAAGGTTGCATCGGCGAACAAGTAAGACTTACTCTGAACGTTTTTTAGAAGTTTATTTCAGCAGTAAAATTTTTCTTTATGATTCTATAGAATATAGAGACCTATTTTCATTCTCCTGGTTTATAAATATTTGCCATTTCTGCAAGGGATTGCGGGAACAGATTTTTAAAATTCAGGGGGTGACAGAGGACGAAAAGGTTAAGAAACACTGCTCTTGAGGGATTGTAGATAAACATACTAGATTTTCCAAAAGTTTTGAAATAAAAAATGCTCCTGAATCTGTAAATCGCACTGCCTTTTGCTCCAAGCGGTGCATAGTGATAGGGGACCCCAGTTAGATTCCGATAATAAACAAAAAAATCAGGAAAGGATCATATCAAGATGCACGGGCACTTTGCCCAGTAAATAATTGCTAAGGAAAGTAAAAGTGCGTTTCCCAAAGAGATGTTAACAAAGGAAGAATCTAAGGTTTACAAGATATCTTTCCTTAGAGAAACCCAGTTCCAGACTTGAACCAAAGCCTCTGTCCCAGTCATCTAAGACTATTTCACTTCAGTTAACTCCCTAAGAAAGAAGTATCACATGAACCCTTCAACGACCCTAAAGAAAGATAAACGAAAAATATATCCCAAGGAAAGCATTTTATTGACAATATACTCCAAGTAACTTCCCGAATATCTTCAGACTTCATAAACATAATGTCATACGCTATCTGCTGATCAACCTATTTATACATAGAAATTAGACATAAGGAATGGATAATTTTTATTCCCGAAAGGAAATAAAATCACCTGTCTGGGTTATTCAGCCATAACATTCAGGAATAGAATTTATATTAGGAAAAATAACATATTTATTAAATAAAAAACATCAAATTTGAACTGATTTATTAGATTGAGCTGGTAACTCCGCTGACGCCCTCCCGACACCTACTTTCTGCATGCCAAACGCTCTCTAACCAAGGCGGCGGAAGCGTCGGTTAGCAGAAAGTCGGTTTAAGGTAATCTCTCAAAATAGAGATTATCTCGATCCCACAAGACGCGCCTCATTTCGCCAATCATCTCTCATGGATCTAAAAAATAAAAATAAAAATAAATAAAAACCTGAGCCAAAAAGTCAAAAAAGTTGTTTTAGAATAGGTCAATAACAATAAAGCGAACAAAAGGAAATAACAAAAACAAAAAACAAATGGATAAAAATACGAAATTACAGAAAAGTTTGTCTTTTAGGTACGTGGGGCAGAGTAGTATTATCATGTGCACATTCTCTAATTCTCAAAAATTTTAGAGCTAAAATAGTCTAGAATTGCAATAGTTGACGGCAGACGCTAATGGAAAACCATTTGTTTCCAATCAGCTATAATCGGAGATGTCTCATGTGAATGCTAACATGTAATCTATAGCTTAATTCTCTTTCTGACAAAATCTAAATATTAAATTAAGAGCATGTTACAATATTCATGAACTAAACCTTTTAAATATTTATATTATTCGTTTTCTATCAATTTCTATTCATTTACAATTATTCCGATTAAATTATGTAATTGAATTGGAAAATTAAATGTCATATACTACTCGTACAACTGCGTGTTTTAGTACGACAATAAAAGTGAAAAATATAAGTTAATCGATGAGACGTCGTTGCATTCGTTGAAATCTCCGGGTTTTAAACAGGACAGTTTCCGCGTACGAAGAATTATTGACGCTCTGTGACCTTAGCGAGTAATCGCATGATTAACCTGAATACAATTATTACATTGCGAGCTTAATTAAATCGTTGGCGCTATTATTCTGCACTACCATCATCGCAGTCTTCCATATAGAAATAGATTCCTTCCCTCGGATGATTGACTGGAATGGGACTTTGAATGACATTTAACAACTCGGCTAAGAGATGCCGAGCTGAAAAGCGGAAAACCTCAACTTATGGATATATGAATGCGGAAATTGAAACTTTCCAAAATTCTGAAATGAAACTAATTTCGAACGTTTAAAGAAAAATGGAAGTTACTTATACACACTTTAAGATGTGGCTACTCTTATTATACATACATTTTCTTACTACCGTACTTTGGGACTTAAAACCAACACATTGTGGTTCCCAAAACAAGACAAGACTGAGATGTTTGATAAGTTTGCCTGGTTCAGCGAGGTTGAGGTACTAGTAATATCTCTACAAAGAGATGGTTAACTCTAAACCGCTAGCTGCACATACTTGCAGAAGTATGCCACTAAAGCCAAGCAGGATTTCAATATTCAGCCACTGTTCCACAATGTGAAATAAACTTTGTAAGATCGAAGTAGGAATCAAAATCTTAACTTTCGAGACCAAATAGGGCTATCTTGGACCGCTAAAACCGCTAAACTAACGGCGTTGCTTAGTACTACTTTCTACCCAGGAAAACTAGCAAAATTAAATCTACGCGTATCTCTAAACTAAATCACGCGTATATATAAGCCTGTTCACCGTTAAAAATAAAAAAGCGATGTAAGCAGCTTCTTATGTAGTCCAAAGTCGACAGGCTTTAATGACAACTTCTAAATACTTTTTCATAAATAAAAATTCGTAAAACTACTACACTTAGATACTGTGTTATTCAATCGCTGACGAAAATGAAGCTGAGTGGAATTTGATAAGTTACGGCTTTAATTAGAGTAACTTCAGAATTAACTCCCGCTTTTAAACTATCGAGGAGATTAAAATTTGAAAATTAAGCATAGCTAAAATCCTCATACATTATAAATAATTATAATAGTAAATCCAACTTACCACGGAAATATATCAGGATCAACTGTTAATTACGATGACCTAAAATTCTAAGCCTACTATAATTAAATTGACCGTACAGATTAAATAAATAATTATAGCGGAAAGAATATAAGGGAAGATTAAGAGTAATCAATCCTTAAGCCGACTCGCGATAATCCATCCTCAGCCACAAGTCTCAAAAAAAAAACAGGAAATAGCTCTCGGAGCCCGGAGAATTCTGAAGTTATCCGGGATAAGGATCGGAAGCCATAGTTGATCCAAGCCTACAAACTGATAACCGGAAGCATATAAATACGTTTAATCAAGCAGAGTAAAGCGCAATGAACTTCTGCACTCAGTTTCGCATCGCCTAATCCCACCGGAGACCGCGGTTGAAAACCTTCCTCGACATCAAAGTCAACGCACGATTGACTTGACAGATATGACATTTCTCCAACTGGGTGACCAGAGCAATCTGCGGGACGAAGTTCACTTCTCGGGGAAGTAGAACTGGACTCAAGTAAAAATTTCAGGAGGTCAGGGAACGGATAAAATTAGGGACTACGAAAGGGAAAGGGCTGGGTTTAGCTGCATACATATCAATCGATCACACCCCATCTTGTGTTGAGGACCAGCCTGGAACCCTCCCATTCATTCTATTCCTCAGTTTCTAACAATTGTGAAAAACCCATCGCCAGCGTATTTCTTACACAATACAGCTTCCGGAAAAGGGTGATCTAAGAGGGACTCTCCTGACCGTGATATTTGAAATATACTTCTGGATAGTTCATTTGTATATTTCCTGGAGGAAACTAAGGAGGTTCTTATGCTTGTTATCATGAGAAACCATAGCCATAATCTGAGGCAATTAAAGAACTGAAATGGACGTTAGCGCGTAATTGAACCTTGCTCATATTTTTCGCAGACGTAGGCAAATCTTAAGTGTATGTCTCCTTAATGTTTTATCTAAATTTCTTCGAGGGATGAGTCTAAATTTGGGCAATTACAGAAAGCTGTTGCGCATGTGACTTCCAAAAATGTTGCAACTGAAGAAAAAATACGTTGACAAGACACTGTCATCAGGAATGTACTTGCAACTTCGCAGCCGGAAGTTTGGTCCGCGGAGATTTGGTCCGCTACGTTTTGGTCCCCTACGATTTGGTCCCACGACAATTTGGTCCCGCTACGATTTGGTCCGCGACGATTTGGTCCGCGGCGGCTGGGTGCTACGATGATTTAGTAACGACACGCGATACATTTTTTGTTGGGCAAGGCTGAGATTTCTCATAATTAATTGTTATTGTTGTTTCTGGATAGAATTCAATAGTTTTGTTAGTATTTAACCTTTTGTTAAACAATAATTAGAAGTATGCCTTACTGGAATCGGAGCGTGCAATAGGGGAGGAAAACAGTTATCCGGACGTAAGAATATGACAAAACTATTGTTTATTTATAAATTAAAGTCTTTGATAAACAAGGAATACGCATCTCGAGATAAATGAGTGTTGTTTCAGAGATAAATATCGAAGGGAGGAAATTGGCATAGATGATTAATTTGAATGGTACTTAGGAAGAGAGACTGCAAATAACCATAGAAATTTACAATAACAAATTTATGTTGCTAAAAGGATATTGTTCATATCGAAATCATTGGGAGAAGAGGAGGGTAGACAATTTCAGGACGCTGACGTTTGCTATAAATCTCCTGGCAGTTACATAAAGATTACTCAAATGGACAAACGGAAATGGTTATTTGTAAGGCGGAGGAGGTGGGGGAGGGAGGAGTATGCTACATATGTGTGTGAATACGTAGGTAATGGGTATCGAACCACTCGTACCGTTGTACAGATTACGAATAAACAATGCGTAACGCAATAAATATATGTATAATGGAGTTGGTTGGAGGAAGTTTGGGTTTCATTACCCGCATCGCCCTTTCTTATCTGGACTTTATGAGAAATAAACAGTAACAAATTTATGAGGCTAAAAGGCAATCGTTCATATCAAATTCCTTGGAAGGAATCTTAACTATATTTCTTCAATGAAAAGGGGAAACAGATTTTAATGTATTTATTCTGTCAAGACATGACTAAGAGCAATTGGTTAGATTGAAACAGGAAGATAATTCCAATTACGTCCATTTTAATAATTATTATAAATGAAAATTTCCTTTCAACGGAAAATATACCAACTTAATACTATAAAAATTCTTGTTGGTGGTCACTGAGATCATTACAAGCGATCAGAAAAATAGACGGATTGCTGCATTACAGTAGCTCGAGGCGTTTTCGTGCGCGCCGAGATCTGCGCTAATTCCTGAATATAAATTCGTATTTTAACGTTATCAATAAACTTAGAGGGTTTTAATTTAAAGAGAAAATAGGTTATGTATTTTTTCAGAAACTTTCTCGCTTAAAGTTTTTTCCTATGGTAATATAACAAAAAGTAGCTGGCGACTACATTTCTCAATGCGTTTTGCCGAAAACTCTCGACATTCCTATAGAATTCCCCACGAAATTTCTCTCCGAAATCTTTTAGAGGAAAAATAATAACATTTGTGGGAAGTAGATGAAATGTAAAAGATTTTGATACCAAGAAAGACCGTGTTACACGGAAGGTTAGCACCAAATACTTCGGTTCAAAGACAACCGCAACTAATTCTCGATTTTTTTTTCAAAGTATCACTTTTTTCATTTTCCTGCGATTATTATAGCATTTGACCTGGATTAAATCTAAATTACTTTTACAATTCGATGAAAATTTATCAAATCAGTTTTGGCCAACTTTATTTTCCTACGTAAAAGTTGCAAGAGCGCGGGCTGCTTCCCCGTAGAAATGCACGGGGTTGTGAGATTTACATTGTCTTCATAACGTTGGACGGACAATATGAATGTATATTTTATTTTGCTATTTAGTGTTTGTGAATAAACAAAGCCAAAAACCTTGTTTCGAATCTGTCAGTTTCATTTAAAGCTCTGGAGTAATAACTACTGACCATATTTCCTTCTCTTTTAAATTTCTTGAAGAAATATTGGTATCTGAAGGATAGTTATTAACAATATAGTATAACAAAGCTGAATATCTCTTGCTAGAATTTTGGAACATTCTTATTGGAACGTACTTTTAACAGTATTTTTCTGGTTATTCGTACTATTTAAAATAACGACAACATTTACTGAGGTAATTCATGTCTCTTATGCCTGCTTTAACATTACCTTTGCTCATCACGGTGACTGCAGAATTGAAGATGGAAAAAGGAGCATGGCTGTATATAAAAGTTTTTCGTTGAAACGCACCTAAATCCGTGCCTCTGGCTACTGCAAGAGCATACCAAAGGGTAACGACTTCTAATTCCGCGAAATCAGTTGGACGCTAAGAATGGGACCTGAATATTTTGGTGTATGCGGGAGATCCTGGGTTTAACCCGGCGCCCTACTGTTTTCGAGGAATTGGATAACCTTCAGTACACCTTTTCAGTGACAGCTATAGAAATAACTTAAAACTAAGTTGCCATCTGTAGTATTAGAAGGAACGTCTTCAGTTCTTTTATACTCTCTTTTAAAATCTGTGTCTTTTGGAGAAGTAAGCGAGTAGAATTCCACCTGTGTGAAGTGCAATAGAAAATGCACCCAGTAAAAAGCAACCTTTTAAGGTAGAAGTTGCTGAATTCCTCTCCATCGGCATCCAATGAAAACTCGGATGGTAGGAGAGACGAAGTGAAACTGCATAATCTAAGGAAGCGCGAGAAAGAAATCATTCTCAACGTAAGAAACTTCTTTCAAGCAATTAAGTCAGGAGAGGAAGATGTAGATTTAACTCTAGTTACAACCAACACTGCATTGTGTGCCGGAGTGAGCGAAAGAACGGTGAAGAGCATTGCTTGAGAGCACCGTATGAGCTAAGTATTTATATTTTATTTCTTAAACAAAATAAGAAGAATTCGGCGAAGTAAAAGAGGTCCGAAATAGGAGCAAGAAAAGTCGAGGAGACGTATAAGCTGTGGCGAAGGCAAGTGAAGAACGTCGCTTTATTTAATTTATCTAAAATCTAAAATATACCTAAATTCAAAATTTTCGGATCATGGAAAATTTTATTAATAATATTAAGAATGTAACTGTGCAATCAACATTTTCTAACATCAAAACTCTAGGACAAGATAGATTATAAACTTTTACGCCGATTAACAACAATATAATACATATTCGAAAATTTGAAAAAGCTGAAATCCTTATGTGTCTCTGGATGAGATTGTGATGCCGTAAGTTGTGCAGTTTCCTTGTAATTGATTTTTATACAGCATGAAAAAGCCGAGATTCGCAAAAAGTGCCGTTTTTTGGTACCTTGGTTTAAATATTTCTTCCCGATAAATTTAGTCCTTCGTTGCCGTCAACCAGAATTCCAGTAATAAAATATAAAATAACCTTTATTTCGGTGTAAATATTGTTCAACTGCGTTGCGCATTTAGCTCGCAAAAAAATTAACAAAGTACAGGGGCACATATTTAAAAATTCGATAGTAGTCATATCTAAACAGAAAAAATTTATATTAAAATCTGTTTCCCCTTTTCATTGAAGAAATATAGTTAAGATTCCTTCCAAGGAATTTGATATGAACGATTGCCTTTTAGCCTCATAAATTTGTTACTGTTTATTTCTCAGAAATTCCAGATAAGAAAGCGCGATGCGGGTAATGAAACCCAAACTTCCTCCAACCAACTCCATTATACATATATTTATTGCGTTACGCATTGTTTATTCGTAATCTGTACAACGGTACGAGTGGTTCGATACCCATTACCTACGTATTCACACACATATGTAGCATACTCCTCCCTCCCCCACCTCCTCCGCCTTACAAATAACCATTTCCGTTTGTCCATTTGAGTAATCTTTATGTAACTGCCAGGAGATTTATAGCAAACGTCAGCGTCCTGAAATTGTCTACCCTCCTCTTCTCCCAATGATTTCGATATGAACAATATCCTTTTAGCAACATAAATTTGTTATTGTAAATTTCTATGGTTATTTGCAGTCTCTCTTCCTAAGTACCATTCAAATTAATCATCTATGCCAATTTCCTCCCTTCGATATTTATCTCTGAAACAACACTCATTTATCTCGAGATGCGTATTCCTTGTTTATCAAAGACTTTAATTTATAAATAAACAATAGTTTTGTCATATTCTTACGTCCGGATAACTGTTTTCCTCCCCTATTGCACGCTCCGATTCCAGTAAGGCATACTTCTAATTATTGTTTAACAAAAGGTTAAATACTAACAAAACTATTGAATTCTATCCAGAAACAACAATAACAATTAATTATGAGAAATCTCAGCCTTGCCCAACAAAAAATGTATCGCGTGTCGTTACTAAATCATCGTAGCACCCAGCCGCCGCGGACCAAATCGTCGCGGACCAAATCGTAGCGGGACCAAATTGTCGTGGGACCAAATCGTAGGGGACCAAAACGTAGCGGACCAAATCTCCGCGGACCAAAATTCCGGGTGCCTTGCAACTTTTGTATTTTAAAATTATCTAAAAATACAAAACAATACAACACACTTTTTCCACAAGAATTCAAATGGCAATGATTTCAGGACTTTATTTCAAAACCATTCATTTAATCGTTATCATAAAATTCGGCAAGAAAGACATACGGCATTTTCAAAATTATGCTTACGAATGTGATTAACATATTTCATTCGTATATATACACCGTTTACTCCCACTAATGACGTCAGGAGAAACGGACAAAAAACCCCTTTTCTTGGACGTCAATAGCGTAATAAATATGGACTAGTTCTTGAATTAGCTTTTATTATGCATTTAACAAAAATTCTCCGTGTGAAAGTTAAAACGGGTTTTCTTGTTGTTTTCATGAAACGGCAACGTAATACAGATACTGCCGTAATTCTTTCATAATAATAATATCTTTTAATGGAAAGAGACCCCAATTAATCCATTTTAATAATAGCTATTATTGACAAACAGAACAATTCCCTAACCAGAAAATTAGCCGGGACTCGAACCTGGTACCATAAGGTTTAAGCACGCTAATGAAAAGAAGTCGATAACAGGAAATTAATAAAATTCCATCTACTCGGATCATCAAATGCCACCTTTTTACGCCAATGGAGTCGGAACTCCCCATCAACAGCCTACTTATTTCAATTAAAACGTCGATAAAAGGAGAGCTTACCCTTTCTAATTTTCTCTCAACTAATAATAACCTTTCATTCAACGGGGAACTGGATCAAAGAAATCCTCCCAAAATTAAAATCTTCCTCTTTAAACGATTCTCCCAGTAAGTTCAAAACATCCTGTTTAACACACGACTCGTAGATAAAAAATGGAAATAACAACGGAAGATTCTCTCCGGCTTTGAGATCTCCTCGCAGGTTACGCAGTTACACAACCCAATGTAAGGCATCTTTACGAGATTTCCTAAATAGATGACACACGTCGTAAAAAGCTCCCATATGAATTGCTACGGAATTCTTTCCTCGTCCGTTCTTTATGACGACGTCGGGAGCTGTGCGGGAGTCAGGGGGTTGGGAAAAAAAGAAAGCGGGAGAAAAATGGTGACGCGAACACGTGAAAGGGAGAAGAACGATAAATTAGAAAATAACAGAGGAAGGGAGAGGTGTATAGTCACACCCTCTGTCCTACGGTTACATAGCCCCTTCTTTATCCGCCCTCTACACTCCCGCATCCTTAACTCCCTTAATATCTTCTTCGTAGCAGCTTTTCTCTGACGCCTTGGAAATATTCGATGGAGAGGACGGAAGAATCCACGAGACGGGGGCAAGGAGGCGGTGAATTGCTGGGATACAAACCTCCTTTACGGCTATTTAAAATCATGGACCAGAGAGGGTGCTGTATGAAGCCCGATGAAAATTAAACACAACTTCGAAAGACTGTTGCTGTTTATAGGGATAAATATTAAACAAATGAGAAACTGTAAACACGCTGATTGCAAATTTCGAGGAAACTAAAATTTTAAACGCTCCATTAGAGTGAACTTTTACTACACCACACAATAACATAAATACGACCATGGTTTCGTAGCGTGACTACGAGCCACGGGTAGCCACGCTACGAAACCATGGTCGTGATTATATTGTTTGGTGTAGTAAAAGTTCACTCTAATAGAGGGTTTTAATATTGATAATTACCACAAGATTACCCCTGACTCTGTATCGTTTAAATTGAATTTTTATCGTGAAAGTTGAAATTATTTTTAATGAAGAGAAGCAGAAATAAAAACGGTGGCGAGACTGAGAATCAATAACAAAGCATTCGTACATTTCATGTTCTACTATTAAAAAAAAGTCCCTAATTATCTAAGTTGCTATTGCATAAATTAAGTTATTGGCTGATTAGTAACTTCATTCACTTCATTCAGTACATGCTGTAACATTAGTCAAAATCACAACAACACAGACATGGGAACAAGAAAAGAACATTTGTTTTGGCAATTTATGTTCTTCCTGAAAAACATTTCAGGAAAACATTAATCGTACTGAAGAAAACAAGTATTAAAAAACACTTTTGTGTAAGGTATGGTCCATAAGAAAACCACAAGGAAAATGCTACATCGCTACAGAGAAGTTGAAGATATGTAATAATGGTTTGAAAAAAATGAGCAGAATTTGCGATAAAAATACTGAATCTCTTGAAATAGAATTATTTCTCAAATGTCCAAAACGTTAATCTGGCGCCTAGACGCCTTAATTATACCAATTACGAACATATAAAAAGAAAGCCGATAAGACCTGGTGCTTTCAACACTCATTTTTCCTACGTCAAAACGCTAGAAAAATAAACGCTCCGAGTCAAAGATACCACTGGTGGAAGCTGTTTTCCACTTACCCTGATATTTATTTATCAAATATTTAAATACATTAACATTTAAGCAGATGAAATGTATATTTTAGAAAAGGTGATTAATGAAAAGGTTCATTATGTGCGGAAGCATAGAAGAGGTGAAAACTGTTAGGTACAAATTTTTCAAACGCAAATAAACAGAACTAACGCAGAAACTTCTCTGAGCCGTCAGCCGTGAGACGAATTAGTCCGTCTTTGTTCTTTGTTTATGTAGATAATCGCATAATGCTTTATTCTGCGATTTGAGCAGGCATTCGATTTCATCTGTTTCTGCAGCATTGGATCGGCTTAATCTCACTTTCCTTTGTGCAAGGATATAATTATCGCTTTCGCTTATAGAATACGCGAGTGCTGATTATAGATTCAGACGCAGAAGATTCAACAGTGAAACCCCAGCTACCAATCCAATAGCATCATAAGGTTCAACGACCACAATCTAAACGAGAAGTAGGATTACAGTTAGGACGATTATCGGCCCCCGTTTCTCCACGTGTATTATATTTTATCATTTAACGATGAATATAGCCCCACATAGAACTCATGGGGATTCTATGCTACTTTGCCCCATTAAGAGTTGCATTCATCCAACCTAACCCATCCCTACTTATGAATAGAGCCTTCTATTTTGAAACAAACACCACATTTGTGGTGAGATCAAGTATTAACCTTCTTCTAGTTTATGTAAATACATATTTTTAATATTGTATGATACATAAATATATGTATTTCAAAGAAAAGATCCCAAATATTCTCAAAGTACAATAATAACCCCAAGTTACGCGACAGCTAGGACTAAGAAAAATCGCGTTTGTCGAATTCGCGTAGGTTGGGGCACAACACGAAATAATTATGTTGAATTTTGTTCAGTTGGGACAAAGGAATAACAAAAATACTAGTAGAAAAATAAAAAGGTTGGAGTTCTTTACACCCATATCAACACAAAATATTTTTTTTAGTTATGAATCGCGTAAAATGAAGTTATTTCGACGTCCATGGCTTCATATCCTAACATAGTTGTCTGACGACACAATCTCTTCTTTTTTCACGAATTTATTCGCAGCGAGGTAATTATTTATTCAATTCTTGCTTTGTTGCTCTAAAGCGTAATTCGTTGGAAACTATGTTTTCTAATAATAGTAAGCCTTTTTTAATATAGTCGAAAGCTTCCTATTGGAATTATTTTGAATTTATCTTTTCAAATGGAACTGGGTCTGAGGTGTCGGATTCTTCAGTAATATTTTATAATCTCAGTAATATGTTGTAATCATCACCATCGACCCACAAATCTAATTGTTTGTCAAGAAATACAACTTCCCCTATCATATCATTAGTTTCTGGAGTTGGTTCATAATAAGTTTCTAACATGAAAATCAAGAACCGCGTGATTCCGAGCTCATATAATCAGAGGAATCACAAGCGGAAGAAGTAGGACGGGAGCGTTATTTATATTCCTAAAAAAATCGAGCGACGAAACGTCTGATTCCCACAATTAGCGGTCAAAGAACAACAAATCATACCCGAAGAGTATATCTAGAAATGGAGTAGGGTCTTTATCATAGGTATCCATACAACGTTCCAGTTTATACAGAGAATAAAATCAATTGCAAATCTATAGCCTTCTTGCTAGGAACAGCTACTAATTAATGAAAAAACACGTGCATTTTCATAGCGCGATCTAACCTCAAACATTAAATTTTTCTTCTTTTTTATGTGACTTCCACTATACAGAGGGAGGGAAGCCTAAATTTATCGGAAGATCAGAAGCACCAATTTCGGCCTAACAAAGGAGAACCAGATCACACATGTAACCATGAGTACTTATTCGGCAAATCACCCACATTCAAGTAGTTAAACATTAAAATATAATAAAGGAAAACTAAATTAATTTCTGAATAAGTCCAAATAGAGCTGAGCTACCGGATAGCTAAGTGGGCTGCGTGCTCGCCTTCGGTGGAATCGGTCCCGGGGTCGATTCTCGGTGAGGACCCATAAATGCGAAATAGCCTAAGATGTCGGAGCGCTTTTTATTACTACTTCTACAAATCGAAGTAGATTTTTTCATTTAATTTTCAGTAGTAGTAGTATTGTTAAAAGTGCTCCGACAGCTAAGGTCATTTCGCACGTAAGCCCCCACCGGGAATTGAACCCAAGTTTGCTTACACCAAAGTCGAACGCGTTGCCCACTTGGCTATCCGAGAACCCATTTAATTTTCACTCGAAATGAGCAAATCCATGAAAAACATTTTAACAAATTCATTTATTTTATGAATTGAAAGAAGGCTACATTGGACGAACAAAACGGCTACAGCTTTCCCACCTCTGAAATATAACAGTGGAACGCCTTGGAAATAGGCCTTGGAACGCCTTGGAATGCTTATATACCACGATACATCTCACCTCAACGTATTCGACAAAATGTCTTTTCTAATTAGTGACCTAAAAATTTAGCAAACAATATTGGGTTGTGTTTCATAAAAATACGACCTGCCTTAAAACGTAAAACAGCTTGGTGCTTGGCAGAGAGATTAAGCGGTTTAAAAAGAGGTGGATAAGCAAATGAATTAACTTTTCACAACAAGATCAGGTTCAAGAATTATAATTTTTGAGTGTTTTCGTTTATAATATAACGGTTTTCTCAGTTTCTCTTTTCCGTCCGGTTCGATGCCCAGTACCAGATTAGAGTTGTGCAATTGTACAATGAAATTCGCGCACGGATGCAACCAATTTCGAACTGCGTTCCTTACATAGCTCACATTTTATTGCGACAGAAAAAAACAATCAACTCAGGTCATTCCATTCCACGAATCTATTTTCAGGAACATTTTTATCTCTTCAATTCACCTCCAATAGCCACCTTTATTCGAACAAGGGAACTTTTCCCGCCCAACCCTATTTTTTTATGAAGTGTCATTTAAGTCGAAACTAATTGGACGCTAAGTCTTAAATTGACTAAAACAAAGGAGACCCTTTCTTGAAATCCCTTCGGAGGTCAGGGGGGCGAAGGAGAGGCCAGGCGGTCACCAAGAAACAGCCTCGCAGAGAAAGAGAAATCGCTCTCACGAAAACTTCTCGCAAGTCTTTTATAATGACGTTTCTCATCATTAAAGTTTTAGCAAAAGTTTCCGTTTAAATCCTCTCAAAGTGACATCTTGATGAGAATTCGGAACTCAACTCTGTTCAGGCCGCAACTTCTCGAGAAGTTTTTTTTCCAGTGGATTACACAAAATAGTCGAGGACCGATGACGGGCGTCTGAGACTTTTATTTTCTAATTTCGTAAAGAGGTCTGGAGATTACATACATTACGGGCAGCCATGAAGTTTGGTGAATATCCGTTTGATGCCATTAAAAATGAAAGAGCAAGTTCTTTATCGGAATTATATTGTCGTCTTCCTCTTACATCTCATGGTCTCCCTTAAAGAGCCCTCGATTAATGCCCCAACGAAATGAATGGATAAGTGAAAGTACGAGTGAAAGGAGCGTCCTTGCGTAGATGTTGAATTAGAAGCGACGAGATGGAACTGCAAAAAAACTCGGTTTCTGAGTGATTCGCTGCAAATGAATTGGAAGAGACCTTAAAACAATGATATCTCAAATATGAAGGATGATAATGGAGACTTTTAAACGATTCTCTACGACGGAGGATTTCAAAGGGACAAATGAAAGGCATTTTTTCTGAATTCTTAACTGAAAAACTTAATGAACGTATCAGAACTTCGGTAACTCCGGCGAAGGAATACCTAACTATATCTACATGCAATACTAGAAACTTAGTCTTTTTGACCATATATAGCCTCTACTGGAAGCAACTAACCGCCTATTTTATTACTTACTTTCTGAAATGTTGTACAACGTATGGTACTGTTAGATATGCTGGATTTTCGTAACTTCTAATGCATCCGAACCAATATCTACACCTTGCATTCCGTACTTCGACTTTCGTTAAGAATACTACAGCTTTATAAATTGATTATTTAATTACTTTCTTTTAAGATAAACAGATTAAGAGATGCCACTACCAGAACGAAATCAAAAATATATTTAAAATTTTCATCGTAGAAAAATCAAAATTAAACAAAATTCCTGAGAAAAAAATTCAAGAAGCAACTACGATTATAAATCCACAGGAGAATAAAAAATCGAGGCACTGTAACAATATGCCTGAAATATTTCTGTATTCGAGGAAGGAAAAAAATCACAGGTTCCTTAGGATACCTTCAGAATTATTCTTCAAGCGGTAAGCAATTTATAAGTGGTTATAGAGGAGATGAGATACAATTTCCTTTATGTAGCGATTTAACAACAGTTGATATGTGAAACGAAGTTCCAACAAATAATAACTAATCTTTATTTAAAATCGAGTTCTAAGCAGTAAGTTCTACCTAAATATTTCGTACCTTCTCAACCTACCGAAAAGTTCATTCACATAAAACTTCCAAAACTTGAATGCACCATATAGAACTCGTTGGAAACAGAGACAGTTCAAGTTTATGGACAACTCATAAGAATTATAACACGAGAAAAAGAATTAAAAAGTCCCATCATTTAAGAAAATCTTTTCCAGGAAAATGAATTAGAGGAAGAAAACGCAAAAGCATAAGAAGATTAAGAATACTTAAAATATCTCAATAAAATGAGCTCAAAAAACAAAATTATCTTCCTTTTGCTCTTCAATGAAATCTCGAGAGAAATCCAAGAAAGGCCAATCAATGTGCCTAAACTGTTTTAACGAATTTTATTGAAAGTTTAAGTACCTCTTTGGATTACATGTACTCAGCCATTAAGTATTCCTCCTGAATAATTGAACAAAGTGAATTCTTCTGTTATTGTCAGGATCCTACGGTAATTATCACTACAGCGGCATAAAAGGTCCTTTGAAAATAAAAAATCGAATCAGGGTAAAAGATTTAACTCCTCCGCCAAGGAGACGAAGCGCCCACGGCTAACTTAAGAACTCAAAATTTCACATTAGGGGGAAGGAGTCTTAGCTTTAAGGCGGTCCGGATTAATGGGAATAAGAAGAGGAAGGAATGAAAATGAATCAAGGACTTCTCAAAAAAATGAGATAATTAGGCTGAAGGAAGACGGAGTGGTATGCTAATACAATTCGGTCATTAACAAAAACTTTACGTCCAAAATGTCAAGATTTTCAACCGAAAATTATTGGCCTGTTTCCTCAAAAGGTTAATTTTGGAAGATTCGGAAAAATAACTGTCATTGCTAAGTTTTACCTCGGTAAATATGAAAATAACATTTTATTCAGAGTTTTCAAAAAATAGCTGAATGTTTACAGTTATCAGAAAATAGCCGGATATTATCGCAGACATCTGTTGAAGTCCGAGGTTCGAGTCCCGGCTAACCGG
Organism: Ladona fulva; assembly: GCA_000376725.2. Lineage (NCBI taxonomy): Eukaryota > Metazoa > Arthropoda > Insecta > Odonata > Libellulidae > Ladona > Ladona fulva. The sequence goes on from KZ308228.1 coordinate 2,586,027, forward strand.
CTTCTCCGACATGGGTTCCTGTGCTTTTCGTTGGAGCTTGAGATCGATCAAATTATTCAATCGGAAATAATTTGGCGACCTCTTTCCGTAAAATATATAATAGTAATCATAATGGTAGTTGCTAAATGTGCTTCGACAACTGAGGTAATTTCAAACATAGGCCCCCACCGGGGGGCCCCCGCAACTGCTTTCACCGAAGTCAAATATCTTGACCACTTAGCTACCCGAGAACCCATACCCATATCAGTAAGGAGTCATGAACCTAAGAATGAAATATGCAGAACGGTTTGCTCAATACGCTAAGGAAGATAATTCTTTGAAAAGAAATTTCTGCGATTGGAAACACCGCGGATTCCTACTAAGGTATTCGTAAATATCAGCGCTGAAAAATGCATGATCTAACAACTTCACATTTTATACGAATATATTCATGTAGTAGGCCAACATTTTCAGCGATTGTTGACCTACTTGAGAAAAATTAAGCATAAGAACGACAAAGTCATTGATCTATAGATATTGGGATTGTTATAAACACATTGTTTATTTGGCTAAGAAAGATCATTTAATCAACTCACATGACGTTGACCGAAACGTTTATTATCTGAAAGTCGTTAGGACACTCACTCTGGTATCGTTACGATAATAATCCTGATTAACGTGAAAAAAAAACATATTGTAACTTCACTGCTCTACTTAAACAGAAACCTGAGCAACGAATCAAATAAATTTATGTTACGAATTTTTCAGTGACATCACCAAAGGAGGATATATTCAAACGCGAATGTTTGAGTATCAGTAAAAATCAATAAGCAAGACGCTAGCGCATAACAATCTAGTACATCACAAAACATTTCCGCGGAAAAATACCAATCACAACGCTCTGAAGAATGATTCGACTTTGAGGGAACTCCTAAAGAGAACATAAATTTGACAACGTACAACTGTCCTCATCTTTAGCAAATACTGTTTCGATATCGTTAATATTAGGTATCTTAAATATTTTAAAAATGAATAGGTTTTTAGAAACGACAAGGCTTTAGAATCTTGTCGATCTTTGCGATAAATCAAGAAGAACCGGCGCCAGCTAATGTTGCGCATTTTTCAAAGCTTTCGCACGATGTCAATGATAGGTTTCCGAATCGTGCGGCGCTAAGACATGCGTGAATGGAATGTTTTTTCCTCCGTGAGAATATGTAAGGATAAAATAGGGTGCCAAAAGCAACCATTTACACTTAAAATACACAAAAAAAATCTTTGTAAATAACGGACAGAATAGGCAGCGGAAATAAAATATATACTTTTAACAGCACTTCTGATTACCACGTACTTCATTTTAAAAAAAGCAACAAAAAATTATAACAGAGCTTTTTTCGCGGATATTAATTCAATAAAGATTCAATATTTAAATATACATAATATAATGCATAATACGCTTGTCACTATAACAAATAGAATTAATATTCAAGAATTAGCCCTTTTAAAACTTTCAATATCTAGTAAAGACTAGATACATAAGAAGATGATATGAATGTGTGAATGCAGTTTTTTCGCTCTCTACCCTCTCCTTGCCACCTTATTTACGCATTTTGAACTGAAATTAGTGAGTTTGATTAGTGAGAGTGAGTTTTTATTCTTATTAGGGAGCTTTTCCACAAAAATAAATTACTCATGACAATTCACGATCACAACGGCATAAATTCAGCATTTTCCCATTAAATTCAGATAGATACGGCATCAATACATATTATTCATTTATGGAATAGATGTTGTTCATCAGACATTCAACAAAGCCTAACCAAAGCGTTTCTTGAAAAAAGATAACTTCCTAATTTCCACAGTACATTTTTATTGATTAGTTTCGTCAACGAGTTGACATCTTCAGGATAAAGTCACCTCCTGAGAATGTCAACTCGTTGGCCAATTAGTCAATAAGAATCTGCTGTGGAAATTACGTTGTGTTCTCTACTTTAAGGTGTGTGTGAAGTTTCACGAATTCACGCAAGAACAATAATAATTGTATTAAAGCCTTCCCTTGTAAACATGATACATACTTTATATAGGCCAGCTCCATTCCGTTGTAATATTCTGCGATTACGTCATGAGGAGAGGTCACGCGAGTACATGCCATCATTTCCCTCTGCATTAACAAGCTTGTAACGAAACAATGCCAGCGGATGAAATATTCTACTACTAGGACCCATGGTTAAAAAGAAAACGGCGAAATTCGTCGCGCGCGAATCGATTCACATTCCCTTGTTCCGTTGTTTTTGGCGTAGCGCCCCCAAAACAGTCACACGGCGATTCTTCAAAATCACCTAGGAGATTCAAGTGCGTAAAGCTTTTACGGTTCGAGGGACGACGAATCTTCAACCATCCATCACGGAAAAGGGGGAAAATACAGGAAATTTCGAAATGGAAAACAAACAAATCCGCCTTTTTGCGAGGAAAGAGTTGCCTTTGCCGCCGATTTCTTCCCAAACGGCAAAAGAGTCCCCGAAAAATGCTTCCTTTCTTCGTTAAACTACCGAAAACGCTTTTGTTAGCTTCGTCGAATCCGACGAAAAGTTTTGAAAATCGAATTCGATCGGGAAATTGTCAAAACCGTCCCATTCTCTAGAAGCCGCACGAAAAAATGAGCGATGAGGAGGCGCCGAAATAAAAAAACAAATGAATGGCGAAGAGAGTTGGAGAGAAAGACAAGTTGGCCCGACTTGCAGAGAGCGAGTCATCGTCGGGGAAAAACACGAAAGGCAGCCATCGCTCCTTCACGGGAGACAGAGTTGCCTGCGTGTTTTCCCAAAAAAGGGAATAAAAAATGACGAACTCCGAAGCGACCGTCGCACATGCAAATTTCCGCGGAAAAAGGCAAACTTTTGCAGGAGACGGAACGTGTTACTTAACGTTTAGACTTCGTTCGCGATAAAAATGAAAATCACTTCGAACCAAAAAGGGATATTTCTTTTTCGTCGGGAAGATTTTAGGAGGAGGAAAACAAAGATAATCAATGACTGCTAAGGGAGCTATCGTATTCGAAATCACGAACGTTCTTCTGCCCAATGGATATCAAGAAATATCCTAATTTGCAAACGTGTCTGAATTTATCATTTATATTTACTGAAATAAATATAATGATATAAAAGAAAGGAAAGGGTACTTCTATTACACTTAGTGGTGCCCACTTAAAACCCAAGGATAGAAAATGGATGAAAAATATCGGCATTGCTGGGACTTGAACCCAGGTCTTCCACTTTCCGGGCAGGTATTATAAACTCTAGTTCTATTAAGATGGTAGTTCAATGGTTCGGGAAGACTGCTAACCACTAAACTACCATGACGCGGCATAGTAGAAAAGTAATTAGAATACCCGGAAAGTACCCTGGGTTCGAGTAACAGCAATGGTGTTACTTTTCACACGTCTATCTTTAGGAAATACAATAACACTTTTATATAGCACAAGTAATCTTTCTTAAGACTACTAGAAGGCTCTTAATAATACACTTAAATACTTACTACATCTACTTAAACACCCTGCAACCCACCTTTGTGTGACAGAGAGTGTTAACACCGAGAGTTCCAGCTACTTCTGTATCTTATTATTATCGCGTATCGTTCGCGGAAAGAATGAGTCCCTAAAGCGACTTAACCAAGTATCTATTTCTCTTATTTACGCTCATTTTCAGACCGACCGTAGTAGAGGGGGGATCGCATAATACCGATTCGTCTTCCGCAAATGTTCCTTCGTGACCATTGCCACCTGGTCCACCGACCAACTTGCAATGGTATATTAAATAAATAAATAAATAAAATCCGAATCGAAAATCATATCGGAATCGGAAGTTCATTGTAGTATTGAGAATTGAATCAGAATCGGGAAAACTATTTGCTATGTTCGATTACTAGAACCATCCCTATAAGCAGTAAAGACAGATTAATTTCAAATGTATTTATCAGAAAATCGCAGCCTAGCTTCTAATCTCCTTTCTTTCGAGGATTCCCAAATACTAAATATATCACCGTTAATTCCTACCTTGACTGACTTCTCATATGAAAGGTGAGAGAATAGCATCGACACGAGTTCAACGATGGCATTGGCGGTCAAGACAACATTTCAGGAGACTTTTTGCGACAATTAGACTAATTTTATTCCCGTTCATATGGTTAATGGTCTTATGAAACTTAAAAGAATAAAAAAAGTCTGTAAAATAAATAACAAATGAGAGAAAAAAATCACTTCCGATACATGCCCTTTTCAAGAATTTATTAACAATATTTATTGATAATCTCGAAGTCAGAATGCTAACGAGAGATGTCAGTGGTGCTCTAACTATTACATTGTCCTCTTACGAACCCTTAGCTCTACAAATTTCACTTTAGGAGGGTTTTCTTCCTGGATTCTGATCATCTATGCACCACTTATGGGGAAATGTAGGAATGCAGGATCGCTTGGTCTCAAGCCTAAAACATCTGACATGAGCTCTCGATTCTTCTGTCGAATTCTCGATGGGGTTCGTACGGTTTAAGATGGCAAATCCTTTATGCTTGCTGTTTATGTGGGAAATTCATATAATTTCTCGCACTCGTCTCTGTATGACAGACAAAGGAAGATTTGCTGCCATATATTTAAATATTTAAGGTCAACTTTATCATCATCCTCAGAAGTTTTGAACCAAAAGGGAGGTTTGTCGTTACCCTTTATACTAACCTTTCTCCACCACATTCCTCCTTTATTGACCTACAAGCTGCCTTACTAAGGTATTCGCTAGTCCCCTTTTTTCGGTCTTACTTACCTTTCACGGTTAACAATATGAGAAGGGATCCGCACGACATTGATGTATTAAATAATTATCTCTTTTGAAGGCCTTTGACCTTGTTTGTGAGACTTATATTAACAGAAAACCTTTAGAACAAAATCTTAGCATACGGTTCATCTGTAAAATCAAGATGACATAATTTATACTATGTCACCAATTAAAACAGAGGCTAAAGCCAATCTAAAAGGACTAAAATATCACTTTTGGAACAGTTTAGACGTTCCGTGTGATTGGATGATACGTTCACCGCGTGCCTGTGAACACGCGATACAATGATGTCTAGCATGACCACGAATTAAAAATGAAATAACTAAAAAGGGCTTCCGAAAGATCAAAATTGAATTGGTCAACGGAGGTTATCTGCGTACTCATGCAAATCCGCTTAAAGTGAGTTGTTTTAACCGCTAACATTTGAAAGTAGCCTCTTTAAAATAAAGTTGCGGATAATATTCCTCTCTGAATGGCGTCATTTCGCAAATGAGACTACAAACAAAACGATGAAAAGTTAAATCCCCGCACAAAGATGATATACCGCCATTAGACTTAAAAGGCACACTGAAATATTTTTAAATCCAAAAAAAACCTCAAACATCGAATCTGAAACTACGTCGAACGCAGAAACAAACAACTTTCCATCGGTCGGCAGAAAGCCATTCGCTAAAACCACAAATCACAAGCTTTGAAACAAAAATTAAAAAATTTTAATTAACTAACCGATGAAGAATCGAGAAGTTATTTACAAACGGCAGAGAATGTAAAACCCATTCCAGGAAACCTCAAAAATGGGAAGGATTGACATCAAAGGCTTGAAATGACCAAATCCACGGCTTGAATTCTCTGTGCCGCTGATGCCCACCATTCTGTGATCTTTGTCGTCCCTCTTCACGGTCTTCCTACTAATCCCATGCTTTTGGGATTCCATTTGGAGGTCAATGCTACGCGTCGAATGAATCGTGCCACAAATACGCAAGGATTCCCTTATTAGGAAAATCTTTTACACGTAAAGGATACTATTCATATAATCATTACGTAATGTCGGTTGTTTGATTATTCAATGAGGGCTTCTAGCTGGAATTATCATCTTTACTTATTAGTTCATCTACATCTAGGTAAATACCCTGCAATTCTCCTGTCGGCGTAGGCAAGGGGGTGTGCAGGCCGAGCTTCTAGCAGGGCAAATAATACCGATTACGTCTTCCGCAAATGTACTTTCTCGAAAGATATATGCGCAATCGCAGCTTAGCTTCTAATCTCCTTTCTTCCCAGGATTCCCAACCTGCGTCCGAGAGCATTTTCGTAACGCCTCCCTTTTATTTTTCGACAAACCATACCGAATTGCACCGCATTTTGTCGAGTTCGTGAGTTCACGTTTTATCTGCTGGACTCGCCGCATCTGATTAGTTAACCTACATGTGCTATTGTTGTTTTAAGGTGCTACCGTAATTTAATAGTGTAATGGTATTTTTGAAAATTTAAGACGCGTAAGATAGTTTCGACTCCAATTTTCCGTTTATTCCTTCATATGTTTATAGCATAAATCACTTATCTTTGAAATGCGGGCAATTTTTCTAAAATACTAATGCGTTTTGGGTGTATTCCGACGTCAAAAACAACTTATAGGTTTTAGCTTCATAAGCCACACTATCACGCATTCTGCATGACTTTCTTCCAGTTTTAAAGTTTTCAGATAAAAATTGATTAGACAGAAAATTAGCGTTCTCTCTTATACATAAATTCATAAAATTTCGAGACATAACTGAGTTACAGACTTCGAAAGAAAAATACAGTAAGAATTTTCTGCACTTCTGTAACCATCTGGATTATTCACTAGCTTTTTGGGAGAAACACCACATAATTAGATGGAAAGTCCTGGACGGATGACTCTAAAAAAACCTATTCTACTCTCTTTGGAATTTTAATATCATGCATAGAAATGAGTCAGCGGAGAAGCTTAAGAGCTGAATAAAAAAAGGAATTTAAATATATAAGATCTGTGTGGCAGAAGTTGACCGAGAGAATTAAGATCATTACCATGAGAATACCTTTGAATGTTTCCGTTCTTAGGACAGCTAAAACCCTCGTGAACCATAACTTGGGGACTTCACGTTTAGTTTTCTGTACTATTAGAAAAATGGCAGTTGAATTACCTAACGTGACATCCCTAAAAATGAATTAAATAACGTAAATTAGTAGTCACGGCGCAAATTAACCCTAACAACACTTTTGCGGGGCACTAATGAAACGCGTCTCCCAATGGAGCATTTGCCTCGGAGAGATTTGCAAAAGTGTTCTTTGGAAAAACGAGACGCGATCCACCGATGGCGACCGGTTTCCACGGAATCTGTCCCCAGGAAACGCATTAGCATTATTAGGAAGGGCAGTTTACATGTGCTCCAGGCAATGAACTATTGTTCGTATTCCGCTAGCGTCGGATCCTCTGTCCTCGCGCATGTCTGCTTCTTTATTCAAGAAAACCGCATTCTTCCTTTTCACGCCGATGCTAACGTATTTCCGTTCGAACATTCGACTGCCATCACGAGACAAAAGGAGAAAAATTTAGAAATTAAATAAGTACTAACTTCGAACGACTACTTTTCCATGCATGTTGGCAGCATAGCAATGTTAGGCACAAAATTACCCTTATCTTTCCGAATTCGGCGGTTGCGATGTTAACCAACAGAGATTCATGAAGCCGTCAATGTAAAACTCAATAACTGACATAATCTAGGGTTATGCTGGCTGGCATCTACATGCGAACACCACGAGCGACCTTCAGCTTCGTGACGATGGACAACTTGAGGATTCTCTGATAATAGTGTTCTACCATTCTCACTAAAATCAGATCATGAAGTTTTCCAGAGCTATTACCAATCAGCGAGATTTTGAGGATTTAGAAACATAATGGCAATCATAAAGTACCGTTTTGAAGTACTGGAGTATTGCGCGTTTAGTACTAAAAATAACTGAAGGTGTCTGTAGACTGACATTTGAAGATTTCATAGATGAATGATATAAAAACGTTCTGACAACTGCGGAGTGACTGAAATGGTAAATTCTCTTAAGCGAGACTAAATAGGACAATGGCTATAACTCGTTCGCGTTAACTTGGCCGACACTCAGTAGCCCACTGCGCAGGTGGGCCTAATCCATCTTGTAAAAGAGGAAAGGCAACGCTTGCTGAGAAGGGAGCCATGCGCTAATAGCACTCTCAGAATGACACATGGCGGGAGAACACCCATTAAATGTTCTCCTTCTCTTCCATTCACATGAATTTTTCTTCTTACTGGTTGTCATCGGCCTGGTTAATGTGAATGAGCTATAAATATGAACATACTTGTCTAGGTAATTAAATTCAAGTACAGGAGAGATTTAGATCATAAGAAATATCACGATGAAAGAGGGATTAACAAAATATTACGTTTACAAATACGTAAATAGCCATAAAAGCAGGGATAAAATAATTAAAATATAATAACAATCATTTACGTAAAAATCTTATTAAAATTACCACCAAACTGTGCAGCCTGCACGTTATCAAAAGTCTAAGAAGGAATAATAAAAAAATAAAATTCTAATAGAACATCTAATGAAAATAAAAAGGGATTATCTCCGAGAAAGTCAAACATTGGCCTGTAAATTATCACTAACCTGACGTCTAACACTTCATCTTCTCTTTAAAAAGTGTGAATTTGAAATAAGAAGTCAAACTTTATAACTTAACTTACTTATTTAAACTTAAGTCAAAAGTAATTCACCCTAAACTTACCGATATTAATAACTCCAAAACAATGAAAATATATCATACCTCTACTTTAAATCTATTCAGCCTGAAGGCTGGTTTGAACCTCATCTCCTCCACCATAAGCAGCGACAAGGCAAAATGAGGAGCGAGTTAATTTGCCATTGCAGTAGTAGTAGTAGTATTGTTAAAAGTGCTTCGACAACTTAGGCCATTTCGTACGTAGGCCCCCACCGGGAATCGAACCCCGGGCTTTCACAGAAGTCGAACGCATTGCCCACTTGGCTACCCGGTAGCCATTGCTTCCCTCACTGAGACAATGTTACAAGCGGAACAAGTCTACGTAAGTGAAGTACAATGACTCTAATACTTTTCATACCATTCAGAATGGAGAGACTTCAATCAATGACATTATTCAGCATTAATCATACCTTAGTAGCCTCCACATTATCACAACCAAGAACAAAACTGAGATAAAGGCTACATACTTAAATTATAACGCACGCTAAGATAAAAGTATGCTCGTTAGCAGTCATTAGCGCAGCTTGAAACATCTGCCAGAGTAGGCTGCGCACTAACGAACGCGCAGGTGCTTGGGATTTCTAAGTGAGATGCATTGTTTTCCTTCAACGGTTAAGGATACTTCGCATATATGAGTTAATGATGATGCTGAAAGTGGAACTGTACACTCGAGAAAAAACAGCTGTACCCTTGGCAGCGATCGAACCAAAGACCATCTAGTAAACAAGTGAGCACGTTTTTTTTCAACAGCTAATGTCGGTTCTGTGGTTATTGAATCATCTCTGAACTTCACGTAACAAATACTAAGGTCTTTGCATCAGAGATTATTCCTTGAAAAATTATTTATGTTCCACAAGAAAATAATAATTTCCAAAAAACCGAATCAGCAGAGACGTTTTAACGCAACCTAATTTTTAAATTTCACGTTTGAGAACCGATCAACTGATAGTAACTGATCAATCAATCAACTTCAATTCGGAATTCCGCAGTCCGGAACATCCAATCTCCGAGATCCAGAACCGGAAATCCCAAACTTTTTGAAGGACAGGGCGCGTAAGGGCAAGTAAACTTCCATACAGGTAAGAGCTGGAGGAGCGCCTATTCATTACTACTCAAATTTATTACACCCTGATTAAGAAAGAAACACGGAAAATAGGGTGTGTCAGGAAAAAATTGCAGGACGTAATATAAACAGATTAGCATGAGAGTTTCCTGGGTACAACATGCAATTTATTCACCCCTGTATTTCAAGGGACTTTGCCACGTAGCCTACAGTTATTTGCAATAAGCCGAGGATTATTTTAGCTGTTGTGGTAACCCACTAATATCAGTGTAACAAAAAAATTTGGCACCTAATTATCTATTTTATAACAAAATCCTCGGAGATCGCCCTAGATGTGAAGCCAAAGCGAGCACGTGAGACATTTTTCCTACACTTTATCCAACCTCAAAATCCAATTTATCCTCCAAAATTTATGGATATTTTCATTAGCAATTTGAAAGCCCAATATTCATTTATCATCCCACTTGCGTCGATCGTATTTTTGAGAAAATATTAATGTCATCCCACAGTTTTTAATGACCAAACCGAAACCGCAGAATCTAACGTATTTTCAAACATCTTTCCTTAAACCCCTTCAGCTATTCGACATCGAAATGCCCCCGTGTTTACTTCCATCATTATTAACCACAAATCAACCCCTTCACTCCATATAAGCCCTCGACTGCGCAGGGGGTTCGAAAATAAAACAAACACTCAGAAACACCTTCAACTTCCCTTTTCAAGCGGAGACGCTTCCCTATAAAGAACTATTTGGCGCGGGCGACATTTTCGACTGCGGCCCATTCATCAACCCGACGACCTCACAGCTATCGATTATCTCGAAAACGAATCGAAACACGCAAGACCGCAGACAGTCTATGGGAAGAAAAAAACGGCTGCGAGGGTAGAGGATGAGGGGGAAACAAGTATGGAAGGCACTGCCCATAAAAAAGAGGGTCTCGAAAGTGAAGAGGGTACTTAATTAAAATAGTGGCCCTTTTCGGCCGCAGGTAGGTGCGTTGGGTGACTGGGTAACACTGGGCTTCGGAGGAAGCAACACACCTCACACTGTACGGCGTCACGCCCTAACTAATGTTGCGTACACTTCCCATCCTCGAAAGGCGTAAATCGTTTCGTGCTTGTTTTGGCTGTCGTGAGAAAACGCAATAAAATAGGCATATCCGTGCGCTTAACCCTTACATCATCTTATGAACCATTGCTCCGTTCAGAAGAAAATTCCGCGCTTCTGTCATTGGGTTAACCTGCTTTTCATGCTTTATAATAAGGAATTTGAGCCCCTCGGTGTAAAACGGAATTTTTCTCCTCAGATTGGGTTTAAATGGGCTAATGGGCTGAATATCTCACCGACTGATAGAATGATACTTAGGCAATCCCTCTATATCAGGGGTTGTGAACCTATGGCACGAGTGGCACGCTAGAGAACCGTTCTGGCACGCGGAACTCTGACTGCACCATCGTTTTTATGTATTATTCATTAAAATCAGGCTACAGAGTAAATATATTTGGATTCCGTTCATTGTTAATTATAATTGGTGATCATTCACGCCAATTTCTTCATCTTAATCTCATAGATAACTTAATAAAAAATAATAAAAAATCAGTTACTTTTCCCCACAAAACGTTTCTTCCGAAATGGGCTTATTGGAAATGGGACTCACTATTTCATGATTTCGCCCTATAAAGACGTCTGTATTGCAGTGTATTTTAACTACAGGCACGACGATATTGAGTCTGCAGACGGTTGCAAAACGACACAATAATACTTTACGAAGGCTTTCCGTTTAGCTTTCCGATAGGACACTTGTCGTCACACACAGAAAGACCCAAAAATTGCTAATAAAGCAAGGAAATTATATCTAGAAAGAAACATCTAATATAGCTTGAATATCAAACGTAGGGAAGAATTAACTCTTCTCTTTATAATCCTTAACACGGTGGTAACCTGGCAGAGAACACTACGCTGGAGTATTCCGCATTTGGTTATTATTAAACAAGACCGGAAATTGTAAATATACAACTATACAAGAACAAATCCTTTTACAAGGTTAAACATTAAGCTTACTATAGCAAAAAAGCGGTATTTTCAAGGAAATTACATTAAATCATTTTTCACTATTGCGAGATATCCTAAATAAATTTTGTTACAAGAATAATAAATTTAAATAATTGCATCATATAATACGTCGATTCTGAAGTACTGGAAAGAAAGAAATTTTAGCAATGGCATGCACGGAATCAATACAGGTATCTCCTAGTTTTTATATAACATGCTGAGTATTTTTTATGTATTTACTTAGCATAACAATTGCAAATTAGAGCATCATTCGAGTGACGCAAGATAAAAATTAGGTCAATCCCTGATGCTTGCTATTTACACGAGATTAAAATGTTTTACTGGGAAACCCAAAACAATATTTCCGTGAGCATCACAGGTGCTCAGTGAATCACCGGACAGTTACCAGGTAGGGTAAGTGGAGCGAGGAAAGAGGCCCAATTGTGAAGTCGTGTATATACCATTCAATCACATATCTACGCAGTAGCTTATCTAAATTAAAAAGATATTTCATGAGTTCATTGAAAAATTAAAGCGAATGCAGATAACTCTTCCCAGCATTTGATTCATTAGTCATCAATTGCAAACATAATTGCAATTATTTTTCGTTTGATAATTGAGGATTAAAACAGAGTGGTGGTTATTTTGGCTTCGGCAGACATGTCTTCTCTGAATCGAATACTAAAAACATTAAATATGATCCACAATGAAAATCGACATTTAAATCGGCGCGACTCTTAAAAATGAGAGAAATTCTAAGTGAAATACAGAAGCATAATAAGTTATGTTTAAGGAAAATAGATCATTTGTGTACTAAGTCTACTTGGTAAAAAGTGAATCTTCATCAGTAAAAAGACTACGTTAACCAGTATCAATAGTAAATAATGGCGCTAATGATCCAAAACAGTTATAGTAATATTTATATTGGGAATAAGGAAAGGCAATATATTTCCGCTAAGAGCTGTGCGGCTGAAAACCCAAGGAGAAACAGAATCTAAAAATATCGACATGACTGGGACTCGACTTTCCAGGCAAGTATTCAATCCAGTAGTTTATTGTGGTAATTGGCACGGTGGTTAAGTGGTTAGAGAACCTGCCTGGAAAGTGTGGGACCTCAGTTCGAGATCCAGTCATGTCGATATTTTTAGCTTGTTTATCCTTGAATAGTAGTATTTTACAGCTTCAGTACTCATTTAGCACATAAATGATTTCACTCATGGGAACGACCACTTTCACCAAAGGCGAACGTGTTACCCACTTGATTATCCGGGAGCCCATACACAAATATTCCCCGATATTACACTTTTTCTAGATTGATGCAGAATATTAATGTCAATAATATCATATGTTTAGTTTTGGATTTATTTTGTTAATTAAAAGGATTAAAAAGAGATAATACTAGAAAAAAACAAGTTTACCCCCAAAAATGTTGAAAATCAAAGGGACGCATCTACAAAGCGTGGTATCTACGTAAAATGGACCCGAGAACCCGATATCTAAATTATTATCCCACTCATATTTAAAGGAAATAAGTATTTAATAGGTGTTAATATGAAAGTAGCCATAATATATAATAACTAACCATAATACGCCTGTGATTAGCATACCGTGACTACTTGAATATAACCATAAAAAATGAAATAAAAAATAAAATGCTACCACATTTTAATTTAAAAACAATTATTATACATCACATCATTCCTGCAAATTAAAGCAGGGAAAATAGGGAAAATATTTACGCAAAAATGTATTTATCGATATCAATTTTCATATTAAGATTTATTTCTTGGAAATAGCCAGGAGTTATCATCATACAGTAAAGGACTGCACTGCATGAAAAACAAAACAATGCTCATTACACCGCATCATATTAAATAAATAATAAAAACAGGTCACCATCATTTTTACTTATAGCCAGTACAACTACCTCAACGATAGGTACTTTAAAAATCTTTCATTGAAATAAAACTTGACTATTGAAGTATCTATTCCCGCTAAAGAAGCAAGCATTCATTAAAATCACAAAATACATTATTTCTCCATGAATATGAAGAAACATTTTTGCAAACGGTCACGTCTCCGTGAAATTTCTTCTTAAAACCTAATTATTATAGTTCAAATATAGATGCGCAGGAATTAAAAATATTGACGAGGTAAAAGCAATAAAACCGAATCAATATATTTGTATATATACCGAAACCGGTCGTACGATAAAAATATTTTGTGGAAGTTACGAAGAACGGTGTATTTATTGAATAGAATATTGAATAAGACAGAATATAGACTGATTTGAGCAAATCGTTTATTGAACTAATAAATGAAATGGAATTATATGGTGAAATAGAAGAACAGTATATACTTTCCGAAGAATCTCAGTCTCATGAAACTATTTCTAACCTGTTATCCGTATCCGCAAGGAAAAGGATTAGGGGACTTAGCACAATAAGGCGCGCACCTAGAAAAATTCCCAAGAATAAACGGACATGAAGAAAGTCTGACGGGATCTGGATTCGAACGCGGGTCTTCAAAATTGCTCTCGCCAAGCAACCGACCGGGAATCGGGAGACCATGGTTCCAGTCCCTGTCGCTTCAGACTTTTCATGTCCGTTTCTCCTAGAGACTCTTATCCTGTTTTCCTTAGAGTGGGCTAGCTTTTACATCGCTTTGCATGTTAGCTGCATCTATGAGAAACATGGCGAACTTTCTGCTTTGATTAAAAAGCATCCCCTAAAGTGATATGAAGAACTTTCAGCGAGATCGATATAGAAACCGCCCGGAAAGTGGGAGATCCTGGTTTGATTCCCGGTCCCGCAGATTTTTTTCGCATTCGGTTATCCTTAGTTTTTAACCAGCCATTTTCAACCTGATATTCCTTTCCTGAATTATTCATCTGTTTCAAAATTTTATTGAATGTAGAGTACGTACTACCGAGATATTTTTTAATACATCTTCAAGCGGTAACTCATAAACTTGATATTGTAAAGGCCTTAAAGCTGCTTACCCGGAGCGCATTAAATTAATATCCATTCAAAAAATACCTCAAGCACGGTTTCGCATATCACGGAACATTTCAGAAGCGAGCAAACCGTGCCTCGCGTGCGCTACCTTTCATTACTGAACGCGCATTTACAAAACTGTGGACATTTTTACTTAGTTCTCTGGATACGTACCTATGGAACCGACCAACATACTTATAGCATTAAGTGAGATTGGAGTATTAAAATTATTCGAATTCTTCGAGAAAGTAGGCAACCTCCAAAGTTTAAAACGCATTAATATTCATCACCGTCCCTCTAATTTTAGGACTAGATCTCATCAACATGGCGGCAGGCTCTGCTCACGCTCATGAGTACTGTTTCACGCCAAGATTCACAATCAACTCCATGACGCTCACCGCCTGTAAAACAACACGCAAAAAACAGGACGCCACCTCCGCTCTAATTCGACTCCCGGTGATTCTCTCGGGGCACATCCCTCTGGCACGGCCCTGAAACAGATGAGGGAGAACTAATTCGCTTTCGCGGAAGGAAAAAAGTATTGCGGCGGCGGGGCATGCAAACAAAAACGAAGCGCGCGCGAGTGTGGAGGGCGCCATTTTCGTATGAATGGCGCTCTCCGTCATTAACATTCCGAGCGAGACACTCGACTCGTCCTCTTTTATTTTTGGAGCCGGTGGCTATCGGGTGGAGCGAAATTAATTTAATTAGAATGCGCACGCGGAGAGCGTGCCCATGCGAGTGTCGACGGCCTGCGTCCGTGGTAACGAGGGATAATGCGATACACGTTAGGGTACGATGGCGAGGGACATTGTTTTCAATGCATGCGAGAAAGGTGGCCCTAAACAGAATCTACGAGGGATACGTTGCTCTACGTTAGAGCGAGAAAATTGACTTAGATATTCGAACGGATTGAATGATGAAACCCGGATTAAGCAATAGCATTACGAGGCTCGGTGAAAAACTGTAGTTTGCGGGAAAATTCCCGAGCACGCACGTGAAACGGCTCTTGAAAGTGACGGTCCACAAAAATACTGGAAATTTACCATAGCTAACACTTTATAATAAAATAGTCATTGGTTGAGCGTTAATATAATCGGGTCTGGCTATTTTTTATCAGCGGAACAGCCCAGCTCAACTACAACTTCTAGAAAAGGGAACCATACCTTCGACTGAAAATAAAGAGTAAATGCGGAAATAATAACATGAATAAAATATAATAAATGACATTCCTAAAATCAATTCGTAATTATTATTAATTAGGCTGTGTAGAAATTAATGGTATTCATTTTCGTGTTATTAATTTGTTGAAGTTTTTATTGCTTCAGAGTTCACCATCCAATTACCAGTTGGGTGCTATAATTCAATAGTTCATAATTAAAGTTGGGTGGACTTTGAACATCATAAAGAAAATAAAAAAGAGTAATAAGAACCTCGCTATTTCAGTTTCTAAACTTTTAATTTTAAATTCATCAATAAACCGTGAAAATTAGTGACAATATGTTTGTATTTTAAAACACCATCTTTTAATCGCAAATAAATTTTTAAATATCAAATGCACCTTAAATCCTTGAGAGGAGAGGACTGCTAAAGAAAGTGATTGACGGCAGTATGAAAAGGAAAACATTGAAAGGAAGACAACCACAGAAGATATTACATGATATAAAAGATGAGGTAAGTAACCAAAAAACGAGAGAAAATGCACTGAATGGGGAATATAAAGACACATGCACATACCGAATGGTTGAACACTTTAACAGAACGCTTAGAACACTGTAGTCTTTTTATACATCTTCATAATCGTCAAAATTAATAAATTCCAATATAGATATCAGCTCAAATGGAGAGAAAGTTAAAAAATACCAAATATCACGGGCCTTAAGAAACGAAAAGAAGCTTGGAAAAAAGTATTCACATCTGGTGAGCATCACAAAGAAGGGGACGTGCACTTAATATTAAGAAAATTTGGGGCAATCAAACTACCCAAATGGATAGAATAAAGATTTTAGTATCACCTCATCGCCAAAAGATGTGCTTCCAATTATATCACGGACAATGAAATAGGCAAATTTTCTTACTAGCTCAACTTCACGTAGATTATCAACGGGAAAATGAAAATAGAAAAATACAATACCAATTGATTAATAAACATTAGATATTTGTGTTTGCTCAACACAAAGAACATTTTTTTCACTTCGTCATTTGTGAGATCACGTTGAAGGAAAAACGTCACTTTTGCATGTATATGTGGGATATACAATAGAAGAATTTGAACAGAGTAAAACAATTATACTAATAGGATGCAAAAGCAATAGAAATTGTCTGAATAATGTCCTAAAAAATTGCAGATGTTAATCCACACGGTAACCATACCGTTAAACACATGACGACATTAACTTTGTGCACCTATTTGTTGCTAAAAATCTCTATAAATCCCGCAAAAGTATTCCACTCTCGGTCCCTAATGTGATGACTATCATATTTTCTCACATCTCAAAAAAACAAATAACGAATGACAAAGTAACAAATTACTATTACCATTATTTTACTAAATCGAGCTGATTAAGACACATTGATAATTAGTCATAAATTTGACG
The DNA here is from genome assembly GCA_000376725.2 of Ladona fulva. Lineage (NCBI taxonomy): Eukaryota > Metazoa > Arthropoda > Insecta > Odonata > Libellulidae > Ladona > Ladona fulva. The sequence continues at coordinate 2,603,307 of KZ308228.1, forward strand.
AAGCGATTTTTCAACGAAACCAAAATTCTCAAATTACCTTCTCTTCATATGCCTTATAATTAATTCTTATCATTACTTTTAAATGGGTCTTAATTACCTGTATATTCTTATAAGGAAATGCATGAGCTAGGATGCAACAACTGGCTCTCTCCTCTGGTGAAACGGTTACTTAAAACCTCAAAAGTTTCACAAAATATTCTTGTTTTTTATGAAAATTCTCACAATTCCAAATTGAAAACAATATTCAACAACCAAAATAGGAATGTTAATTCAATTCGCCTTCTTTTGGTGCTTGTAGCAATTTCGTACAATAATATTTTCTTATTTAATTCTGCAAAAGAAGTAAAGCCTACAAACGCTTTAACCCGTCTGGGATCGTACCAGGAAGCTTTAGGAAAATAAAAAGTAGAATATCACCTGTGCAGAGTGAATATTTAACTATCTTTACAGTTTGAAAAATATGCAAATTCTTGTTCTCGAGATTAGAGCAAACACACACAAACATAAACTTACTACTTTATTTATAAAAAAAGATAACCTTTCCACCATTCTACAGTCTCACATTATGTGCTACCTATGGAAATTTAGTTGTTATCTTTGATGGTTTTACAGCTTCATAATGATTGACTTAAATGAGAGATTGTGGATTATCCAGACTTAGGTTCTGATAGCGAAATTATTGATTACTGCAAATTCAAAGTAGCTGTACGATAAGGTTGAGTGGTAATGATAAGGGTTCAAAGTGTTCACAACGATCAATCATTCTCAATTTCCTTGGAATGACTAATCACCTACGTGAAGACGTAATTAATAATACGCCCAAAATTTCAACGATGTCCCAAATATGTAAATGTGCAAGTGTTGAGTCCGTGGGCGTTGAGGTGTCAATGTAACACGTATTCCGTTCTAAAGAAAATGCTAATTATTCAGCTAATATTGTTATGCTGTTCCACAAGCATATTAAGTGTACGCTTAAAATATCGAAAACTAAGACGATGGCATTCTTCATCGTAAAATAATAATCGTAATAAGTTCTAGGAACGTATTTAAACAGGTGTTTCGACCGTTTTTATGCAGATTGTATCTTAAATAATGTCTACCGTTTCGCTGACGATAGTATTATCTAAATCAGAGATAAATTTGCACCATTGTTGATGAAACAGCCTGGGTTTCCCCGGATACTATTATAAATAGCAACACAACGTATATGTACCACCAATTTTTGTGCCTTAAAGCTATTAACGTTTATAATTTAATTATTTGAGTAGTTTAGTACCGTTTAAGTTAAGTAGTTTACTACCACAAAGTTAAGGCCTCTTAATTGGAATCTAGTTTATATATCTAAATCAGTTTGTTTCCCAGTACCGGTTATTAAGTAAAGTGATAGCGTAAATTCTACTGACTGACGAGTTAGTGGTATTCGATGACGGTAGGATATATAAAAATTAAAAATATAGATATTCAATTGAAGAAAACAATTATGCGTCCAAACTGGTCGTACCTTTCTAGGTAGCAGTAGATGTATTGTTAAAAATGCGTCGACAGCTGAGGTCATTTCCCACGTAGACCCCTGCCGGGAATCGAACCCCGGATCGCTTTCACTGAAGACAAATGCGTTGCCTGCATGGGAATCCTAGAATCCTCTTTATTTTGCTCGGCTCGCGTGTGGTATTTTGCAGTGTTTTTTAATACTAAATATGATCTAGTTTTCTGAGGTTCCTATTTTTATTTTTCCTACCAAGTGAAAACAGATTGGAAAATACTCTGCTTCGGTTTACTTCCGGAATAAAGTCATTATACATTCAATTTCGCTGTTGAAATATTTGAACGCATGCAATACGTCCATCAACTGCGGCCTAGTGGTTTCATACGCGGACTACTCATGAATGCAGAGTGAAAAGAGAATCCCCAGTCCTGGCGTAGTCAATTGGCACCCCTAGCACACACTTATCTATCAACAATCGCTTTTTCTACCCAAATTTCCCTAATCGCGGTGACATCTAATTCCGGATTTTTAAAATACTTCGCTTCGTGGTTTCAAAGAGAAAATAATCAAACCGTTTCCCTCGGCGAACTAATTAAGCTTGAAAGGTGGGGCAAGAAACGACGCATTAATCGATCGGACAATGCTACCTCATTTGTTAATTATCGCCCCCACCGACAGATAAAATAGCTCCGCGGGCCTCATGGCGACCGCAGCCCATAGTTTCCACATCTTTTGTCTCCACGTTACCTAAATCAACTAATGCATTACATAGCTCGATAACCGCAACGCGCTGATAAACCGCCGCGGTGTGATTACTCTATTCAATACTATTCATAACGAATTATCGGGACCCGGGGGATATAACCGACGGACGGAATCCAAAATCACGAGCTGGAAGAAAATAAGCCGTGTAAAACCCTCTTAGAAACGGTTTTGATTAGCTGGCGTATCCCCACTGATTGGCGGGGTCGAAAAAAGCGCGCTCTGAAGGGGCCCGTGGAAATGCTAATGTATCGGATTGCATACCAATTAAATCATCTGCAGGCACAGCGCAGATGGGCCTCGTGCATTATTTTCTTTCCCGCGTTATTGACGCCTGATGCGAAGGAACGCTTCAATCAACCGATGGAATGATAATCAGTTTACAGCGGGCATTACGAAGAGCGATTTTCTTTTGTTTTATCGCGGATGAATTATTACGGGAATCGATGGGCGTAAATAAAGCCGGCCGCAAGTCGAGAAAGAATATGCGGCGCTTTCGCCGTGACGCAAGCGTTATTACTCTAGCGCATGCGCAGGAGTAATCTGGAGGAAATTCATCATCGTGGTGAGTCGAAAATGTAAATTAATAGATGTAGCATGAACCGCGTGCTCGCTATTTAGGCCTCGTATGGCCTAATCATGTAACGATTTTGGACTACTTCCAAAATATAGAGCGCTCAGAGAGGTATCAATTACTCTTCGCAGCATTGGGAATGTCATACTTAATCGTCATTGACGGGGATGGCTGAGTGTCCACGTCAAATTCGCGCAGACTCTCTAACGAAACATGGATCAAAGTTCACGGAATGATTTTCATTTGTGACATCAATCCTATACCCATATATTTATCAACTATTTGTTCCCAATGTTCCCAATGCTACGATTTTCACTAATTATAAAACATGAAGGCTGAACTAAATAAAAGTTTTCAGCTCTAAAACTGGGCATATAAACGGAAACCGAAAAACACGTTATTTTTGCCTGAAAGAAATTCGAAACCGGAACCCGTAAAATTGAAATTTTTGAACCCGAACCAAAAACAGTCGAATTTTCCTTCCAATTACCGGCTCCCAATAATGCATATTTCACTTAAGCTTAGTTTGAGTTTACTAAATATGTGTAAATACTTTAACTACTTCTACAATCTTATTCCAAAATTTATAGAAATATAGCAATTAGAAATGTAGAATATTTATAGCAATATTAATGAAAAAAACTAGGTATAATAAAATAAAATTTCAGAACGATACAATATTATAATGGTCGTAATAGAAAAAAACGGAACTGTAAGTACAAAGGGAAAACCGAACCGGAACCGAACCGAAAATTGGTTTCCTCATTAAACCGAAGTGGAAACCGGAACGGATAATAATATGTTTCAATGTTCCGTTCTAAAATGTGAAAGGAAATAGTGCCTTCTCGTAAAACGTTATGACGACAAAACTTCAGAAATGTCCAACATGCATGTATAGGCTGTATTCACATGCATAATTAAATGATCGATGACAAAAATAGTTAAGATATGCACCTCCGCTACAACAGGAGAATCGAGGGGTTATTAAAATATTTATAAAACAAAAAGCTATTTTATTAATGCTTCAAGATTTCTATTATTATATTCCGGAATATATTACTTCCGATAGTGTTACCAGAAATTTCAAAACTAGTAAATTCGTAATATCGTTGAAGTTTTAACAAAATTCTAAGTTATAAAAATGACAAAAACTTTTCACAAAGCATAAAACCGTTTTAAGATATAAAGTATATCAATGATTTCAATTTTAGGTAGACACAAATATTAAACAACAAGATGCTAAATGAAAAAGATCCAACGGTAAGTAAATAAATCCCCATGTAATAAAAATTCTTGACCTACATTTATCTCATAAACTGGCAACAGAATTGACGATGAAGAGTTACTATCCTCTAAAAAAAAACTTTCAAAAACTTTTCTCACCAAATGTTTGATAAATTTGAGAGAATTAAAACTAGCGACTTCAAAACATTACCACAAAACTTTAGTAGTTTTGGAAAATGAAGCGACTGATAGTATTTCATAATAATCATAAGGATCATATCGACAAACATGACTCCTCTTCAAATCAGTAGCTTATAAGGATGTCTAAGTGGATCAGAAAACTATTAACAAAACAAAATTTACAAAATTTTAGTGGCATAAAACGCTTTCAAAAACCATCATCATTCTCGTTTACGACTTTATTTCATACAGTGAGCAACATTTGCAACGACAGCAAGCAATGGGAGCACGGGTGTTAGAAATTAAATCAAAGAGCAATAGTAAAATATGGCAATCATGAGTTAATCATCAAACTCCTTCCCTACGAAGCCATATAATCGGTATAATCTCGCGAATTAGCGAACCTTTCCTTCGCATTCATCCATCATGGAAGCCCTTCCAACATTTCGCATGGAAATTTTAATCAAACCTCGGATATCGGATGGAGGAGAGAGCGGGAGAAAGGACGAGATTTAGGTGGATTACTTCTCAGAATACCTGTAAGGTGGAATACCTTACGTTTCGGAGAATTTCGCTAGGAGTTTACCTCTATAACCAACGCACAGGAAACTTTTAAGGGTAAACTCTAGCTATTGTAGACAGAAAGAAGGTTAACGAAGATTAATTTTATGAACTATTACTTACAACAGAGGAAACCACTGCCATTGCGCAACTGTATAAATCCACCTTCATCCTCCTCCAATCCTCACTCTTTCTAGACTCTTCTTTACAATACAAAACCACGAAACACTGTGAACCATAGAAGAGATAAGCATGAAATACCACTAAGTTATGGATTCCCTAGAATTTATTAAAGTAAACATTATCGATCCTAATAAATTCACACTGAAATCACAACTTTTCACCAAAATATTTCCTTATGTATGAAATAAAGAAAACACCGACCGAAGTAACTCTAATATTTATTTCATTACTGCCTCCTTTCGCAATTAGAAAGGTATAGCCTGCATTAATACAGGAAAGGTTTACAATTGGGTAAGAATTATGAATTACGAAAATACCTAGCATGTATAAGGTAATATAAACAATAATTTGTTTTACACTAATAACGAAGTTTCTACGTTCTTCGTAGATTAATATTTTTAAGTACTCTGCTTTCAAAATTATTTACTCTTGATGGAATTTCTAGTCAATGCTCTTTATCGATAAGTAAAAAAATTTCTTAAGCCGTATAGGCAGATTTCTTGACAACTTGGTGTTGCCAGTCCTTACATATATTTTTTCTCCGTTTCTTGACTTCGTGCAATCTTCTCAAACCCCACACGTTGATGGTCATGTTACCTGTACTTCAATTTCATGAAATTTATTTCTTGTTTTGGTTCGTCGAGTCTTCGTTCGACCCAATTTGCTGTTTGTTACATTTTGACAACGTTGTCAACGTTTAAAGGTTTTTTTCGTCGCGAATCTTTGCTGGGGTGGGTATGGCCCTTTCCTTTATTTCACTTGCAGGCCGCCGTTACTCGTAGTATATATGTATACTCAACTTTTACAATGCACCTGGGTATCCTATTTTCATATAAAATAAAAATGTGTTTTACACTTACTTTTGCGACTTAGTTTGTTTTTGCCCAGTCACACACTGACAATGTTATTAAAGCAGTATTTTACATTCTAGTTTGGCTTTGCTCCCATCAACTGTAGTTTTTGGATCATTTTGATTATAGCAATACGGCCGAAAAAGGTTTCCTATCTTTCGTTTTCAACCCTTCGAAAATTTCTGTGAAGGTGACTCAACCTCAAATCTCCTGACACCAACTTGTCAACAAACTTGCGTTTATAACATAAGGAGTCTTTTCTACTTATTCCCCACCCTTGCTAATGCAATTAATTTCCAGCAACTTCTCCAACCATAAGATTTTGAGATTTAACCCCACAAAACGCAAATTTCTCCTGACGTTTCCTTTTCCGTTTCGGTTATAAAAATACATTTATAATGTCAGCGGAGGGTAGGAATTCAGAAATTTAAGGAAAGGCCCTCTTGAGTTTAACCTAGCCTAAACAAAGGGTCGCCTCATTCATTCCTTCACTCATTAAGTGAAAACCAATTTTTCTGGCGGAAAATCATCCGTTTCTCGAATATTTGGAAGAATTAGAGAATATCTGTCCTCGGGACGGATGCTCCAGATACTTCAAGCGCGACATTTCACGGCAAAGCTCATGAAAAGAAAATCCAATTATCTTTGAGGACCGCATTCCAATTAATCAACGGAATGATTAATCAAGGATGGAAGCCTCCTTTAACCCATCGCGACAAAAAAGCGAAAGATGTCACAGGCGCCATTGTTTTCGACACCGTCTCCCCCTCGCTGAGGGATTTAAAGAAAATCACTCGTCTCTAATCTCTTAAACGTCAGATACAGCCAAACAAAATCGTCTCTCTTCAAAACAATTCGGCCTAAAATAAGAAATGGATATATGGCGCTTGGAGGCGATTAAAATAAAAGAAGCTGAGCGTCTACCCTTTTTAGCTCCGAGTTTCACAAAGGCTCGGATAAAACAACCCCCTGAAAATATCCGTTTTCGGCGAGATAAAAAGGGACCTGGAGAGGATAATCTTGCCTCGAACCTTTGATGCGAAGTAATCCGGTAAAAGGGAGCACCACCTTGCCGGGTTTAATTTGAAAAATTCCACCCTCCACTAGTTAGAGGGATCCCTCTACCGGATATTTCAAAAAGCTAACGTAGGTATGAAATTCCTGTTCAGGTTGCATTCTTCGCTCAGAGAGAGATTAAAAGGCTATTATGCGAATAGCCGAAACGGGCTTGGCTCAAAGGAGTTATGAAGCTGCGCGACGTGAAATAAAAATTATCACCAGACCACGAAGGCGAAGAGTGGATCCATAATATTAAAATTAATGCCGGGAGATTTTTGTCGCCGGTATCCTCATAAAAAATCCGAAAATGCTTCTAAGATCACACCGATTATTTTGTCATCCTCGTTTTTTGCCTTTTCTCGTTCAGAGGTGAAAGAGGCTCAATGAAATGTTTGTGAACCTAAATATGATATGATCCAAAATATTTTGAAGTATGGTTGATTGTGCAAACTTAAAGCTAATTCAAAAACCGGAAAGGTTATTCAAATTCTGCCCTAAAGCTTGAGAGGGAAGTAAAAAAAAACAACGTAAACCCACTCTAACATGTAAAGCAATACGCGTACTTCAGATATAACTTTAATAGAAGGATAGGGGCGAAAGGTAACTGCTCATTGTGGTTTGAGCCTAGGAATACACCCAAAGAAAAACGAACATAAAGTATGACAGGACCTGGACACGAACCCGGGTATTTTACTTTCCAGGTGACTGCTATAACCAACTGAGCTATCGTGCCAGAAGAATTTGACATGTCGTTCTGGAGACTGTGGGCAAGGGCGAGTTGATCGTAGGGCTAAGCAGCATCGTCCAGCTGCCACGAACTCATAGAGGCACCAGGTCATGTTACACTTCTTTAATGTCCATTTCTCCTTGAGAATATAATAACTTAATATATAATTAAACAATTTACGATGCTCTCGCGAACTCGAGAAAATGCAGCGTAAGGCGATACGTTTTGTTAAAAAGTGTTACGATAGAGAAGCAAGCGTAACGCAAATGCTCTCAGACGCAGGTTGGGAATCCTTGAAAGAAAGGAGATTAGAAGCTAGGCTGCGATTGTTAGATAAATTCAGAGGAAATGCATCTTCGGAAGACGTAATTGGTATTATGCGACCCCCCTGCTACTTTGGCCGATCCGACAGTGAGCGTAAAATAAGATAAATAGACGCGAGGACAAGTCGTTTTAGGGACTCTTTTTTTCCGCGAACGATACTCGATAATAATAAATTAAAGAAGTAATTCTACTCTTGGTGTTTACACCCCCTGCCACACGCTGGAAGGCGGCTTGCAGGGTATTTATGTAGATGTAGATATAGATGATTACCAATTGCCATTTTATGACGTAAAGTACCTTACCTACGGCAGGAAAGACGCTTACAGGAGCTAAAGCGCCCCATTGAGGTTAGATCTTGTACACCCTGCTCCAGTTAATTTATGTAATACGATTACTAATATTTTCAAAGTGTGGTCGCATTTATTTTCAACAATAATTAACTTTTCGATTTTTTTCTACGAAGGAACAGCCTGCTTTCGGTTTTTAAACGTTAAATCTCTGTCACCTTATCAAACCATTTCTCCTTCAAAAGATCAAAAATACAAGTTGTTTACCAAATGGAATTTCTGTATCTAAATGTTCAAGCATATCAGAAACTTGAGTGAAAACAGGCAAAGATTAGCAAAAGTAGCTTAATCTTTCTCAGCAACTTGACGTCAATTACACTGTTTTAACTATTTAATGATTTAAAGTTTGCGATCGTTATTTTATCTAAGACGAGGTGTCTTTTAACGCCTTAATGTTTAATGTCTCGGAAGACAGAAAAATTGTACTTTTTCCACAGAATTATTTATTAAACAAATAAATAACACACGACGATTTCGACGATTTATCACCATCATCTGGTGTGTCTGAGTGTAATTTATTCGTTTAATAAATAATCCTGTGGAAAAAGTACAATTTTTCTAAGTGTCCTCCTATTATGGATTTCCACAATACTTCGCCTGAATCTGTGAAGTTTATTGTTTAATGTCTCATTTAGACTCAGTTTATTAGGAGGAAAAATGACCAATTGAATGGATATTTTATCGAATTTATCCGTTTAGCAACCACAGACTTCCGGATTATTTTATTAAACCATAGGAACTATATTTCATTTGTAATTACAGAATGACCACACTTCAGAGTTAGAATAAAAAGATGTCTACATACGGATTCAAAAAATTAAGATCCACGAGTGAACGTCTAACTTATATTATTATCCAAGCAGAACTTCGGCTGCTGAATCTCTATGAGATAATGATTTCCTACTTCCCCATCTGAATTGAAAAGCAACACGAAAATAGGTCCTGTTTCATGAAGGAAAATTAAACAATTAAAAACAGTTCTCCGAAGGAAGCCTTTCCCAGTTGATATAACTTCAAACTGACGTTATTTGAAACATTAATAACGCGCAAAATGATTTACTGTTGAGTAAATATGCTGACTTTGAGAGAGATAACTATGTTTACAACACTTACCTAGAGTAAAATTTCAAATTTCTTTCTCCAGCTTACTTTAAAAGATCCATTATAGAATAGAATAGAATAGATTTAATAAACGGGCATAAAAATGCCCTCTTTCTATAGGATACATAAGAAATACATAGAATACATAAAAAAATACATTTTTAAAGGATATATAAAGAAATAGAA
>KZ308228.1:2642577-2655025 GCA_000376725.2 Ladona fulva
TGGGGAGTATTTAAGCCCATGTCGAAGGAATGTGTTTTCTTCGTCACTAAAATTGTGGTTCGACAGGTTTAAAACCCTATCGTGGAATTTATGCGTGGAGGACTGGGGAGGGACACTCGTAGGTAATTCTCTCTTGTTAGTCTTATTTCGGAGGTTGAGCAGCTTGGCGTTAAGTTGTTGTCTTTTCTCGGATGTGACCTTTGCAATGAGTAGCCTAGTTTGTTCATCAAGGGTGCACCACTCCAAAAAATGCAAAGAATGGGTGAGTTCGGTTCTTAGAAGAAAAACGTAATAAGAAATGTTGTTACGAACCGCGTACCAATGGCGTAGTTCCTGTTTTATCCAAATCAACTTCGCCGCGTGGATAGCTTGCTTGGCTGCTGCAGAGGTGGCTTTAGTCCTGATATTCACGTTATTACTGTATTTAATTTTAAGATTTCATTATGTGTGATATAGGTAATATAATAATATACATGTATGTAACTGTACTGTAGATAATAAAAAGCTATAACAATAGATTATAAGTAGCTAAGTTCATAATTTTGTTTCGGAAGTAATGTACTTCTGATTCTGAAACTATCCGTAATTATTTATGAAATATGGTAAATGGTTATGCTTGACAGTATGCGGCTCTTAAACATAAAAAAACATTTACAAACACCCTATTAGTATCAGTAAGTATTGATATTGGCATTTAGTATAAACTGTAAATAAGTTGGCTACATGTATGGTATAGGGTACATATAAATGTTTTCTGATGTTTAATAGTATATACTAAGGGGTGAAATCTGCCACCTGACAATTGTCATACTGCCGTAATATTAAAATACATATACATAAAAATAGATCGATTAAGATGCTCTATAATATTCCAAATGAAAGAGGAGGACCAGCTAAATGGCAACTCGATGGAAATGGAAGCTTTAGGGGAATTAATGAAAGTAAATAATACGATTACCGATTATACGATTTTCGAAGCGTAAGAAATTTTCAAATAATTTGTGGAGAAGAAGGCCAGAATCAGACTTCCAGCCGCACAGAGACACATTTTTCCCAATCCATGGCGGTTTTACTGTTTAGACAAATATGTGAAGCTAATAGATGCTATTCAGTGTTTTATGTTTTTCGTAACTAAATTCGTCTAAAAAAATCCACTGTTTCGTCCTCGACCTTGTGGTAGCTCTTCATGACGAAAGGGAAATAAAAACACTTTTACTCATCACCACAGAATTTTCATCTTCCACTACCTAGGTTTCACGGCATTACGTCGTCATCACGCACATGAAAACAGGAAACAGTCATATACGTATAGAGCCGTTTCCTGTTTTTATGTAGCTAATGATGACGTCAAGCGTAGTAACTTCGGTCGTGGAAGATTAAAATTCTGTGGTAACGTGTAAAAAAATTTTTATTTCTTTCACAAATTCGTCTAATTTACTTACTAATTTTAACTTATAAAAATCGACACGTAGAAACTGCAATTAACACTGGATGATTAATTTGCCGACCTGACACCTCTTTTGTGTATTTTCATTACGTACGTCTTCCATTCGCATAAAAATACGCAATTAATACAAGTAAACAAAAGTTAATGCTAAAAAAGCAAAGAACAAATTTAGCTAAGAATTCGTTCGTAAACAGAAGGATTTAAGAGTGGAATAGTTTGCCTGAGAGGTCAACATACCCTTATGTGAGTACATAATTTAAATTTAGAATCGATGTAAAGGGTGTAACATGTAGTAGCGGTTATCTATTGTGTAGTTTGCATTTCTAACTTAAGTGTGTAGTATGTGATTCAGCTGCCACCAGACTTATGTCAAACCGCGGTCGAAATTTGTAAATAAATAAATATAAAATATCCCTTTAAATATCCTTTGCAAATACATATGAGGCAAAAATTCTATTTCGCTGAGGATGAAAATATCGGGACTAACATTTTCCAGTAATTTTATTAATTAGGATTTAAAAGTTAAAATTTCCCTTTCATTTTACGAAGCGATCGCTCCTGACATCAAATAATTTTTATCAACGAACGATTTAACGAAAATTCCTCGATAGGTTAATCGATACTTCAGTTATTTATACGTCATTTTTGGAAAACCGGGTAGGTAAAAACATCCAGGACTAATCCCAGAAGAGAGGGACATTTGTGCAAACTACCTTCAAGTGACTGATGTTGCTGTGAGAATTAAATTGGTGGGATTGAGTTGCGTCATGTTAGTCGGTATTAGGTCCTCGACATTACCCGCTGAAGATAATGCTTCAGTTGGTTAATGACTTTAATGTACAGAAGTATTGCGAATCAACACTTCTGATACTTGGAATTAAGGCTTGAACTGCAAGAAGGTTCCATTGTGTGAAGATTTCCGGGAATACGCAGTGGAGTCGGTAGAAATGACGACGTTTCGTCCACGATGTTGCTGGCTTAAATGGTAGAAATGCCTTCTTCAGGTTAGAAGGTCAGGTCACTTCTGAAGAAGGGCATTTCTACAGACCCAACTGCGTATTCTAATTAATATTCACATCATGGAACTTCTGATACTTGCTTACCCCGAAAAAAAGCAGCAAGAAATCTATGTACGTAATTATTGAAACACTTCAACGCATGTTCCTGGGATTCCACCAAAGAACTGAATCGAGGCATCTCTAGCATTTCCTTTATTTCAGCTTGGGGCCAACTTCTTATTTGGTACCCTTTTTACAATTTCAAAACTATGCATGCGTCCTTTATATTACTTCTATTCGCCCTAATTTGGCGAATAAATTACAATCCCTGAGTCAAAGAGCTCTCTGATGGAAAATTCTCCCTGGATGGGTCCTTAACATTTTCATGGCCTGGAACCGCCAAAAAGAACGCACAGAAAAATGATAAAATAGAATCCTTGCAAGGAGGTAAAGTACGGAAGACGGTGTAAAATTTGGTCCGTCAGAAATAAGGGCATTCAATAAAAGAGAGGAAGAAAGTCATATTCTGAAACGTATGAACCAAGTCCCAAAACGAATTTTATCGTAATGAAGAAACCTTCCTTACCAGCTGACTCGTGATTTATTATTTACATTACACAGCATTGAATGGCGCACCGTAAACGCGGTAAGCACTCGAAGATATATCATTGAGTAAAGAAAGTAGAATTTTTGAAAATCGCCGAGAATCATTACGCAAATATTTTCTGAACGACGCCGGAAATCAATTGAAGAATTACAACACGAATGCGTTTGGCGTGTTCAGCAACAAATCGAATGGAATTTAACATAAATTTTATCATAAACCCAAAACCCATTGACGATGCAACTGATTTAATTCAATGATATTGTATTACAAATAACCTGATGACGGCGATCATTCATCAAACTGGTAATAGTTGTTCAAAAAATAAATTCTGTATAAAAGTAGTACTCTAAATTTACTTTTCTAATAAAACCAAACTCTGGCGACAGAGCCGCGCCATCCTATCTACATCTACATAAGTACCCTGCAAGCCGCCTTCCGGCGTGTGGCAGGGGGAAAGTGCTATGGGTGCAAGGGGTGCATCGCACCCGGGCGGCGGCATCTAAAAGGGGGCAACAGAAGCCTAGCCAACCATTATTACAATAGCAACATTATTTGTTGTTTTCTATGTGATACATACAAATTATCTAGGAGAGATTATGATGTGAAATTTAAGATTGGCAAACATTAAGAGAAAAGAATTACGGATAGCTCAAGACGGCAAAGGAATATTTGTACAGTGTATTTATTCGAATAATTGGAATCGACAAAAGATTTTCTGGTACCAAAAATAAATCTTCTGCAAGTTTTGGAACATATACTCACCAGGGATTTGATCGGAGTCTTTTCTAATTTGCGAATAGCTTTGCGGGTTTTATAGACACTTCCGGATACTGTTAAGCTAATGATACTGTTTGCTAAGATAATGATACTCAAAAGTAATGTGAACTATTGACTCATAATGAACATTCACTAAGTCAGCATAAGGAATATGGATAATTAATTGTTACTGATGTTTTGTGACCAATTTAAGCAGGGAAACGAAGACTTAGAACACTTTTTTTTTAAAGACTTGCAAAATAATTTTTACCTGCAAATCAGGAAATGTGTGGTTTTGGTATTTACTTTTAAAGTGAGACAAATTATGTTCGCACCAGGCGACAGTTGGGCTGGGTGCGGCTCTGTCTGGCGAACGAAATTTTAAGCCAAAATCCGAGGCTGACTGACTACTTCTAAGTGCATTACAAATGAAATAATCTTTGGAAATACCTTAAGACATCCGTAATATTCACGTGTGATTTCCGAATAACCTCGCCTATGTTTTTCGGCGAAAATAAAAGAAAATTTCCCGGTGAACCGAAATTAAATCAATCTTAAAAAGCTATACAGAGCGAATGAATGTAGATGCGCGAGCTGTTTGCTAAAAGGATGCATGGACGGATATTGGAAATAAATCTCGAAACCCATTACTCGGTTGAATTGAATGCACACACGGAATTTCCAAGTAGGATTATTTTTAAAGTTTTTATTTAAATTCGGAGTATAGAATATGGCATGCAAAACTGAAACAGTTATATATCCCTCTGTAAATCGATAGCGACATGAAACATTTATGAAACGTCAACCACGTTGGAAACCTTGATTAAATCCAAAACGATGAAAAGACAGCTACATAGAAAAAATAACAACTGGGGGATAAGACACAAAAATATAAGAAATGCTACTGTGAAAGTGTAGAAAAGAGGTTGAGCTACGAAAAAACGCTTTTGAAATATGGTTGGTGACATTTAACGCTCCAATCCATGGCGGTTTTACTGTTTAGACAAATGTGTAAAGCTAATAGATGCTATTCAGTGTTTTATGTTTTTCGTTACTAAATTCATCTAAAAAAATCCAGTTTCGTCCTCGACCTTGTGGTAGCTCTTCATGACGAAAGGGAAATAAAAACACTTTTACTCATCACCACAGAATTTTCATCTTCCACTACCTAGATGGATAATAATTTTTAAGAATTTAGCAACTGAATAACTTGAAGCGTTCTTCTTTGCATTACACTTAAAACAGCTTCCCAATTATGGGTTCGTCACGAAAAGTTAAATACAAGGTATTAGACAAATAAATAAAACAGATACAATAAATTGACTTTCCTCAATCCGTGATTTATACTCATATTGATGTAACTGATTTTCGGATTTCAGTGAAATTTACTAAAAATTCAGTTAAGTTTTTTGGATATTTTAAACAACACAATTCAAAGATAAGGCTAAAAATCCGGTGAAAGTTAACATAAAGGAATGATAAACTAGTTCTTTTAAAATAAAACAGTTTTTTCTTATGACAACAAATAACTTTTGAAATCGATCGGATTATGGAACTTGAGGGCCCGTTTAGAACGAATTATTCGATGAATTTTAAACGCTTCATCTGCTCTTAAGACACAAATTAATTCAAAAATGTAAGCTTAGTTACTGATCTTCGTTGACAGTAATGAAATACGAACCTGAAATTTGAAGAATACCTTTAATCATTCCACTTACAAAACTGCAGTTCACCTTAATTTATGGAGAATGCTTGATTGAAATCCCAAATTCGTAATAATATTCCGGAAAACGAGATACTCAGGCACTCCTTTTGAAAACGATGAGAGTAAACATCACATAAAAGCAACTTAGGCGTTACTTTTTACCTTTAAATGGCTTGAAAAGCAGGAAAATAGTTAACCCAGTACATAGCATCGTCAAAAGCTGCTATCCGGTCTTTTTATTTCCTTCAGCTTCGGAAGCTACTAAAGCAAGGGCAAACTTTATCAACTTAGTCATATTCCTGTGGGCTTAACACAACTTTGATGCGAGAGTAAGGGAGCTGCTTACCACTTCCCAGGCAAACTAGCAAAAGCCGATTACTATTTCAAAATCGTTCGTACTCCCAATTTGTTAGTATAAGTATAGGGAGATAGACGATGTATTGAAAGCAATTTATGCGTTTAAGAGTTCAAAAAATAAATTAAAGTTTAAAGAGTAGGATGGAAACTGTCTTTGACAAAAAGTCGATCATAGCAACGGTACAACTTAGTTTTAATGCGTCGAGAAAATGATGTCCGCGCTAAAACATCAATTCTTTCTAATTAATCTCAGTACAGCATTTATCAAAATATTTCTAATAAGGTGATTGCTGAGGCACTATTTAATCGCTTACATCGCTTTATTTTAATATTTCCTTTAAAGAACTATATTAATGATATAAACTATTTAGTCATTTATGTACTACAATCATGTTGATGAAATTTCTTTCGTAATCCACGCCTTTGGGAACCAAACTCCCGTAGTAAGTTGATAACTGCATCATTAAATCAGGTTCTAATTTCAATATAATTAGGTGGAAAATTGTGCGACTCCTTTGCCAATTAAGAAACTTCAATTCCTTTGCTAAGCGATTTACATTCTCAAACGCACACGACTAGTATAAAGGCGCATAAGTACCCTAGAATAATTATTCCATTATAAATAACGCCCTTCACTGGGTTTTACTAATTTTGGGCCCAATTAACGGTGTAAGATAAGATATCCTACCGAATACAATACTAGCTGGCGGCTACCGCAACGGTTATTGGATTCTCCACGCTTCCCTGCAAAAGGGATCCATGGTTGAGACAATACTGCAGGATAATTAGAAAACTCGGAATATAATTCTGAAAATGGAGTAAGATTACACCAAATAAAATGAAGCAACAGAAATGAAGGGATTAAAATTGGTTAAAGGAAAATACTTCACAAAATAGAGTAAAACAATGTTCAATCAAAAACATATCATAGCAAAACCGTTCACTCAGCTAAATCTCTTGAAATAGGACAAAAAATATGTTTTTAATTAAGTATCTTCGGAGGCAGAAGAATGAGGGGTGAAACGTATTTATGTTCGAATTGAATTTGAACAGTGTTCATAGAATATTCATAGAGAAGTGTAAAATAATTGATTAAAACACGCCACATTCAAAATCAATAAAATGCGTCACAGATCTAAAAATTGATAGTGAAACGGATTACTGTGCATATTTATTCATTTAATATTAAGATTGAAAATATTACTATTAAACACAGCTTAAATTAAAAACGTTGAGTGTTAAACTTTATTATTTCAAATGAAAGAAATTTCACGCTGATGAAACTGGACCTATAACCACCTAAGCCTCATTTAATTAAAAAAATATTCATATAATTGTATTTTCAGTTACCCTCCAATTCAAACATAGCCCTATCGAATACGTTTTTATAGAAAATGCAATCGAAGTCTCTTGGACAATTATAATCACGACCCAGGCCCAACGGCACGAAATGGCATTAGAATATTATAACTGTGAACTTTAATCCCGAAAACCAGGTTACTGATGCTACTATTCCCCGGCATGGAAATAAAGGCTGGAACACGTTCGAAGAGGAACTGCGGCGCGAAAACGAGCAAAAAAGAATTTACTCACGTGGCGAGCAAAAAAAGTTCCAAAATTTGCCTGCACATCGGAAAGGTCAATGTTTATGGAGAGATGTTGTGTTTTTGATCCAACAAAGCGGTGTAAAAACTTTATATTCCGGAAATTCGTTCTCTGTGCGAAGCGAAGCTTTACGAGAGGAACAAAATAACATTAATCGTGCACTCTGCTCTGACGGAATATGGAAGCTTTATGGATATCGGAATGCCTTTTTCTCATATCTTATACGACCCAATTAATTCACCATAGTAATCATTACGGAGGAATCGACCTTGTCAATATTGACTAATGACATCTAATAACGAAATTTATATTTTTTACATTATCTTTCCACAAAAAAGCCGAAGCAAGCTGAATTCTGAGCTGTTTTGATGCGTTATATGAGAAAACATTAGGGGCAATGTAGGTTCAAAGTTTAATGTGACGGGAAAATGAATAAATGTGGACTGAGAGAAAACATCCGTGACTAGTATGGAATATTTATAGCAGTTTTATTATTATCATTGTACTCTTACGGCGAGGTTAGGCCAAAATGGCCCTCTTTCCAACTAACCTCTGAAGATATTACATATAATGATACTACATTAATAAACAAGACTTAAATTACCCGTTGTCTTAAGGCTCATACCGAAAACAAGGGGTTAAGAGAAAGATATTAAAATGTTCTTTCACAATGTAAATTGATACATTAATTAAAATAATATAATAACAACAACTTGTACTTTCCACAAATATAATTGTTCGTTATATAAGGCTTCGTTAAGGGAATGTTCGCGAGTTCGCGAGCGATGTTATTTTGCGTTAATTAGACCTCATCTTGAGTACACGTGTTGTACGTGTGTGTTGTGTATGGGACCTTGACTATAAGTATTGTATTCGAGCATTAGTAAAGGTGCAGCGAAAGGCGATACGTTTTGTGAAGAATTGCTACGATTGATCAGTGAGTGTCACTGTGATGCTTCAGGGCGATAGTTGAGAATCTTTAGAAGTAAAAAGATTTCAACAAAGGATCAATTTACTGGATAAATTTAGAGAAAACACGTTCAGAGATGATGTAGCCGATATAATGCGCTCACCATGCTACATAGGCCGTTCCGATACTACGAGAAAGATCAGGGAAATAGATACTAGAGCCAATCGATTCAAGAACTCATTTTTTCCGCCAACGATACACGAAAGTAATCTATTAGGGAATCGGTGCATGCTTCCCCAGCCACACGCCGAAAGGCGGCTTGCAGGGTACTTACATAGACACATGGACAGGCTCGATCAGCTGTTCGTGGTGATAACGTCTTCTTCCCTGCCGTATGTCGGAGACGACTGGCCCAACCACCTCAAACCCATTAATAAAAAGGTGCGAAACAGAAAAGAGCAGATAGCCGGGAAATGCAAAGAGGAACCAATAAATGTCCGTGCTACATAGCAAATTATACACGGGAAGTAGGTCTTACGTAAGAATATTCCTCCATCTTTCAGTATATAAATAAATAACGTCTTTATTTTGGGGGAAATTGAGACTTCATGCATTTTTAATGCATCGTCAATGTAGAAAAGTGATTAAAATGAGAATAAAAGTTAATTTAAGTCGGTCAAAATTGGAAAGATTTAGTTATGGATTTAAAAAACGAAAAAAGAGAAAAGAAAGAAAAAAAAAGAAAAGAAGAGAAAAAACTCAAAAATATATGGCTAGAACATAGAAAGCTCAAGAGAATTCTTTCTTTATGATAAAGCATGCACAAAGGACAAATGTATCATAATCAAAGTGCGCCATAACCAATGAATTTACGAGTCGAATTTTAAGAGTGGGGGAGGCAGAAAGTTACCTAGGCGCCTGGGAGACTGAAGGGAGGAATATACTTTCTTATATATGTGTGTGACTTGCTCAGACCAAGAGATATCTTCGATTATATGAACTCCAAGATTAACTACTGATCTATAGCATGGGATAAGTGACCCTTCTATTCGGGCTTCAGGGATGTTACTTCTGTCCAAAGAGCTTAGCAGTTTTTTCGGCGACCAAAGATGATGGCTAGTGATTTGGACGGATTAATGGCAAGCAAATTATTTTACTCCAATTACTTATTTCAGCTAGATCATCGTTTATATGATTTATCGATTGGTGAAAGTCAGCGCTTTGCGAGTCTAACAATAAGTAGATTTGTAAGTCATCGGCGTATAAATGGTATCTGCAATATTTTAAAACATTGTATAGTATAGTGTGCAAGAAATGACACAAAGTGTCATGTGTGAAGTGAAATGACACAAAGGTTCCCAAAAGCAAATGTACATCGTAAGTTTGAAATTAATCTTTGATTTTTTTTTTATATGTTGTAGATTGTTGTATAGAGTCCTCTAAAATTTATAAGGGTTCATTCATTTTGTTTAATTTTTATAAGATTTATCAGAAAGATACTATTATGATATTGATGCACAAAGCGCAGAATGACCTTTCCGAACATAACTCGGAAACTTTTACTAAACTTTAAATAAATCTGTAAGTAATTAGCGTAATATTATTAAAAAAGAGAACTATCCGAGATGTTCACAAAGAACTATCTTGAGGAACACCGGCTGAGAACTTTCACATAGTTATGTTGTTCTTCTTCCCTACGGAGAGTTTATAGGCGAATGAGGAAAACTGGCATTTCTATTGCCATATAAGTCATTCTTAGTGAGAGGACGAATCGCGTTAAAGAATGACTGATGTCGACTTGCAGAATTCTTAAAAAACGATACTACACGGGATTCGCCTCGATAACAATATTTAACGGGTTTTCGGTACACTTCACACCAGACATCAATATTTAATCGAATCCTTAGTTCATAAATTTTAAATCTTAAATTTATCGCACATTACGTTATGCTTTTCAGAGTCCTTTTTGCTTAAGCTAAGAATTATAATATGTACGTAAGTATTTTCACCTATTCAAAATGTACACAATACTCTGATGGGTAAAGTAACGCTGTTAGAGAAAATGCGATATTCTAAACTTTATACTTAAAAGTAATTCCTATCCCACACAAATAGTAATAATAATTCTGACTAAGGGAATAATGAATAAGTATTTTATAGTGGCTAAAAAGGTAGAAAGGATGGTTTAATATATATATAGATTTCATTAAGATGAAAGTGCGCTAATTAATCCTAAATAGAAATAGTTAAGTGCATTGAAGCCGGTTCAGCTACTTCTATTTCTTCTATTTCTTCTATTTCTTCAAAGATTCTACAGCCATTTTCAGATCATAAGATTCGAAGCTCGTATTAAAAATATCCTTTCATAAATAGTAATCTCGAAAATAATAACGGATATACTAACCTTTGACGGAAAGCTAATTAAATTGCCTGTTTCTGAGTTTGTTTACGTACCAGGCATTCCATATGCAAGAGTTAATAATTCTTCGTCTCTAAGGTAGTTCTTTCATTAATTTATCACCTTTGATGACTTAGTATACATATATAATAGTTTTCCATTGGTGTGACTCTAACACACCATTTCTCATTTCATTATAAAACTTTCCCAAAGTCAGAGATACACAGTACACTAAAAATTATGAAGGTTGTTTGAGATTTCTGATATGATATATATGAATATATAATTTTTCATACATATGAAATATATGTCTACGTATTTCTTTTAAGTCATGAATTTGCAGGATATTTGTACGTTGTGTAATGGAGAGAAACAATGCACTTATCTTAGGATATAATTACTCTTCTAGCAATATTAGATAAGTATGTTTCAAGATTGAATTATATTTGAAATTAACTTTCTACGACTATAATTCCTAAGGAATTAAGCAAATGTGAATAGCATAGCACGGAAAAGCTGAGCGGCTGAATCCCAAAGGAATAACAGGTGTGAAAAATCAGTGAGTGTCACTGTGATGCTTCAGGGCGATAGTTGAGAATCTTTAGAAGTAAAAAGATTTCAACAAAGGATCAATTTACTGGATAAATTTAGAGAAAACACGTTCAGAGATGATGTAGCCGATATAATGCGCTCACCATGCTACATAGGCCGTTCCGATACTACGAGAAAGATCAGGGAAATAGATACTAGAGCCAATCGATTCAAGAACTCATTTTTTCCGCCAACGATACACGAAAGTAATCTATTAGGGAATCGGTGCATGCTTCCCCAGCCACACGCCGAAAGGCGGCTTGCAGGGTACTTACATAGACACATGGACAGGCTCGATCAGCTGTTCGTGGTGATAACGTCTTCTTCCCTGCCGTATGTCGGAGACGACTGGCCCAACCACCTCAAACCCATTAATAAAAAGGTGCGAAACAGAAAAGAGCAGATAGCCGGGAAATGCAAAGAGGAACCAATAAATGTCCGTGCTACATAGCAAATTATACACGGGAAGTAGGTCTTACGTAAGAATATTCCTCCATCTTTCAGTATATAAATAAATAACGTCTTTATTTTGGGGGAAATTGAGACTTCATGCATTTTTAATGCATCGTCAATGTAGAAAAGTGATTAAAATGAGAATAAAAGTTAATTTAAGTCGGTCAAAATTGGAAAGATTTAGTTATGGATTTAAAAAACGAAAAAAGAGAAAAGAAAGAAAAAAAAAGAAAAGAAGAGAAAAAACTCAAAAATATATGGCTAGAACATAGAAAGCTCAAGAGAATTCTTTCTTTATGATAAAGCATGCACAAAGGACAAATGTATCATAATCAAAGTGCGCCATAACCAATGAATTTACGAGTCGAATTTTAAGAGTGGGGGAGGCAGAAAGTTACCTAGGCGCCTGGGAGACTGAAGGGAGGAATATACTTTCTTATATATGTGTGTGACTTGCTCAGACCAAGAGATATCTTCGATTATATGAACTCCAAGATTAACTACTGATCTATAGCATGGGATAAGTGACCCTTCTATTCGGGCTTCAGGGATGTTACTTCTGTCCAAAGAGCTTAGCAGTTTTTTCGGCGACCAAAGATGATGGCTAGTGATTTGGACGGA
>KZ308228.1:2657392-2776255 GCA_000376725.2 Ladona fulva
GATAGTAATTTTTTTATACCTTTATTTATTAATAATTATTTTAACTTTTGTAAATCATCGCAATTAAGAATATTTGGAGTCTCTTATTTGTGAAGTAGTCGCAGGAACAAGGAATATCGAATCGCTAGTGGCCGCGTGAAAGCTACTATATCTCATGAATAGCGAATCATTAAAGGAATACTACATTGTGAATATCAGAAAAAAATTGCCACCTCTGTGGAGAATTTTAGGAAAATAGATGGCGAAATTTAACTATTTAAGTATTCCACTTAAAATTTTGTTCGGGAAAATATACTTACAGGGAACACACCAGGTTTTTGTCACGCGGATTTACACAAAAAACGGGATAAATATTTTTCTACATGAAAAATTTCGCTATATGTAAGGCAATACATTGTGTTGCGTGGTTGCCTAACTATATTTTCGGATGCAAATTTTGCATAAACA
Source organism: Ladona fulva (assembly GCA_000376725.2). Taxonomy (NCBI): domain Eukaryota; kingdom Metazoa; phylum Arthropoda; class Insecta; order Odonata; family Libellulidae; genus Ladona; species Ladona fulva. The sequence goes on from KZ308228.1 coordinate 2,657,840, forward strand.
AAGGCCCATTGAGTTGAATGGCCGGACACGTGTCTGTTATTTTTGTGCTAGGAACGTGTCCTGAAAGTTTCGTGTAAATCCGCATGGCACAAACTTGGTGTGTTCCTTCTTAGTAAAACTTCATGCCATGTTGATTTAAAGATGGAAAAGTTCCACAAACTTAAGGCCTCGAAGGCTGATAAATTCGGACATCTTTTTACTCATTACCGTCCATACATTCTCTTGCAATTATATTTTGCTCGCAACTTTTTTTCCCACTCATTTATGAATCGCTCTTTCGAATGTTCGACCGTATCCGGATGGTACTTGCCATTCCGACCTCTATATAGAATCCGGCTGTTTTTGCGTTTAAATTCGGAGTATAGAATATGGCATGCAAAACTGAAACAGTTATATATCCCTCTGTAAATCGATAGCGACATGAAACATTTATGAAACGTCAACCACGTTGGAAACCTTGATTAAATCCAAAACGATGAAAAGACAGCTACATAGAAAAAATAACAACTGGGGGATAAGACACAAAAATATAAGAAATGCTTCTGTGAAAGTGTAGAAAAGAGGTTGAGCTACGAAAAAACGCTTTTGAAATATGGTTGATGACATTTAACGCTCAAACATTAACTGAAAGAAATAAATATTTGGATAATACATTAAATATAATAAAATAAACTTGTGGTACCCTTCAGAGTTAAAGCACTATGCTGCGTGAACATTCAGGGTTAATCCCTCCCAAATTACTACACAAGCAAAGAGTAGGGCTTCTCACTTCTTTTGTGTCCAAAAGGTTCTCAAAATCGTCTGAGAAACGTCTGACGTAATTCCCTGTCGACTCAGCGTGTTTTAGCAAATCGATAGCTTGTAATCTCTTTTGTTCTCAAAACAAAAAAACTGAGCTATAGGAGACTTGTAGATAAGGAAATCACGCCTAATTACAAGGACAGAAAGGGAAAATCGCCCCAGGAAGCCGCAAACAAACGGCCTACTTCAGGTTAACTTTTTATTTAATATTCATAGAGAGATACCATATGAAATATGAACAGTATAGAGGAGAAAGTAAGTTCAATTACAGGCCTAGTTAGGTAAGTGTACCATTCAATTCAATTCAAAAAAAGTTAACTAAAACAACTCAAATCCCAAATTTCTCAAATTTGTTCGTAATATGTTTTAGAAATCAGAAGTTGTGTTACTTAAAATTTATTCGAATGTAACCACTTTTAAGCGTTTACATAAGAAGAAGAACCAAAAAAAAGTTAAAGGTACTACAGTAACCATTCTAGATAACCCAGAAAAGATTTTGAGTGACTCTTTAGTAAAAATAGAGGCAATTCTAAACAACGGGGAATAGACAATTTCTTTGACGTTTTTATAAATTTGAATGAAAATGAATTTAAAATAGGTTATGAGGAAAACATGACCATTCTGTAATATGGATACATCTGATTCACTTTATGTATTATCCATCGGACCCAATGCAGTTACTAAACCGAGATTTTTTTTCTAAACACATCTTAGATTTTGATGGAGTAAATTCTAAATTAAAACGTTAAGCTTTGAAGTATCGGACATTAAGAGATATTCAGTACATGGCCCTGATCAAATTTTATTCAAATATTTCAGCTATTTTCGAGTCAAATTGTATACCATTACAGGGCGCATTAACCATAGATACAGTTTCTGACTTACGTAGGTTCCACGTACATAATCCCGTACATACATAGTTACATAGCTAATTCTAATTGCCGAAAATTGTTCGTAAAACGCCAACTCAGAAACAAGTTACGCTCTATTTACGTAACTTTACTACAGCGAGCAAATCGCGTCCGACTTCTGTAAAATTCGAGATACGTATTGAGTCTAGGAACGGTCCACTTACATAAGTAGTGATCTGTCTGTAATTACCTCTTTTTTTAGGTGAGTACAACAAATGCATACACACGATAATATTTCCCCACGTTGCTCAAAAATTCAGTGAGAAAATTTCGAGCTCAAAGTAAAACCATCTTTCGTTAAAAACTACGCGGAATCCTGAACGATTGAGCGTTTAACTTGATGCCAAGCATACACAATAATCAACACTATAAAATGAGATTAAAAGGTATCGATTAGGTTACATAGCGAAGCTTGTATGGGAAAATTCAAGATTATGTCTTACACGACGAATTTAGCTGGTGGAATTTTATGCACGAAATTTAAACGTCATAAAAAGCAGAAGATATAAGAAAAGATGAAAAACACATTGTATTTCAGATAAGATGGCAAGAAACGCTTCAGAAACGAGCTTCCCCGTCTACCCAGTTGCCTACATTAAGTCATCAACGCTATCCACTACCATGCAATACTGAATATTTATGATTTGTGTGAAAGCGTACAATTGAGTTCTACCGCGGAATTTCGTTCCACTGATGACAGGTTTATGCTTCATGGCTTCGCTGCCTCAGTGGAAAAGGCCGAAGATTTCCCATTTGGAAAGCGGGTAATTTTCCTACAGGGGTGACACGTGTTCTCCTTGAGGGGAAGTAGTCATTGTAATGCCAATTAATTAAAACCACGTGCCGAAACGAAGTCTGCATCCCACACCAACAATTCACATGGAGGCCCTAACATTCACTAAAATCATTTCCTACAGAAAATGTGAATAATCCACCTCTAACTAATGCTATTCCAAGGTTCCAGGTTCGAGTCCCGGCTAGTCAGATTTTTCTGGTTAGGGAATGGTCGTGTGAGCTTCTCTATTTTTACTGATCACGCCTCTCCTGTAATTTTCTAATGACCGAATGTTTGTGAGGACACCGGAAAATATATAAATTTCGAAATAGAAGAGCGAAAACAAACTATTTGGTTAAGTAAATAGCACAAAATGAATCCTAATTAAATTAGTTGATTTAACTCAATATTGGTCTTCGTAAATGTTGAAATAAAAATTTAACCATCGCATTAAAACACTATCAACCTTCCATCTATAATCAGAAATATTATTGGGCGACACAACCCGTCTCCTGCATATAGAAAACGAAAAAAGTCTTAGGGGCCCAATTCCTTCGCCGTCATCAAAACTCGCTAAATACGAGTAGTAATTATATATTTTGGAATCCATTTTTAAAATTCTCATTCCTACGTTTAAATTTCTTCGTTGAACAAAATTGAACAACTTTAATGGTCGCTTCTAATGCTCTTCGGAAATATGGTAATTTTTATACATAATAAATTATATTCTATAAGATCATTAATACCTTACTACCTTCTTTCTAAATATTCTGTAAACACGTACTATCTAAGTTTCCAAATTAACAGCTGGCAGCTAATCAATCTTTTCCGAAAACATTACCACAGAGTAACACAAGCTTGCATATGGAAAAGGATTGCCGTTTCAGCAAGGAACTGCATTCAACTCTACATTTTTAGACAGAAATATCTAGCTGAAAGTTAGCGTTACATAGTTCCACAATATGCATCCTTTATTTTCTTTCGTAAAATAAACATACGTCTTTTGACCCGACCTAACCAGATTCCTTAGCCGGACTTAATGTGACAAATATGTAAATATTTAGGAGAAAAATACTAAGCTTGAGTTAAATTGCTCATATTGTTATTCCGCGTATCCGAACCCCTCTCGTGATTGGTTGCAACAGAGTCAAATCATGCCGCTAGACACGGAATATCTAAGCAGATATAAACACCGAAATATCGCTCTGAACGGCCTTCACGTACACCTAATGGCGGTAAAATCAAATCTACCCGTCCTCCCGGGAAGGGAAGTTAAAGCCGCATTAGTCTCGTCACATGGCTAGCACGATGCGTGAACTACTCACGTTCCCTTCAATGCATAGCTTAAATTAGAATTAAGAGTCAAATTCCAAACTATTTCATTACATCTTATCCTTCACTCGATATAGCCAAATAAAGAGAACAAAAGACAAACAACTGCGAAATATTTGATTCCGAATCTGATGGTACGTGGTGAGCAGCCGGGATAATATTTACAAATATTTTATAGCAAGCTAAAACGATGTATGAACATGACATCAGGCAGTAAATAAAATAAAGAGGGAAAAGGTAATTTTGCAAAGTAAACAGGAGGAGCAGAAACGTGATAATTGGGATTACACACGAGTTCTTGCCAAACGTCAAACAATGAATTCAATATCTAATCCTGGGCGGTAACATACATACTGCTTAAGAGACACTAACGTGGCAAAAGAAGAATAACCAGACCCTTTAAGTAGAGTAGAAAATATGGCCTCAAAGAGAAAGAGAAAGAACTATTTTGAAATTAAATGATTGTAAACAACCAGAGAAAAAGTAACACCGATCTTCGATGGCGTTTACCTAACAAGCAGCACAAAAACAGCTTTCATTCTCAATTATTTTCATGAAGCGTTCATTTAATTTGTTTAAACATTATATATTATTATGAAAATAGACTAAATCACTTTCAAAAACATTGTAAGGGCGAATAATAAATTTGCAAATTTTAAACGGAGAAAACAGCGATAGCGTATGGATTATGTAATTTAAGAAGAAAGTCAGAACATGTTACTTACCATTCACCCCATTCTCCCAGGATAACAACGACTCCGAGGTGTCACAACAATCACATAATCACATGAATTCACGTTCATACACTCAATACACAATTACTACATCTGTCAAGATGGCAGTCTACCTAAAGGCCTGCCACCTTTTGAATATTGGTTAAACTGTTGGCTGAAATCCCGTGAAAACGTTGACTGTGCTGCCACCTAGCACAAACGTATAGAATTATTACAGAGTCATTCTGGAAAGGGTATAAGAACTGAGAATAATCTCTACTAAATAATTCACATTCTCTGATATTTAGAATACTTAAGACCCGAATTGTGAATAACAATTCAAAAAACAATAAGGTAGTAATCCGATGTAAACTATTACATTTTAAGCCTATTTATTTAATGTTAGGAAAAATATTTAAATTTTATAACCTAGGATTCATTATTACATATACCCGTATAATATTTTACTATAATTTACTTTATTTATCGAGAATATTTTAAAACTTTTCGAAAGAAAGGAGGTTTAATAAAAACTAATCTAAATAAAAGCTGTGAAATTAATGAATTGAATTCCTTAAATAGAATTATACCCTTAATAAAGTCATCCCCAAATAAAATATATATTTATTTGCCTTTTTTTAACAAATAGATAATTATAAGTTACCTTAAACTGAAAATTAAGCCAAGAATCTGAAATTTTCCCAAAAGATAGTTCTTGCGTTTGTAACGTCAATATTTGTAGTCGTCTCCGCGCCAGAACATATTTTCGTGCGCATTTATCTTTTCGTTCTTCAACAGAATTCTGAAATTCAATTGTGTCACCCGTGGTCCGTGTACGTATGGAACTGTTGTGGTCATTCGCAGATTTTTTAGTGTGCTTTCGTTGGGGAATCATTTTTAGTTGATTCGGTCTTCGGAATCTTTCTACCTTTCAGGACTCTTGTTAAAAATGGTGTCCTTACAAAGTACAATTGATACTTTTCATGAAGATATGATACATGATGCCAAGTTGGATTACTATGGCATACGAATGGCTACAGCCTCCTCTGATAAATCTGTAAGGTTGTTTCATATAGAAAACGGGAGGCATATTCCAACGGCAAAGCTTACCGGGCACGAATCTCCAGTATGGCAGGTTGCTTGGGCTAACCCACAGTTTGGGAACTTATTAGCCTCTTGCTCGTATGATAGAAAGGTATTGTTATTGTTTATCCTTTATAACTTATGTTTCCTGCATTATTAGTTTTCGCTCCACCGAAGCTTTAGCATCTTCATTATTTTGTTTCTAATATTTTGTTGCACTCTTTAATCCTAAGATAATNCATTAAGTAATGTCAAAGATTCTGCGACTCATTTTACGCAATTTGCTTTGATACCATGGGATTATCAGTGGGCAATAATTTTAAGAAACCTTTAAGTCAGATTATTTCTTTAACAATAAATATAAAGGAAATAAAGAAAGGAAGTTAAGGGCATGTACCCTAAGAAACCCTCAAAGGATTATTCAGGTTGAAAAATTCTGACAAATCAGTAACTAAAACCATTCAAATAGTTGTTCTTTGAAACATAGATTGAGCACGTACATAGATGCTGGAAGATTTAGCTTCAAGTGACACTCATCAGGCTTTCTCTTTTACATTTGAACCTAAAGTAAATAAAAATTTAAACATTACATAATGTTTAGTGTAGAATATGAATTCAAGAAAATGAAGAATTGAAGTTGCTGAGCATTCAGAATATTTTATGTCAATCTCAAAGATAGAAAACATTAATTTGTAATAATTTTAAATTTTGGGTAATTCTTGTTTTCATTTAGAAACTTTAATTTGTGACTCACCTTTGTCACCTGTAAGAGATACAAATATCTTTATTGTGAGTTATTTTCCATGGCTCTTTATTTGAAGTTAGTAATTGAGTGACATTTTTATCGTCTCTTTTGATAGTATTGAAATAAACTAAAATCAGTGACAGTCTTATACATTTATTATTATGGACCATTTTCTATTTCTCACCTTTCAGTGTTGTTAGTTTTGCCCTCAATATCATGACATATATTTCTCATTTATTTGTCACTGCACATCCATGCAGATCCACAATGCACACAACATGGGGTGCTTCTCTGTAAGCTGGTGCCCTGAAGGGCCAGAGAAGCGTCTAGTCAGTGGAGGCTGTGATAACCTGGTGAAAATTTGGAAGGAAGCAGATGCCAGCCAAGGAGGTGGTTGGGTGGTGGTGGCTAGCCTTGAAGGCCATGCAGATTGGGTGCGAGGGGTGGCTTGGGCTCCAGTTTCTGGAGACAAAGTACATCGCATTGCCACTTGTTCTCAGGTTAGTCAAATCTGCAATTGCCCTTTGCACTTTTATACTGTTATACATAGCATTTATGTTTCATGACTGAATTTACAGTAAAATATTGAAGATAAAGCTGGTATTTGGTATAAATTTGAGTAACTGTCCTTTAAAATGAAGGCATTGTAGATCATTGCTTATACTCAGCCACATTTCTTAAGACAGAGTTTCAAATATAGTTTCCAGAATGTAGAAATGAAGCGTTTTTATGTCTTACATTATCATGGTCAACAGGAAAATTCTCGGAATGTTTGGACTAAGGCTGATTCGTTGGCAGTAGATATTCAGTTTATTATCACATGTTGTCAAGAGAATTCTTTATTTTTTAATAATTTTAATTACTTCAATTATATAACTTTGCTATGGACCTACTTACAATTGAATTGATTATAGAGTTCTGTTGGTTAAACACATTCATAAGAAAGCTAAGAAATTTGGCTATTAGTCATTTTGGTTTTTGTAAATGCCAACATTTGTTTCTCCAAGTCAATCACAGTCAAATGATTAGTATCATAATTGATCACAGTATATAACTACATAAGTTGGCCAGCCCTGCTCTAAATTGTTCTTTTTTGTAAAAAAACTCCAGTTTTGCCGAAAATAATTCCTAATGAAGACTAAATTCCATTTGTGTAAGAATTTCATTTTCATATTTACAAATTAATGTTTTTACCCCCACCCTTTTAAAAGAAAAATCATAAGAAAATATTTACATCATCAGTATTAAAATTTGCTTGCTGGTACTCTTACTTTAATGCCGAAAATTTTCTGTTTTTTTTTTTATCATCCAATGATTACAATGCATACGTGATAGTAATATCATTGCCTCATAGTGATTACCAAATAGATTTTTAAGTATCCTGTAAATTTAAAGTAATCAGGAGATTGAAGAATGGAGATTGTTTGAAGTCAGCAGATTATTGACAGGGTTAACTGAGAGATCAAATATCTTTATAAAAAGTTTGAAACTACTTTTAAGCTACTTTTCTAAGTTCTACTTTTGCTCTATGTAGCTATGTGGTTACTGTGGTTAGATCATCCTTAATATTAGCTAAAGGTTAAATAAGTTCTTTCTCCAAAATTGTCTTCTGGCATTGTTGGTGTGATTTCACTTGCTACAAATAATAGTGACTTCAAAAATACCCATTCATAATTCTAAGAAGTCATTCATTTTCAGCTTATAACATCAAAGAATTACAATCTACCTTATTTTTATAATGATTTGTAGAATCAGTGTTGCATAATCAAGAATGTGATGTACAGCCTTTAACAACAGTTAAAATTTATTGTTTCATATTAATTATTTGACTGAAGTAAATGTGTCATGCTTTGCCATTGGCATTCTTCTGGTGATATTTTGCTCTCAGCTACTGCTGATAAATTATGAAATTTGTAGAAAGATAAACAGTGGTAGTTTGACTCACAAACTTAATTTGTTCCAGTTCAAAGTTCATAACTTGAAAGTTTGTATCTCTAAACCCAGTTTCCCATCATATATTTTCAGATTTTTCAGTTCATATCTTTAGGTCAAATTGGAGTTAAGAAAAATTTTCTGTTTCTTAAAGTTAATATGTCAAGCGGTTCATAGGTTTAAGTAATAATTTGAAACTTTTATCCACAGACTAATGCACAATTCAATGAAGAATGAGGATCTTATGAAATAGCTAATTCTTAAGAATAAAAAATATCTAGGAATTTACATACTTTCCATCCATTTAGTATGGGCACTTCTTTCATATCTTAAAGAGAAATAGGATTGTTCTGATAGCATTAGATAATGTTTTTATTCTATAACCAGTTCCTTGCAATTGGAACTTTGAAAGCCCCTTTGGAATGACATCCCATCACTTACTTAGAGTCGAAGAAACTTGATTGGTCAAAACCTTTAACTTTCATAAAGGAAACTTATTTGCTGATTGTAATGTTTTCAAGCTTTTTGATTAAACATGGTTGGACTTTTCATGTATGAATATGATTATTTAAAGTAACCGATGCATTTCAAGGCTGGAGTATCTAAAAGTATTGAATTATTATTAACTAAATTGAACATAAAAAGATACTAGATTAGATAAATTATTCTGTAATGGTAATTCGGTCAATTTTTCATTCATAATTTTAATTCATTCATTCATGAATGTTCTGCTTATAGAAATTCACCACTTTTAAATTTTTTCATTTGAATAGGACAAGCAGGTGATGGTTTGGACAAGTAATGGACCATCTTTATCATCTTGGACATCTGTAGTTGTGTATGAATTTAGTGATACAGTTTGGGATGTGAGCTGGTCTCTAATGGGAATGGTGTTGGCAGCGTCAGCAGGAGATGGAAAAGTTATGCTTTGGAAGCATGACTTAGAAGGAAATTGGAAGTGCTTGAGTGATGTAACCCCAAATAATGGACGGCTAGCCACATTTGGTTCTTCTAAAAATCTTGAAATTGAAGACATGCAACAATGAACCAGGATGTATGTGTACCATAATTTAATATAATTCCACCAGTTTGTAATGAAGGGGAAAGATTATAGGATGAAAACTATGTATATGATGTGATGTGAATGGTTCTTCTTGGAAAATATTTCAATAAGTCTAATTTCCAAGAATGTTGAAGTAGAACTTTAAATTCCATGTGTTTCCATCCATTCATTGAATTGTAAAATTTCATTGCATTCGATTTAGATTAAGTCCTGTAAAATGAAAAAGTTATATTTCTGCTTGATGTTGAGTTTTTGTTCATCAACAATAAAGTTTCATAATTGACTTGGTCTCTTTTTGCATTTTAATCACTTTAAAATCTATTCTACATAAAAGGTATGCTTAGCACACATTTCTGGTGTGATAATATATTGATTTATAAATATCATTCCAAGAAATTCAATAGTGTAATTAGAAATTCATTGTCTCTTAACTCTGAAATAATTTGCCCTTATCTTTGGCTTCTACACTAGCTACTTCACTACTGTACACAATTTAGAGCTGCATTGGTTTCTTCCTCATTTTATAGAAAATTCCATAGTTTATGCACTGAAATCCACTTTCATATCCAAAACACTAACAAAAGCAGACAGTCTTTTTTAGGTTAAGGAAAAACAATTATTTCCAGCATCAGAAAATTTCCTTTGCACGCTAGATACCAGTGAGCTATAAAATATATATATAAGGCTCAATAGTGACTCAGTTATGCAATCAGACATCTTTTTCCCTTTGCCTGTGCAAACCCTTTCACCCTTGAATAACTTAGAAGTGCCAAATCCAGCTGTAGGCTGGTACAAAATTTAGCAAGGTATCCCTGGCAATGGATCCTGCATAGCCTAGCGTCATATGCCAGTTGGTGGTGTTAAGGGGCTCCACGCCTGATTGGGTGATGTTCCTTCAGCAGCACCCCCACTGCTTTCTCCATATTCTTCCCCCGTTTTCTCAAGAGTATCATATGGCGGGGTAGAGGGTAATGGTGATCTTTGGGTGACAGGAGGAGATGAAGAATCGGTGTGGTGTTGGTGATGATGAACAGCCACCAATGCTTGTTCATACTCTTCTGCACTGTTTGGGTGTGGATGATAATGATGCCCCTGGGTATGGTAAAGATGTGGAAGTGCTCCAGAGGGGCTACCGGTTGGAGGTGGTGGCCCTGGTGAGCTAGTCCCAGCTTCTGGGTTGACAGCTCCAGATGACCAGCACAAGTAGCCTTCACCCTCATGAGCTGCCCTTGGGGGAGAAGGGCTTGAGGGTGCTGAGAGGGCAGGATGGAGGGGCTGAGCAGATGAGGGGGAGGGAGCAGGGGGTGAAGTGGAAGATGAAGATGAGGATGCTGGTACCCAGCTGATGGTTGAAGGAGCAGTTGGTGAGGGGGACCAAGATCCACCAATTGGATATGCAGTGTGCCCAGTTGAGTATGTAGTTTCCTGATGTGCATGATGGGTATCCCCATATGATGCTGTGGGTAAAAATGAATTTGGTCAATACAAACACTGATGAAATGAAATATAAATCATACGTGTATGAAGTATAGAGCAACAAATGAATTTACTTGGTTTTCAGTTTTGATGCTGGTAAAAAACAATTTCATTAGTATTCATGAAATTTTTTACAGGAATCTGACAAATGTAAACCTTCTCAGATACGAAATTGTATCCTTCAATATAATCTGCAGAAACTAATTTGCAAAATATATAGCTCCTTATAAGTTGAAATGGATAAGAGAGGGAAAGAAAACTTCTGCCCTTACCAGAAACTTTTATGTAGCATCCATGGTATCAACACATTACATCACTATAAGATTAACTTCAACAATATTCAGCAATATGAAAGGTAGGTTAGGACTCTATCTCCTTCTACATGATTGAATCCTACCACAAAGTTGTGCCTGAAGTATTCCAAAAGTTTGAGAAATATTTTGCCTGATTATGATCCAATGTGTTGAAAAATAGGTAACTAAATAAACCTATATGACAGGGGTTAAAGTTATCTTTCCTTCTACACAATACAGTTCTTTCACACAATTATGCCCAAAGTAATATAAACAGATACTGTGAAATTATTATTTTTTATACGAAACTAAAGATGTGATAATTATTTTTGACAATGGTACTATAAAAGTGTAAGACCCCAAGAGGGTAGTACATTCTAGTACTTTTAGTGAAAGCTATTCCAGGTTTGATTCCCAGTGAGGGCCATGATGACCCAGTATCATGAAAACATTGGAAAGCTACCTGAATTAATAGGAAGTAGGTCTAAGCAACCTAGAAAAGTCAAATATGGCAGTGTGGGAGCCTAGCTTAAGAACAAATCACCTTCAGAGAATGCTGCCTGGCTTGGTTATATCCATCCCTGATGCACCAAGGACTTAACTATATTGGTAATAGTGCTACTGCCACAATAACATTTCTAATCAAGTGTTCATTTTGCTAACATTTTCATCTACCGTGTAAAAAGGTGAGTTAAGTAAACTTACGCATAGGAGGTGATTGCTTCAGCCTCATTTGGTGATGATGATGGATTGAATATGGGGCTGGCCTCAGTTGTGAAGCATTATGCACTTGGCTCACAGCATTCCTCATGACTGGAGAGTAACGATCACCTGGGCTTCCACTACAGTTAGAACTTGGCGCCATAGTCAATGGAGGGGGTGGTGGTGCCAAGGAGTGATGTGGGTGGTGATGATGAGTATGATGTGGTGAGGGAGAATGGTGAGAGGGGTAAACTCCTTGGTGAGGCAGAAACCAACTCCCATCTGAAACATGATTAAGCAAACAAATATGAGGATATATTTAAAGAAGGGTAATGAAAATTTTTTTCATAGATTTGATGGGTCACATTGTCTCTGCTGTAGTAAGACCTTGTCTTGGAGGAAACAGTAAATATACTTAAACCTGGTACCTGAAGGTGTAGTAACATCATCTTAGTCATCAGTTTATATAAAATTATGGACTTCATATAATGATTTTTTTGGCTTTAATGATGGAGTTCTATACTCAGCTCATTTGTAACCATATCATTCACATGTATGATTTTAAGGTGCCATATCAAAATTGTCATCTTTCTTCATTATTAATATCCATGAGGAAAGGGAAAAAAACTCCAGATACAATTATCATTTTGTAGCCACTGAAATTTCTTAAAGGTTTCAAACAACAATTCATTTCCATGGTTTGCACTAATTCCTACTGTTGAAATGCTCAGTATGATTATTTGGGGACTTTTCTAATTTTTGCCTAAAGTAAAGATTAAATGCAACTGAAAGTTATAAAAAAATAATTATAAGTTACCTTAAACTGAAAATTAAGCCAAGAATCTGAAATTTTCCCAAAAGATAGTTCTTGCGTTTGTAACGTCAATATTTGTAGTCGTCTCCGCGCCAGAACATATTTTCGTGCGCATTTATCTTTTCGTTCTTCAACAGAATTCTGAAATTCAATTGTGTCACCCGTGGTCCGTGTACGTATGGAACTGTTGTGGTCATTCGCAGATTTTTTAGTGTGCTTTCGTTGGGGAATCATTTTTAGTTGATTCGGTCTTCGGAATCTTTCTACCTTTCAGGACTCTTGTTAAAAATGGTGTCCTTACAAAGTACAATTGATACTTTTCATGAAGATATGATACATGATGCCAAGTTGGATTACTATGGCATACGAATGGCTACAGCCTCCTCTGATAAATCTGTAAGGTTGTTTCATATAGAAAACGGGAGGCATATTCCAACGGCAAAGCTTACCGGGCACGAATCTCCAGTATGGCAGGTTGCTTGGGCTAACCCACAGTTTGGGAACTTATTAGCCTCTTGCTCGTATGATAGAAAGGTATTGTTATTGTTTATCCTTTATAACTTATGTTTCCTGCATTATTAGTTTTCGCTCCACCGAAGCTTTAGCATCTTCATTATTTTGTTTCTAATATTTTGTTGCACTCTTTAATCCTAAGATAATAAGGTACTGGCTGTCGTGTGATGTGAACAGTGGCATTCCTTTCCAGGTGATAGTGTGGCAGGAGGCCCAACAAGGCGAGTGGGTAAAGCATCACGAATACGCTAATCATTCATCTTCCGTCAATTCCGTTGATTGGGCACCTCCAGAATGTGGGCTGATATTTGCTTGCGGTAGCTCAGATGGTACTATTTCAGTCGTTTCTTACTCCGAAGGCGGAGGTTGGGAACCGAGAAAGGTAATTTCATCTTATTTTTAATGTTAATAGCAGGCGATTCCAGCAAATGAAGTAAAACATCAATGTAAAACTTGAGAGAAAATGAAGGTTTGGTTTTCAATAATTTAAAATTAACCGATGTTCAATTTTCTAATCTAAACGTAGCAGCTCCGTTGTTGATCAAAAGAATCCTGGCATAAAATACATGACATTTTGTTTTACCCCACTCATTAATCCTTAACTATTCAATTCCAATATGTTAATAAACTTAAAAGGTATTTGACAGAAACATAAGTCAATATACTGCAACTAAAAGTTAGTAATTTCGTCACCTAATTATTTAAAAAATGTTTTTTAATGACTTGAACTCTGCATATTTTTGGTTGACCATTCCTTTTTCTAGAGCACTTCTTTAATGTCTAACTTGCTATAGTTTTAAATACTTATTTACGAATATTAACCTGTTTCATCCTTCAAGACAATTATCAATTAGTCCAGAGCAGTATTTTTCATGTGTTACTTATCTCTTGAAAACTTACCTGTCCAGGTCGATGAAGCCATACTTGCGAAGCAATTTCAAAACATATTAATAAATAAAATATTAATATAGAATGAGAATGCTTTCTGCTGTTAATGTGGCTTCAGTTAACCTAAGTTCTATTACTATTACAAGGGTCAATATAATTTTTAATTATAAGCTGTAGAGATTTCAAATGCTGTGCTAAAATCTTCAGTCAAACTGCTCATTTTACAACTATCAGCCCATATTATATGCATTAAGTAATGTCAAAGATTCTGCGACTCATTTTACGCAATTTGCTTTGATACCATGGGATTATCAGTGGGCAATAATTTTAAGAAACCTTTAAGTCAGATTATTTCTTTAACAATAAATATAAAGGAAATAAAGAAAGGAAGTTAAGGGCATGTACCCTAAGAAACCCTCAAAGGATTATTCAGGTTGAAAAATTCTGACAAATCAGTAACTAAAACCATTCAAATAGTTGTTCTTTGAAACATAGATTGAGCACGTACATAGATGCTGGAAGATTTAGCTTCAAGTGACACTCATCAGGCTTTCTCTTTTACATTTGAACCTAAAGTAAATAAAAATTTAAACATTACATAATGTTTAGTGTAGAATATGAATTCAAGAAAATGAAGAATTGAAGTTGCTGAGCATTCAGAATATTTTATGTCAATCTCAAAGATAGAAAACATTAATTTGTAATAATTTTAAATTTTGGGTAATTCTTGTTTTCATTTAGAAACTTTAATTTGTGACTCACCTTTGTCACCTGTAAGAGATACAAATATCTTTATTGTGAGTTATTTTCCATGGCTCTTTATTTGAAGTTAGTAATTGAGTGACATTTTTATCGTCTCTTTTGATAGTATTGAAATAAACTAAAATCAGTGACAGTCTTATACATTTATTATTATGGACCATTTTCTATTTCTCACCTTTCAGTGTTGTTAGTTTTGCCCTCAATATCATGACATATATTTCTCATTTATTTGTCACTGCACATCCATGCAGATCCACAATGCACACAACATGGGGTGCTTCTCTGTAAGCTGGTGCCCTGAAGGGCCAGAGAAGCGTCTAGTCAGTGGAGGCTGTGATAACCTGGTGAAAATTTGGAAGGAAGCAGATGCCAGCCAAGGAGGTGGTTGGGTGGTGGTGGCTAGCCTTGAAGGCCATGCAGATTGGGTGCGAGGGGTGGCTTGGGCTCCAGTTTCTGGAGACAAAGTACATCGCATTGCCACTTGTTCTCAGGTTAGTCAAATCTGCAATTGCCCTTTGCACTTTTATACTGTTATACATAGCATTTATGTTTCATGACTGAATTTACAGTAAAATATTGAAGATAAAGCTGGTATTTGGTATAAATTTGAGTAACTGTCCTTTAAAATGAAGGCATTGTAGATCATTGCTTATACTCAGCCACATTTCTTAAGACAGAGTTTCAAATATAGTTTCCAGAATGTAGAAATGAAGCGTTTTTATGTCTTACATTATCATGGTCAACAGGAAAATTCTCGGAATGTTTGGACTAAGGCTGATTCGTTGGCAGTAGATATTCAGTTTATTATCACATGTTGTCAAGAGAATTCTTTATTTTTTAATAATTTTAATTACTTCAATTATATAACTTTGCTATGGACCTACTTACAATTGNAAAATTAAAATGATTACTTTTTGAGGATTTTGATGAAGATGCATATCAAACTTTTACAGAAAATTTGATGGAAATAAGTGTCTTATTTACTGAAAAATGGTAACACAGGAAAATGGGTAAGGGTGACTTTGCGCAAGATGGTGCGCACCCAGGAAAAATCCCAAGGAAGAATGGACTTGAAAAAATCTCCCGAATGGCTTGGAGAAATGTTCTGCCGGGATAGCTCAACGGACAGAGCACCCGACCGGCAATTGGGACACCCGGGTTCAATTCCTGGTCCCATCAGACTTTTTTCAAGTCCATTCTTCCTTGGGATTGAAAAATGGTACTTTATATCTTCTGTAACAATTCTATGAATTCCCATAGATTTATTGGATAAGAGATTATCTAGCTCCCAGAGATAACGCTCAATTCAGTTTACATAATCTATTCATTCTCATCAGGTCATGTTTCATAAAATTGTTTTCTATAAGTACCAAATCACTTCTACCATTTAATGAAACATTGAGATAATACTCTGCTAAGATGTATCATTTCTCAAGAAAAAGACCATTTCAGCAGTTTGATTTGTTCTTTCGAAATTCATTTAAAGAAAACAACTTACATTGAGTGAAAGCTTGTGTTTGTTGAGACATAGTTGTTGGCTGAGGGGCTTGTGATGTTGGGGAATAATTCCCTCCTGGAAGAAGATCAGGCCGTTGTGGAAGATGGTGTGGGTGGAAAAAGCTACTCCCAGGAGAACTACTCATCAGAGCTCCCCCACCAGAACTACCTCCATTACCATCAGGTCTGTCCTTAGCATCCAGAAAAGCCTTAGCAAAAGGGTTGTATTTGATCTTCAAGGACGTCACCTAATGTCAACAATATGGTATCATTAGGTTATATACATACAGTATTTGAAATAGTTATTTACCACCCTTATGCATAGTAATGCCATATATTATATGCCAATATTAAATTACATCCTAACTGATATTGAAAATTTTTTTTGCAGCTAAACATGTTATGATAAAATTTTGCCTGTAAAATAAAGTCATATATATTTTATTAAAATAGACAAAGAGCTAGAAATATTTGCAGATCCTAAATCACACAAATCAAAATTATTTTTATATTTTAAGTTATGAGGCATAAATTTTCATACCACTTCAACAGGATTAACAAAAACTTGAGAAGAAACAATAAATCATTGCTGAAGCTATAAAGTGAACCTTTATACTATTTTGTATTTTTTCTCCTCCAATACATAGAATGCTAAATACCAGATATAGCTATTCATATTGAGTAGCATTAATATTTCAATAAGGAAAAGAATTCGTAAGAATAACAATAACTTTTGTTAACACAAATGTTGATATGGCTTAGCTTTGATTTGGATGCCATTTATAGTGTAGGTGTAGCTTAAATCCCTAATTTTACACTATAATTAGAATTTCTACATCCATCAATTTTCCATCTCTTACAAATTATGGAAGGTGACTATCAACCTGTACATTATCAATACTTATTTTGATTCCTTCTGTATATGGAATGTTATAATTTATAAAATAGATTTTGTTGGTTCTACTCAGGTCAGAAAAAACATACATTTTTTAACTATCAATAAAATACCTCTCATGCAGGCATTTTTTTGTCAAAATTTTTAATAATGAAAGGTAAATTCATACACTAGTATATACTGTATTAAATAATTAAGCCTGTTCCCAAAACTTCAAAAGTGTATTTATGTACTATCATTTCAAGTTTTGGGTAATTAACAACTGACCTCTTCATTTTGATATGCTGTCACAGCTATGAACTGTGTCTCTGGAAATGGGTAAGTAAGGATCCGTCGCTGAGGCTCTGTACCAACTCTAACCACATGGACTCTTGGCTCATATTTATGCAATGAATTAAGCATAATCTGTAATCAAGAAGAGAGAGAAAATATAAGAGAATATCAATCAATGAAGCAGAAATATCTTGTGTTAGTTTCTTTAATTCGACCTTTCTTCTAAAACACTTAAAGTGTAAATAATATAAGTGATAAAATTGTCTCTTGTTCTTGAATTTTGGGATTTAGTTTGGGATGCTTCTCTCTTTGTAAATAACAATCAGTAGTCTGTCAAAATTTCTGTCACTTTGAGAATCCAAGACCAAACAAGTATTCAGGTATAAATAACTCAGTGAGAGTTAAAACTACAGTAGAATAAGAAACTTTGCATGAAACCTTTATTATGTTTTCTCTACCTTTAATTTTACACTCCAAAAATGTAAGAAGATATTTTCTAAAAACAACAACTATAAGACAGAAATATTGTAAATTTATATTTAAAATTAACTTTAAATCATAGTTAAAAATTAAATAATTGTCAGAAGTACACCTATAAGATGAATAAGTCTCACCCACATGTTCTCTGACCTGTCCATTTCCATTGGATTTGTTGGTGAGTTTGACCTTAGCAAAAGAGACTGGCTCCTTCATCCAATGTGCACCAAAATTTGGAGACTCAGGATGGATATATATGGTATTCGGTGGAGCCACTTCTGCTTTCCCTCCAGCCACCCATTCCCCATTCACATACTTCCACCTACAACAGAAAGTAACATTATTTTATTATATACTCTACTAACTTCACAAAATCACTGCTTTACTGTCAATATTGGAAACTTCATTGGAAAGTTCATTAGGAGATTTTCTTACATCATTGGCAAGTTTCTAAATATACCCCTGATGACAAGTATAATAATAAACTCTAGAACATTATCAATCCAGCACAAATAATCAATCCAGCATGCCATCAAAGGGATAGCTGGATTTGATTCAACCCTCATCTCCCAAAGTAAATATACTTCCCACTGAACATAATTCTTGAAAGTTTTGCCAATTACTTTATTAACACTTGCAGAATTTCCAGATGAGTATCCTTATTTTATGATGAAAATTTTTAAAGTCACTTTACAAATTTATCGTATTACTATCTTTGAGATGACCCTCCCAAGCCAAAGTTCTGCATGCATTTCTAAAATTAATATCATTCTATGTTTTACATATTATTCGAAAAGAACTTCACCTTTCCCATCAGGAGCTTTTCAATAAACTTAAAACTTGTAATTGTAGATCATACACAACTGAAGATTATCAATAAGAAGTTTGAAAAGTATGAATTCCTTGTTCGTTTCTCATCAGCCTTGTGGGATAGAATGCTCTCCAAAGGTCGAAAGAATAGATGAGAATGGAAGTGAAGTGATACACAGGAGATGCAGGAAGCAAGAGGTTAGAGATTAAATGAGAGAAATTGTCAAAAGAAAAAAAAAACTGCCTATACATTGAACTCTGTTTGCTGGCATCTTGATAAATGGTAATTCAATGTGGAACAGTAGGGATTAGCATACAAGAAAACTGGATACTGGAATAGATGTACTGGATGCATTAGTGGGCAAAGGTTCAGGTGCACAAAGAAATGAAATTCACTGGAAAGAAAATCTAGGCTACCAACACAAAAGATGTGTATCATGTTGGACATACAAAAAAGGATGGAAGAACACAAAATTGCTTACTCAATGTGTACCATTAAAAAGCTGACCGGGTTTTTACTGAGATCTTGTCCATGGGACAACCATTGTGTTGATAGTGAATGCAGCTTGCAGGATATTAATGATGGCATTAATGACACGAGTGAATTGGCATTTTAAGGGGAGAGATAGGCCAAGAGAAATTGGGTTGAATGGTGTGGATGAACTTGAAGAATGCATATAATCTGTGAAATAAAAGGGTATACAGGAAAATATGTATGGATACCTTTGAAGTAAAAGAACCTAAACCAGTACACATGGGCTTTATTGAGCTTCAAAACTAATGAAGGGGACAGAATGGAAGTTATAAATATGTGACAAAAAATCTTCTAAATCATCTTTTCTTTAAGAAAGTTGCTTCAAAAATTTTCAGGCAGTTGTTTGGCTACATGATCTTTCAAATCTGGACACTCATGAGTAACACTTTATGTAAGAGATTTTTATATCTAATTAATGACAATTTACAATTATGGAGACCGTGATTGAAAAGAAATGCTAGTACTAAAATTTCTACAATTCCAAAGCAGAGCATGACTCACCTGTGACTATCAATCTGTTCAAATTCAAGAAGAACAGTGTACATGGCTGTTGGATCCAGTCCAGTAACACTGACTTTGACAACTGGGAACATTCGCCTGAAAGAAAGATATCAAGCTTAGACAAAACACCAGAAGATTTTACAAAATATTCATATAGCTACAAACATGAATTTAATAAAATAATGATTTACTAACAGAGGCTTCAGGATTACAAGCAAGAACTTTTTCTGTGATTAATTTATTTCTAAAGCTAACAAATACGAGCATAATTTTGGGATATTAAAACCCAGAATCCCAGTGAGAAATATAATACTGCCTCAAAAGAGAAAATATTAAATGTTTAGTAATTTTTTATACATGAAAAGCAAGCAATCTTTCTTGCCATAGAACAATTCAACATTAAATCAATATGCACATTACATTTCATGATTTGATAATATGATAATATTTCATTATGGGATAAAAAACTTTAAGCATAAAAATTATTATTTTCTGTGACTGAGGTATATTTATAAAAGCGTTAAGGACATGCCTTCTCATTTATTTTACATTTCTCTTGTTTCAGAAACTAGGCAAGGGGCAGATCTAGAAAATGTTGATTTTAAGTATTTTCTTCTAAAATCACCTTAAAGAAACAATGCCTAGATTCTAATGAACTGTTAAATAATTTAGTCATGGAAAATCCAACAGATGTAAGGTGATCAGACCAATACTTTGCTATTTGAGTTTAGTGTGAGCTTCTACTAAAAACCTAAGCCTATTGCTTATTTGGCAGTCATTTTGGGGGAGAAGGAAAATAGCTCTTTTCTGTATCCACTAACGATATAAGCTAATTTAGGTTAAATAACATGTTCTAAAAAATTAAAAATAAGGAACATAAAATTCTTAGATTCCTTATACCTGATCTCCTGAAAGAATAGAGGGCTAAAATATGTGCCATAAATCTCCCCACCTAGTCGGCCCGGTTTGACGTAAAAGTATAAAAAGATTTGTTCCTCTGGTTTTCTTCAATCGAGAATCTTTCTGTTACCGAAGAAAGTTTGTATTACTCACGCACATTCTTAAGAATAGAAGTTTTAAAAATTAAGAACATCCACATATTCCACCTTTATCGGCAAAACGTTTGTGTACGTAACTTAGAACTACTATCATAGCTGAGGTGGTTTTTGTTTTTAGGATTAAAGAACGCGGCCCTTTCGGAAAATTTCCCAAAAACGTCTTTCTCCTTGATTAACCCAGCAAACAAAGCGAATGGACGTTCGGATTTGGGTAAGCATTAAAAAGTATGCCAGACGAGTCGAAGCCTTTTGGAAAGAGCCGCTACGTGATTTCCTGCGTGAAAAAGCATCTTATCGCCCTTCCTTAAGACCAAAGCGATCGCCAGAAGTATGAGCTTCGAGTCGTATGTTGCGGTCTCTCCCAAAGTACCTGCGCAATCTTAAGTGCGTTTGAAAGTGGCCACACCCGTAGATTAACCAACTCGCTGACATGAAACTTAAGCGTGATTCTGCCGATCCTAAAATGCAGAGGCCCAAAGACTGGGTCAGAGCACCAACTTTTCAAAATGTATTCACTCTGCGACCCAAAAATTATTCAAGTAACTTTCTCCATTTTTATGGCAAAGGGATGCAATTTCACCGGAAAATCTAAAACTTAATGATTTTTTACGGGAACTGTCATTAATTGCGATAATTTGTCAGGGAAAATATCATACTTCTGCTACTCGAAGCGTGAAAATAGTGTAGGAGACGTAGGGTTGAAAAACTAGGGCATACAAGGATAGGGTTGGAAACCTACCTGAATAGGGTTGGAAAATTATTTTTCTGCGATATCTACTTTTTGCTATGTATATAGAAGAAAATGGTAAATATATTGGTGTAAGTATTTAATTTCGGAATATGCAACACGTGGAGCCCTTAAGCCCTACGGTTATCTCCTGCATGTCTACCAGGATCATGCAATCAACTAAAACGAAAACGATTAACTAATTAACGTTCAAAAAATTCAATTTGTAGTGACTAGAAGTTTGAAATGTTATCCTCTTTATCTTCCACCTTATTAAAGTATTTAATTAAACAAAACTTCATCCATTGCTTTATTTGAAACCAATCTCTGATAACAACCAATTTCGGAATTGCTTAATATGAACTAGGTATTTATATAAATAAGGGATGGAAGTTGGAAAAAATTAATTATCTCTTCTAACGATCAATATCTTAAGTAGACGCCTCCTAGATTAACTTCTGTTTTCCTCTTTCAATAGCACTAAGACAATATTGGTTTTTTTGGGAGCATGTTTCCTAGCTTCTGAGAAGTTAGCAGAAAGAGGTTAGCTACCGAATTATGAGTAATTTTACATATTTCATGTTCGGAAAACATAGATATGTAGCCATTAAAAATCTTTGTCCATGAAGAAAGGTGAAGGAGCTTGAAATAATATGGCGTAATTCTCCCTATGGGTTCACCAGTTCCCATCGTTGATAAATTGATCACGGAAGAAGAGTCCGTCTCTAATCGTGAAATTAATGGAAGAACACCGGAATCGGAAATTATTTTAGTTGATACGAAATGAAACGTTGTCTCAAGCCGACCTTCCCGACTGATATATCATGATTGTGCTGTGGTGATACGGAGGTAACATATTCTTCGAATTTTACAATTAATTTAATTGATTTCTTTTTCGACACGTTTCGTCGTTGGCTTGTATTAAAATACGAAATTATTTTAGCCGACGCTAGGTGTCATCATTTTATCGATACGGATTCAGATTAAAACTAATATAGGTATTACATGTACGACGAAAGTTTGCGCCGGGGATGAAAGTAGGTGGAATAGTGTTGGCACGAAGGACCAATACATACTGCGCCCGCTACATGTGCAACGTCTCCTAAGATAGAAACAAACCGTGGGAATTCGAGCGTCGTGAATACTTGGGATTGTGGAAGTCGTTGTCACCAGATTCCGACCTCATAATCGGAGGGACGCGAATTCGCCCCTGATATAAACTCGAGCCTTAGTCACGCAGAGAACTTCTAAACGGGGATAAAAGCCACAGTTAGCATTGCGTCGCTGGGAAACGCCACTTTTTTACTTAGAGCTATACTTCTCCTTGCCCATATCATGATGGAAAGTAAATAAACAAATGCTCCACCCGCAGCAACGCCCCAAGCCGAGTCTCATTCACAATTTTTCGCCGTGTCCACTATGGAATTAGAACCGACGCCGAGGTGTAGCGAAAGGGGCATAAAAGATGCAGTCAATAACGGAATTCCTCACTTTTAGCCGCTTAGTCAGCACGCTCACGTTGAGCAGTAAGACAAAGACGCACAAATTAGCGATTTGCTTCGTTTTATTTACGTCAGAGACCGCGAAAATTGGCGCCTTATCGACAAAACTACGTTACGAATCAATGGTATGGTTTTCCCGGAAAGTTTTATGTTTTCATTCGACTTCAAGAGCCTATCACGACACTCAGTTTCACGAAGGTTTCCAAACATTTAAGGGTAAGCTAAGCCTCGGTGTTTCTGTAACAACTGACACTGAAGTCCCGGGTTCTAGTCCCGGCTAACCGAGTTCTTTCGGGAAAGCGTGGATGTTTATATTCGTCTAAATTATTTAAACAGATATAATTGGGGGCTCCTGTTTCCTTTAAAGAAACGATAATGAGGATGGAAAATTCCAATGGCAGGAACGAAGAAAAACTTTGAGTGAAGGGGGAAAGTGGCCGAAACAAAGCAAGGGGTGCTTTCATCGAGTAAGGCCATCACTCAGATTCGGTTGCCTAAACCTTAGAGAAGATTTCAATCAATCAACCATTTTCATGCGTATCATTTCATGAGAAAAGACCGTATGTAATGAGTATATGGGCTCCCGGTTAGCCAAGTGGGCAACGCGTTTGACTTCTGTGAAAGCGGCCCCGAGTTCGATATCAGGTGGGGGCCCACGAGCGGAATGACCTCAGCTGTCGAAGCACTTTTAAAAATACTACTACTATATAGTAAGAGTTATTAAGATATCAATATTGCAACGTCCTTAGCGATAGACTTGTCAAATAGAGTACGTAATCTTCAAGCAGCTGTATATAGTGATTTCGGCATTAACGAGCAGATCTGAAATTAAAACGAAAACGAATCCGGGTTACTTCTTTTTAATCTTATACTTCGTGCAGTTTCACTCAATTTCCAAATATACTCCTTTAGGCTAAGAAAAGGGCTGAAATTTAAGTAACTGCTGTATCACGAGAAAAATTAAGTCGCCGAAAAGTCTCAAATTTTACGATAATTAATCGGGTGACTGACCATAAATTAATATACTGAAATGGAAAACAAACATGTTGAAAATTATTATTTTCCATTTAGGATGGCTGAAATATCTTTGATCACCACAAAAGAAATATTTTTCTATCTCTAAAGGAGGACCATCAAATTTTAAAAAAAAACAGCAAATGTGCACATGAAAAAGGATTGATAAATAGATCTAAAGAACCTTCAGTTATGAGTATCATTTTCCAAAATGTATACACAGAATACTTTAGGAAGTTAAGTGAAAATCTTTTTATTCGTAAGAAAATTTGTAAAATGACGCAAATATATCAATACTGAAATCAATTGGAAGTAATGGTAAAGTAATGAAGGGTACCTTGGCATAACATGGATCTGTGGATTCACCTATCCTATATATGCTTGTCGCGAGCTACGACTTAGGAAATATCTGATCTTAAAAATGTAGTGCAAAGATAAAAAGATTCGTGTAAATCATTTTAGGTCAATGAGCCATTTTTAAGATAAAGAATTTCACGAATGGTTTACAATAACAAAATTGGACTCAACTACAGTAATTAGAGCAGGTCAGGCGTAAAGCGTAAATTGCCTGACAGTAATGCCAAGGCCCCAGACACTAATTCTGGAGTACCAATGTATCATTACAATGTTCTAATACTCTATTACCTAATCCGTCACAATCAATTTACAGCGTTTACAGTAATCGATGTCGGGGTATAGTTTTAGTTGACAAATTAACAATAAGAATTTTTCCATCATAAGATTACACCGTAACACAGAATTACATTATGAAATTCCTACGCAAAGTTTTCGACCAAAATGGTGGAAAGTCTTCGATATGTAACGAATTGAAAGCTAGGGCCGTTCCCAACAATTTTGCCGCCCGAGGTAGAATTTTATTGCCATAGAATGATACTAACTTATTTGAAAATTGGGGAGAATAAGTAAAAAGGAAATGATTACTGGAATTAATCATTTTTTCCCGGAATGAAGCAACTAAAAGTGAAAAAATAATACTTTCATGCCCCCTACGGCGCATAGACATTATGACAAACATTTTATTTTAAAACATAACGAGTTTTGCATTGATAAAAATGGCTCAGCGCTTTCTCACTCTACAAAGTCTAGCATTTGAGATTATCGAACTATATAAAAATTTAGGTACAACATTTTTAAAAGCTGCTTTTTCTTAGGAAAATTTGAATTCTGCCGCGTACATATTATGGATATCTCTCCTTCGTTTTTCATGCCATTTGTATCATCTTCCAGAAATTACTTCTATATGTTTAAAGTTATATTATCCAAAATAAAAAGATCGGTTTTTACGAGTGATATCTATTTCGCCCGATCAAGAAGTTGAGCGAAATTATATTAATGAACTCTACCACCATCTCCTATGTGGTCTAGTGGCTAGGATATCTGGCTTTCACCCAGAAGGCCCGGGTTCGATTCCCGGCATGGGAATTTTTTTAGAAATGAATTAATAATAATCAGGCATGCATGCAGAACATGCATTTTCATGCAACATCACACAATAAAATTTAATTTTCTACATCTCATTTTTGTCCAACCTTTCTGGTATAGCATTCCGTGGATTTTGACTGTAATATTGGCTTAATTTACATTCAGATAATACCATAAATAAGGAGACCTCTCAAGAATCATCTAGAGCAGTGTTTCCCAAACTTTTTTTAGGCTACCACCCCATTGGATCCATACCACGCTCCCCTAATATGAAAACCTATGAAAATTAATATCTGTATGGCCAAAGCTGATGAAAGATAAAGGAAATTTAACACTGCAATGATAAAAATATCCACCAAATTAATGTGACAAATTTTTGATGTTGTATTGATGCCATAAATCCAGTAAAACTATTGAGGAAGAAAGAAGGGCGTCATCGTCCACTTTGGGAATCACTGATGTAGAGCAATTTAATCCGATTAGTTACTTCGTTAATTCTAATAAAGTATAATTTTTAGCATCCATTAAATGACAGAGTTAAAAGGCATAATTAATTCGAAGATAGTTTTCATAAATCTAAATGCTTTCCTGATATCATTATCACTTATAAAATAAGATTTAAAGTTCATCATTCCTACTCATGGAAACTTCAAGTCGTTCAAAATGGCTAAATTGATAATTCTGAAAAGAAATCGTATACTCAGACTTCCTTTTCTAGATAAACGTCACCAAAAGAAGAATAATTCATCCCTAAGCTCTGAGATAGCAGTTCATAAAATCATCAGCGATGAAAGTGAAAAACATATTAAGAAATGGCACTCCCACAACGTAATTTGCGAGATAATTGCCAGCGTAAACTATGGAAATATCCTCTCTTCGAACGAATTCATAAATTCATAACTTAAAAAGCGGGGCTAATTTGTCACGTTACGTTTTAATTTGAAACCCGAGCTGAATTGCATACACGCATTCTGAACCTTGAAACGAGTCAACAGTACTCGAGATGCTACGTTCAGTTTTCGATGAAACACTTACAACGAACCTTTCAAATTACAGTTTCGGAGGTGGGAATTTTAGGAATCGTGTGAGCATTCAGGCAACGACCTCGCATCCTTAAACTGTTTTCCACGAAACGCCCGCTGCTTGACCCGAAATGAATTCGCGAAAGAGAATCCTCCGAAGAAGGACCAATTGGCAAATAGAAAGAGAGCTGCCGTTTCTTCGATCTGTAACCTTAAGTGGAACAGGAGACGATGCTTCGCTCGAAAGAGAAGATGGCTTCGAATCGTCGGCGCGTTCACAAAAACGCTTCTCGTGACGTACCAACTAAGCTCGAGTCACGATTTGGCAATGGAAAAAACCTTAACGTGGTTACATATCGGTAATCTCAATCATTGCTTGTATAGAATACACACGTTTTTCGTGAGACGAAGTTCAGTTGGTACATGGGTGTACGGTAAACAGGAAAAGGACCGATGGAAAAAAATGCGCGGGTTAATTCCACGGGTGAACTATTTATAAATGACTGACGTGGAAGCAGCAATCTTAGCGGTAATTTTCTTGCATACCCCTACGGTGCAACTAGAGTTGCCAACTCCAGAATTCGCCGGAGAGTCCTGAAATCGGACAATTTGTAAAATCTCCCGCCTCCTGCATTGAGGCGTTTTCTCCCGTTTTTACTCTACTAGGCTTACCTTACGCTTACTAGATTACTTTACCGACTTTCGCAGCTTTACCGACTTTTCGCGACTTAATTTCTTTCTTAGTCAAGCGCCAGCAATCCTCCCGTGTAATCCGAATCATTATTCTTCTCGAGATATTTAAAAATATTTTCTTTAATTAATTTACTATAAACTAAAATCTATTATTCTTTTCGGAATCGGGTTAAATCAACCAAAGTTACATCTCTGGTCAGAGCCAGTTTGATTATGACCAATTGCACATTTATGCTGTTCTTAAACGAAGATTTAAAATTCTGTGATAGATTAAGTTATGCTTTTAATAGTCCCTCGGAATCTCCCGGATGTCTAATACCCTTGACCTTATCGAGAACTCCGGGAATCAACTCTTTGGGAATTTGTCACCCTAAGTGCAGCTCACCAATGTAAAATTTCGTTTGGAGTTACTGAAACCGACTGATTTCGAATAGAATCTATTGTAGTCAAGAGATGTATTAAACGCATTGGATCTCCCTGCAAAGCATTCTCCGATGTAAAACCATTCTGTAAGGACTTCCTTTCCGAACGGAGATCGTCATTTAACAGACCGTTTTCTGTACCAATTCAAATGGAAATTATTTAGAAAATGAGGAGATGTTCACGTAGATAAATTCACTAAGTTCATAGACTCGTATATTACTTTCCATTAGAAAATTTTGAAAATTATTCTTGGATTGATAAAAATGATGGATCTTGAAATGAGAGAAGTAGGCAAAAGGTTCCTACATTTTCCGAGAAAAAGTTTAAAATAATGAACGACACCCACAGTAAAATAAATGTAAGCAATATACTGATAAGTAGTACGAATACCATTCATATTTAGGATAGAACATGCAGGGCTATAATGGTCCTTTGCTCTCTTGCTTAACATTGCAAATCAATGCATATAAAATTCACTACTACATAAACAGTGCATTTTAGCGTTAATGAAATTTATCAACATGTTTCGAGGTATTTAATCACATCATTCCGTTCCAGATTTTAGAGAGACATATGTTTAGGAATTTCAAAATAAACTGTATAACCAAATTGATTGATTGACTGGAAGATAAAAAGGAGCCAATTTATTTAACTGAGGCTTCATTTTTGCAACAAAATACTTAGAGGCAACGAGCAATTTCCGTTCATACTAACTACTTGGTATTTTATTTTAAGAAAAGGGATTTTGAAATCCTCGTTTTCATTTGTAAGTAAAAAATGTATCTCCTTTCATAATTAACGAGTTGTTCCGACAAGAGGAGGAAAACGTATCAACATAAACATACATGTCTATTACCAGCTGTTAACCAGGAAAAGTGCTTCCCATAAAAAATTAGAGCCTCAAGGAGATGAACTCACTCCGAATTTATGGTAAATCGAACAACGTAGGTCGATAAATTCGCTTGAACCGATGATTTCGCTAGGACTTGATTAAGAATTATTTTTGTTAGTTGCACTAAGAGATGGTTCAATATAATTTCGATACAAAAATTAACCATTCGAGTGCATGAAAATTTCATAGAGCAAAGCCAGCGTACAGCAAGACCTAGGGCAGGACGAGAAATTATTCACTGATGCTCCGGATAATGCAAATTGTATCATATTTGGTCATAGTGGATTAAGCATCAATCTTTCAAGAATTTAGCTGCGTTAATGACCCTAAATCAAGAAACAATTACAGTGGAGCAAATTCGATTTTTCTCGAAAGATCTTTGATTACAAGATATTGCAAAACATATCTTGTGCTTATTTTCAGATTTGGCCACAGTAAAAGCTTAATCTGTCCGAGGATTCATAAATGAACAGAACAATTTAAGATTTTCATTAGAATCAAAACAAATCAAGCGCAATAGATGAACTCATACTCCTTTACAGAGATTCTTTTCAAATAATGATTTTTTCACGTAAGTCATACTTGAATATTCAATACTTTCCTAAGTATTTTTAAAATTTAAGTTTAGTAAGTTTTCCGTAGTTTTTTAAACTATGGAAGCTGATTTCGGAGCAGAAGAATAACATCTCTTACAGGAGAGAAAATCTTCCCTTAATCCGATGTAAAAAGTTTCTTTGTTCCTTTTACTCGCATTTTACCTCGAACCATAATAAAAATATGAAGGTTAAGAGACAACTTTCGCCCACTAATTAAATGATTCCTTTGTTCTTACATAGCTCATCGAACATTAATTACTCCGATTATTTAACATCGCAAGATGACTAAGCATGAATTTTATTACATACAGCAGCCTGGGTGACGATGCAAAGGTCTAATTAGAGAATCATTCGCTTATACGGAACAAAATGACCTTAAAGAATTAACAGAAAACGAAAACAAATTGTGCGTAATTTATTTCTACTCGAGAAGCTCAGAGGACAGGAGCTACTTGTCCAATATCATGAAAAGAGCCCAGTAGCAAAATAAATGGAAATATAGAAATAATTGCCAATGATTTATATAACAACCAACATATAATCATTGGTAAAACAACATTGATAAATTATTGGTTGAGAAAAATTTTCTAAAAGTTCTTTTAATTAATCCTAGGGGATTATTTGGAGAATTTTTTTATTTACGGATTTAAAACCGAAAGAGGTAAATACTTTTGAAGGAAATAAGACTACTTAATTTCCTGCATAGTCTGAAAGAATTCATTTTGTTATTAAGGACATTGAGAAAAATAAGAGAAAGTAATTCTACTCTTATTTTATATTACATATCTATTTGTCTAATTAATAATGTAAGGAATGAAAAACCAAACGAAGTAAAAGAGATGATTAAAAATAACTAACTCGTACTAAAAATACTCGTATATTTTAGAAGTACATTGCCTTGGAATATTGAGAATCAACATTATTGAACAATGATATTCAATGAGACAGTACATCACAACATTTCCAGAATACAGCACATACAATACTTGTATATTTTCGAAGTATGCTGCCTTGGAATATTGAGAAGCATCCTTTTGCCATGTATGTACCTTGAATCGAGGTTTTTCCTTTTAATAAGAGTTTCGGAGGTCATGAAGGAACCCAGTTTGAAATAGAGTATTAGTAGTATTGGTGAAAGTGTTTCGACAGCTGAGGCCATTTTACATGTAGGCCCCCACCAGGAATCGAACCCGGGACCGCTTCCACAAAAGTCGAACGCGTTACCCACGTGGCTATCTGGGAGCCCTATTGAAATAGATTTAATAAATATATTTTCTAGTGCGTATAATAAATCCAAATAGAATAGCTGGTAGTATGAGAGTAGGAAAAATCGAGCATTGCAGTTTTTATGAAGGAATAGAGTAATAGATGGAGTAGGATCACTTCTCTCCCACGCACGAAAATTTACCGCGGGGTCAGACTTGTTTAAAGAACGTAATAACCGGGAGAGATCGCCGCGAAAAAATCCCATCGCACTGCGTCCGCACCGAGAAAGAGGTGATTGGTGAGACAAACAAAACCGCAAGCGGCAAACATCTCCGACGTTCCTCTCCTTCCACGCGAACTCGCATCACCCAATCTCCGCGACTCCCTCCACAACCGATGACTTCTGACGCCGCCTTAATGAAGGGGCGCTAAACACTTCTAGGCGCTCTAACCAAGACGTTAACTCAAACTGAGGACAACAGGGCGGCGCTAATGAGGTGCGATGCTTCCACAGCTACTCCCCCGCAATACCTCCCCCGCTGCGCCCCTCACGGACTGCTATGCCGCGGAATGAGTTGCACGCAGCCGTGGTGACATCAACGAGCGGATGTGCGCCCGAGGAATTAACCCTAACTCGGGCGCTCATGACTTCAAGGGCGTTTCGTCTCCGGCGACGGAAATAGATTAAGGAAAGGTCTTTGAAAGACGGTAACAACTGGTTCTGCCAAGTGCTAGGCGGGTGCGATAATGGATGGTAAAGTCGAAAGCAAATTACTGTTTTGAAAACAGATCATTGCAAGGATAGGCAAAAGGTAATTACGGTATGTTGTCAGCGTAACAATGGTCGAGAATATCAATTTTCAATCTATTCTTAAACATTCTTTATCCTGGGTTTTCACCACAGAAGCGGACCTTTGAAGGGAGAGATGTTTAGATATGATTAAAGCTTTACTTAAATAGTACCCTAATTAAAATATATCTCAAATTACAAATTTCAACGTCAGAGTAATTCTGTTATTCATGTCATTACTTATTTTCACATTGTCCATGACGCCGACTCCTTTTGTAGGAAACAGCCCAGCCATATCCCTCAACTTTTCGTATTATTTGAACATAATATGAGATTTCCATGAATATGGGCTACATAAATTGTGCTTTCTTGCAATCATAATTCATTACGGGTAAGTCGTAATCTATGAAAGAAGTTTTCTCATCGCTAACGCATCAATATGCCTCAGCCACGCTTTAATTGTAGGAAAGAAACTAAGAAATGGTTCAGTGCTATGGAGTGCTATCCTCTATTCTTCTATTCAGCGAATTGTATAAACTAATGAGAAAGAAAATTTTCAAATATGGAATTTAGAAAAACTTCTGCCGATAAAATTAACATAAAATCAATGCAAAACGTTACTATTTAAAATGATTTGTTACGTGCGAATCTTAATAAAATATTCTATATTAAAATTATGTAACAGAATTTTTACTTTAAACACAAACTAAAAAGCACAGAGTAAGAACAAATAGAGGTCAAAGATCGTTGCAAACCCTTCATTTCCATAAATTAAGTATTAAGCTCATATGATTAATTTTATCAGACAGATGATTCAAGCACAAATTTGCTTGAAAACAATGATTTACCATTTATGACTTATTCTCTTAGGAAATCTAAATTATCATTTCAAATCCCCAACACCGCTTAAGCTCAAAATCTTTTAAGCATTTTCCATCTCCACTCTCAAGTACATCGTGATCAATCAAAAACGCGCTCATCGATCAGAGTAAATCAACATATCCTTCACGCAGTAGAGATGATTGCAATATTGCTTAAATTTAATTCCTGTTTTACTGGCCCCTTTTAAAGTAAATTATCACTTGAAAGTAACTAGGGAAGCTGACGTTGGTAGCCCATATTTAATTTAAGGCCCATCATCATTTTCAAACGACCCCTTTGGTCCATCACTTATTGGCTTCCAACCGGGCGCTTAAAAGCAAATTTAGTACAGATAGCTTTACATAATGAACTCAATTAAGCATTCAGTGAAACTTTTAAAAAATAAAGTTGGCTCTATTTTCTTCAGAAAGTAAAACTTAAAGAAATTCGAGTCGTAAATGAAAACGCATGTAATACGGCATTTAATCACTACCGAGTTTGAAAATATTGGGCGTAACAGCTGTTTTCTCCTGCACTTTGGCTCCGTTTTCTCTGATGGTGTGATACTAAATACGGCCGTTTTAACTTACAAATTTAGCTGAGTGAGTTTAATAAATTAAGTATTATGCTCCAGGCAATTTACACTTAGGACGACTTTATATTCAAGATATTTTAACGCTAGATTTAGAAGCTCTAACTTCAATACTGTATGCTGAATATTGAAGTAGAAAGTACGAAAAAAAAATATTCCAATAAAGCTAGAGATGAATAAATTGTGACGCGCAAACTATAATGCGAGTATACACACAACGGAGAACGCGAGAAGGAAAGTGATTCCGGCAAAAGAAACTAGAATAAACCTTTAGTAAATGAAATGAAAGAGGTGCTCATAACGGGTAAGCCATAAGGGTCAAACTGCATGATTTCTGCTCCGAAAGAAAGAGCATCATCCTCACCCTAAGTAGGGGAGTGGGTTGAAAAATTAGCTGCTTTCAGATATGAGCACGGGACCCGTTTACGAGAGCTACTTTTTCCATTAACATTCTCTCTTTCAATCTATGCGGAAAAGAATTAAACTCCATTTAGCCAGTAGTGTACCGTAAATATTTTGCATTTTAAAACAAAACAAGCTAATTTTAAGTAGAAGCTAATAAGTCAAAATTACCGAAAATTTAACGAGACGAAAAAGAAATGTACAGAATTTTGGGTAACTCGATGATTGAACAAAGTAATCTTTCTACCATTGAACCGCAAGGAAAACGACACAAGAAAGTGTCTAAGCAAACAAGATGAAAGGTGAAATCTTAGAGGTATTTATTAATATCCAAGCATTATGTTATGTCATAGCTCTAACGCTTCGAGGAAATCGATAGTGTTCAAAATCACAATTACGTATAATCGCAATCCATTCAAAGGCATGCGAAATTTGACTGCATTCAGGGTAATATTATTTATTGGTATAGGGCTTCTATTTTCATAAAATGAAGAAAGAGGCGTTGATAGTCAGTACGATGAGTTACCTTAACGATTATTCGCTAAAAATAATACTAATCAATCGGCATCGAAATTTATTAAAATTAAGGTAAATGTACGTAAAAGCAATCTTCTCAAATTAAGCTATTTTCCTTGTTTCCTATCACGCTATTGATTTTTAGAATAGACTTATAAAGTCCTATACATAAACTTATAAAGTTAAAAAGTTATAAACCCATGCGCCAAGTTAAATCACCGTATTATGCGTTTTGTCGTCATGTCTCTGTATTCAACAGAATCCATCATAGCGTACTCGATGAAATAGATTTATAGGTTTTAATTCCCCACAAGACTAAAAAAACGGACTAAAACTTGAATGTATCGATTAAAAACTAACTTTTCTCTGACTACATCCTGATACATGTCTCATATCGTACTACTTGTTACTAAAACATTTTCAAAACCTACCAACAGAAGACAAATTTCCTCTGGAGGTAGAACTTTAAACAAGCAAGAAGACATCCGAGTCAATTTTTTCAAAGCTACCTACTACCCACGGTGAGAGTGCCATGTCATACAAGGTAGCGACTTGATGTATCCAAAATAAAAGTGCCCATGAAGTGATGCCAGAGGAAGAGTTAATAAGCTTCAGAGCACAAAGAGGAGAACCATCTTTGCTCATCAACAAGTCAAGAGTGAAACATTAAGAAATAAAGAACCAGCAAACGAGTCTCCAATTTATTAGACCCGATACCAAAATAAATCCCTATCGCCTAATTTCTAACCCGAACCGATAAATCGATCAAGCAACAATTCAACCCCATCGGATAAGAGCGTGTATTATTCTCCGAACCAACAAATAAAAAGAGCCGGGAACTCTTCCCATTATCGGCGAGACCGGTTTCAAGGATATCTAGTCATGAGTTTTTGAGCGCCTTCTAAAAATAAAAACTCCCCTTCGGTCAACACTAGTAGGACTCGGGGCGGAGATTTCAACGCCCGAGCATCGAGGAGGCGTCCGAAGAGAAGATACATAAAAGTGAAGAGATTGAAGAGATAGCGGAACTGGGTTCAATTTGGTCGAGCGGAGGACATTAGTGGCGAGGCTGAGCATTAAAAATCGGAAACTAGTACCGGTGATAGAGAGCACCGCCATGTGATACATGTATTCACTTTTAATGCCTCTCCTCTTTCTCTGGAGTACTTTCCTGGCTAGTGCGACCGAATTCTTTCTCCGCGAGGGAAAATTTACTCATGCTCCCGCGCTACTTGACGGAGTCAAGTGTTAGAAGGAAGAATTAAAACGTCGGAGACTATTTGTTACGATAGCTGAGGATACTGTGAATAGTTAAACTAAGAGAAATTTCCCTGCTTAATATGAGCATCCCATTACCGTCTAAAAGTCTAAATTCATTTGATAAAATTGATTTAATATTTGCACGCGTATCATCTAGCCTAACAACAGACGTTAAGTTAACAACCGAATGGAGACACTTTTTTTAAAGGAAATGAAATCGTTGATCGTATCGCAAACATTGAGAAATTTTATTCTTTAAGTCAGAAATGCAGTGTTAAAATTATACAAAAATTAGACCCAAGTTACTAGCAAAGAATGAACAATAAAAATTGGAATGAAAGAAATACTAAAGCTCTGTATTATAATGTACATTTAAAATGAACATTGCGTAATGCTAACTTTAAGGCCCAGTATCATATTAGTTTGTTAGAGTTAAAGGGAAGATTATAGTTAATTTCCATGATAATATATGAGATTAACGATAATCTTTAAATAATAATCTATTATAATGCAGGCCCTAAAGTGAACATAAGTTAATGTCCATTTTATGTGCACATTTTAACACCGGGCCTAAATATTATATGAAGAGAAAGACAAGTACTTGAAAATTGTATAAAATGGATAATTACAGAAAGCAACTCTATAGACATACTCCACTTTTTAATCTAATGTGGTGAATGACGTTCGAAAACTAGTATTTTAATGAATTCACTCAATTTAATTTCAGACGACGACCGTATATACCGAGAAAAGATGATCGAGGGTTGATTTCTCTAAAATTTGCAATAACGTTATTTTTATGTCCCATGAAAATATAAAAATACGTAAAAATAGGAAGAAATTACCTCATATTTTTCAAAGAGTAGTAGTAGTAATTTTTGTAGGTGCCTCGACGGCTAAGGTCATTTTGCACCTTCTCAGTATCCTAGATGTTAGCAATTGTTAATTTTATACCTTATTTGTCCAATATGGAAAGTCTATGTTCTCACATAGACTCTTCCAGCAAATTTGAGAACACTACATGGCTAAGAAGATAATTTTACTCTCCTTTTCATTGGACATTTTTCAAAGAAGGCGCAGAGTATTTATAAGAACAAAAAAAAATGAAAATTTACTCTCTGGGAAGGTGAATGAAAAAGGCTTCACGCAAACGCCAGAAATGTTAAAATTTGTCGAGCAGGAAAGTTATTTAAGACAAAGGAATTATCTCACTTCAACGTCTAAGTTAAAAATTCGTCACATGATGCCTAATAACTCCGTAAATATTACATATACATAGCGATAATTTCCGTAAAATTAGAGAGAACTACTAAATGTGCGGAATAAATTCAAGCAGGAACCAAACACTCAACGATAACTTGCGTATCGTACACAAAATTCCGCCTTCAGTTTAATTGGCACTAATTTGAAATTTGTTCGTACTTTAATATAAGCGATTCCTGTACCATTCCAGGTACCGAGGTGCAAAGTAAAAGATACCGTGATAGTAGGAAGTTCTTGAAAATGTTATTGTGGACATTTCTGATTAAAAGATCTGATCTAATGTAATTATAAAATTCGCGAAAAATGAAATTTAAGTGAGTGATAACCTTCCTCCGACCATCTTATTTTATGAATGAACATGAATCAAAATATTTTGGCTCTTCTCTCTGAATCTTCTTAAATCTAATAAAATAAATTTAAAGAAATTTTACGACAATCGAGAAAATAGCTTTGGGTTATATATGTCGATTCTATATATTATACATACTATATACACATGCATATATATTAACTACATATATTTGATAATATTCCGTTCTTTCTTTTCCATAAAGCATATTTATGAGAATGGTGCTTCAATCGCATGAAATTGTACACATTATCTCTTGCCGCGAAGTCATTACGGTGGAATATGATTTCCATATTCCTTATTATCTGTTTACGAAATATCAGATATCGATAAATGTTTGATGGAATTTCGAAGGAATTCCATAATAGTTTCTAATTTATTCCATTCCTAAAATAATATCCAATTTCTCCTTGTTATTTGCCCTTAATTCAATTTATTAATCGTTGAATATTTATCTCGATAATCATGTCCTTCTATCATAATCTATAACCAAGACGCATCAAGCATATTCACCGTACACTATAACACCTTACTCAGCTCTCAAAGGCGCAAACCGATCAGCAATATCCGTGAATTGAAACACCACCTTCTGCAAAGATACCACTGTCAATTTCTGTTTTACAGCCTTGTTTATCAAAGCGAAGTCACTTACTTAAGTGATTGCATACTTACATCTGCAACACTTCCTCCAACCTTCCCATTACTTGCCTCGAACTTTTTTTACTTCTAAAGTAGGGGTGGAAGAAGGAGGCTTACTTTTTTCCCCGCACGGTTGTAACTACGACCAGAAACGACTTAATTTTTATTGCCCTTCCTCATCTTCTCCTCTACGCTCCGTCCTTAACGGCACCTTAAAGATTTTCAATCGTCTCGAGCAGATTTGGATCCCAAGACAAAGGTTAATGATGTCCCGCCTTTACAGTAACATCTTGACTGGTCGATGGGTTGGATTGGCCGCCGAGGAAAGGTTAGGGAAAAGCAGTGCGCTTATGGAGAAGATTAGTTAGGACGCAAAGTTCTTCAGAGAATCAAGCTCTTAAAATGAAAACGCGATTCTTTCATTGTGATTGACAATTTTTCTATATAGGTAACGTACATACTAAATCATTCCAATCAAACCCTTTCAAAACAGTACTTCATCTTTCCCAAAGTTGATCACTGATGTCACGTGGAAACAAATCTTAAGTAGCAGGAAAGGAAGATGACTAAACAGTAACTGAGAAAATTGGCTGAAAATTATTTTATAGGGACAAAGCGATTGAAACTATACTGCATTCTGGATTAACAAGTATTCTGGTCCTTCATAAAAAAATGTTCCTCTAACTAGTATTGAAATGGTAACTCGATGCTGAAGATTCAAAATTCCAAACCTCAATTCTAAACTAAAATCAGGTATCCTGCCCAGGAAATACCCAGGCTCAGAAATAGAAAAGTCAATTGCTAATAATAAAATTCGGCAAATACGCATCACCTCAGATACAAAAGACCCCTGAAAATAAATATCTAAATGGTCAACTAAATTATGAGATAGAGTTGCCGAAGTTTAAGAATTACAACGGAGTCATTTTGGCTGTCGCTAGTAGAAAATAAATAAAGAATTCTGACAGACACAGAACCAATTACAATTCCAAATATAGAAACGAGTTTCCTCCGTGAACGTCTATGCATAAAAAAATAAGCACACGGTGATTATTCTCTCGCTCTTTGTAACGATTGCATTGCTCTGAGATTACTTGATTTCTCTGATCAGATGCCATAATTTGTTTCGTAAGTTTCATTACTTTTTAGTATTCATTGTATGCGTACTTTCCCTTCTACTTCGATGCAAACTTGATCTTCACTTTTCAAGTACTAACCAATGTTTCTGGAAATAATAAATCACCTCATATCATCTTGTGAAAATCCAAAAATACGACGTTAATTTTCCTTCGAGAAAATTTCGCACCTAAGTTTGGAGAAGGAGTGTTATCATGGGATCGCAACCAATTTGAGAATATAAACTGGAGTAACGGGGCAATTATAAATCAACTTAAAACCTTAAAGATTTATGAGATAATTTACGTACTTCTGAAATGCTTCAAGGCAGGCTTTAATAATGGTTCTCATTTCCAGTTTTGGTGAAGATAATCCTATGCTCCGACCTGTTCAGAATCATTATGATTTTACACCAGACGGAGTTCATAATTCATTCGATGAATAATTTCTACCCGAAATTTGTTTTCACGCGTAGCCTGCGTAACCAACGATCTTACGATATGAAGGTGTGAATGGAATACGAGAGCGATAAACTGATAAGAATGATATAAGAAAGCGTGTTAACGGGTTATTTTCCTCGTTTTGTGGAAATCTGAATATGAAATTTATTGTGGTTTGTTATTCTTGGTGCTTAGGAGAAGTCCTAAACTTATTTCTTCCAATTAACGCAGCAATCGGTATCTTCAGAATTTTTCCACTCACACATACATAAACTGAATTCTTAACGGTGATTAATTTGGAATCCAAGAAATTTCGGGTAACTACGAGTATGATAAAACGACATAATTACACAATTAATGATAATTCCGTAATCTAGATGTAGTATGACCATAGATTATAATGTAAACACTACTTTATCATGCCTCGAGATCAGAAATTCCTGTAAAGTAAATCTCCCTGATTACCATAGGAACCTTCAGCTCTGAAGAACTGGGGAGTTTTCGAGATATCTTACATCACTCGAGGAAGACAGCAAAATTAGTCAAAGAAAAAACTGAAAGCATGTTTTTATAAAGCATGGAACATATCTGATATCAATCACATACGAATAGTTTTGGTAAGGCTATATAAAAAGCTGCAGAGTATTCTACGTTGAAAATTGAAAGCGAGAATTTCGAAAAAATCTATTCTGAAGTATGAAGGCGTGTTAAGGATGAGAAAAACATAAAGAAAAGTACGAGTGACTGCGCGGTTGTAAACCAAAGGTGAAACAGAAGTGAAAAGTGTTGACATGACTTGGACTTGAACCCGATCTTCTACTTTTCGCAATACCTGTCCGAAAGATATGAGATCTGAGTTCGCGTCCCAGTCATTTCGACATTTTTCACTTACGTTCCTTCTTGGATACACTGAATGCTATAATAAAATCCCTATGGCAACTGTGGAAGACAGAATCCTTTTATATCCTTGACTCGTCCAAAATTTCAGGAGTAAAAATTTGTTAGCATTCGATTAAAATGCAACAATTATAAGGTCTAAACCAATTCAGAAAAATCTATAATACTAGTGATTGGATACCGGTGGGTTGGATCTACTGGTACGCGGTAGAGCAAAGACCTGTATCCTGTTCCCCAATTCCAACCCAATTGCCGGTCGGGTCAGCCCGTTGAGTTACCCCAGCAGAACTTTTGTTTTCCTGGGTGCGCACCATCTTGCACTAGATCACCCTTACCCGTTTTTCTAGGGTGGCTGTAATTATGCTATCCTTATATGACAAACTTCAGACAGAAAAACACTTATGGAATGCGTAATAAACTCGGTAGGAAGGATACGGAATAACCTAACGGATAGTGTTAGTTGCGAAGTAGTACAGAGTTTATCAAGACAACGCTTGTATTTGTAACGATTTGAAGAAAAGCAGGTTAACAAAACTACTAGCCATACCGGTAGAGATGCTTCGTGTGACGTTAAATCATGCCAACAAACTCTTACAGACTGTTCTGGTGGGAGTTTTGAGCACACTTTGTCGTTGGACGGCCGCTACGTGCACCTAACCAGGCATTTCGCTGTCATAAAATAGTAATACATTTATAGTATTTCAATGGTATTGATTATTTAACTTCCCCTCGTTCTTGACACATTTCTTATGTGCAGGATAACGCGTTTTACTCATTGAGCCGCTAAGTAATGGAAGTTCAATGATAGCTCCCCTGTATTTCGATTCGTGAAAGAATATCAAACTTAAACAGTAGCTAGACACCAGAGAAGAGGTATCTGAAAATATTTCGTCGCAATTCTCCTTCATAATTCGGTTCTGTCAACGGAACGATGTCATTCTTTCGTTCATGAGGGATGGATAGGTGTGAGTCACCTCAGCGGGCAACTGGTCTTTGGGGCACAATGAGACAAGACGCAACAAAGATCATCTAACAGCTCACACCTCCGTAAAACGAATTCCTCGGAAGCGAAAGAACGTCTGTGGAATTTTCTCCCCTTTGACCTCCGCCCACTCCTCCGCGTGCCGTCAGACGGCGAAAAATTCCCCGACCCCACCCACACGCGCGACGCACGTCACTTTTATCCTCTCAGAAACAAAAGGAAAGCGACGCGCGACTCTTCCGCTGCAACCAACAGCCTTTCTTCTTTCTCCGGGCGAATAGGGTGAGTTGTCGCGGGGGAATTCCTTCACCAGATCCCTTCCCCTTTTGTGTTAGCGTTGACGTGAAAAGGTAGCAAGCACGCACACCGGAGAGCACTGGGACCATCCCTGTTGCAAGAGCGGTCGAAAATGAACACGTGTCCTCATTAAAAGTTGGAATTTTTTCTAGAAAAGATACACGCGAATGTGGGAAGCTAACACGGAGGACGGGGCGTGGGAGAGTGGCCCATGGGTGGACATATGCTTTTTGGATGACTCGACGGAAAAAAGTGGAGAAGTCCAGTTTCGCAACGACCGGAACTTCAGAAACGTGAGAAAGAACACTGGTCACAGAGAGGGTGGGCATATATTGTACTTAAGCGGCAACATAAAGCTTTAACCATGTGAACCAGTAGGCAGATTTTAAGCGCCTCTATCACTTCACTAATGCAAATAATAAATAACTTCAGCTATGAAAATAAAAATCCACTGTTCGGTCAAATGAATACTTTTATAATAAACTTAAATAATCTCTTTCTCAGAATTTTAGGGGAAGAAAATGCAAGAGGTTTATGAAAAACCTTCCCAACTGTATTGAATAAATTCACCCTTTATACAAAGAGTATCTCTATTGAAATATCACGTAACGCTTCATAAACATAGGAGAGCTTTTTTCACATTATCACCAAGTGATACTTGCAGTGATAGATAAATAGTACTTCCAGCCCTATTCAAGATAATTGCTTTTGATATACAGCGGTACTCAGTAGTGAATTCATATGGTATTATCTTCTCTTACTCAATGAGCCTGTGTTTTAGATAGCTGAAGCAGCACTAACGCGAATAGCATGAAGTCACCTGCATCACACGTCGAAAGGCGGCTTGCAGAGTACTCATCTGCATGTATATGAACGCACTTATCTCGTCATTTCACATACTTCATTTATATAGTTCGTATAATTTATTTTCTCAACACATTGCAGGAATTTAAAAATATATTGTGAATTTTAAAGAATACCAAAATACACGTTCATATGTATACGATTTCCGTAATCATCACACTTCTAGATATCTTCTGCATACTCCCTTGATGAGACTGCGAGAATCAGTGTCCTAAGTTGACAATAACCATTCTCCTGCGCTGCTTATACATTTCGATGGAGCAGAACCAATAAAGGATTTAATTTAGAAAGGAGCCATTCCATAATCACATTGTAGATTTATTTTAATAATTAATGAATGCAATTCATTTTTAATATGCACCGCTCAAATGCTACTCTAATGTGAATTGCTTATAATGACAGCTCTTTTCTACTTAATCGTTCTGAAGTTTAAATGCTGCAATTTATAGCTGAATAGTTTACAGATCCCTAAAATTGTGTCTTATTTAGATCATCCCATCTATTTTCCGGAACTTACGATTTCCCATCGGTAAAACTTTCTCCCTAACAGTTATAATTTGTGGATAAGACCTCTCTCATGGCCATTTTCGTGGGCGGAGTCATTATTTTTGGTTCCTTCATCTGTCTCGTAATAAGAGTACCGATAAGGACTCTTAAGAGTATTTAACGATCTCAGCAACGCAAGGGGAATGGAAAATGGGTGACTGGAGATTCACGCGATGAAATTATTTGACTACAGCACCAGATATGACCCTCGAGAGGTTTTCCTTGCGTGTTTGGAGAGCAAATAGCCACACCCATTTGAGAGGCGGACATGCGCGTTACTTTCGGTCCCCAGCAGCGCACGATGCTGCGTTTATTTGAGGACGCATAGCCAATGGTCAATGGCCAATGGAGGGATTTATGATCCGAAAGTACATCACAATTACTTGACGTTGAGTATCGCATGAGATTTGGAACGGATGTATCAGATGATTAACCAGATCAAGACAGAAGCTCACGATCCAGAAATCGAATTCTTATTTCGACAATAAATGTTCTTCTATGTTGATTCAACAAATAGATATTATAATAACGGACGAAAACTTGGTAGCAAAACTGTCACAAAAATCTCGTAACTTAATACAAAAATGTTGTGCCCCATCAAAAACTGTGTTGTCATTACAAAGCAAATCACGGGAAGGAAGTTAGTTATATTCCGAATGTGAGGACCTTCACCACAGGAAAGTATCTACGAACTGAGCAGTCGTCGAAAATATAGAACACATTTCTTATGATAAATACCAAAATACCATATTAACTATGGGATTACATCATAATTTATCATTTGACATATTAATAAGAAGCGACTAAGGTACGAGAACAGCAAAGAAAGCAAAATTAAATTCGTATTTTTTGAGAAGCTTAAAAGGCGTCACAACCATATCAATTCTTGCGCTCTAGAATAATCTTTGGATTGCGCCGAAAAACTTCTGGGGATCTTAAAATCCAAATCAAAGTTATTGCTACCGAAAGCAAGTAGGTACGTTTAGATCGATTACATTACAAATGGAGAATTAATAAGAAAGGGATGCGATGTAGTAAATTCAATTTAGTGCGGACAAACAGTATACGTAGCTATTAAATTCCAAGCAATTGATATCGTAGCATGCAGTGTGCAACCTACAGATAAATGACTTCCTTGTCATCTCACTCTTCCGCCATCTTCCCGCATAAGCACACGTCTGCACTGTAACATACGAGAGACGTGACAACCGCGCCGAGACCTGCAACAAGGAAGATGAAGTGGAGGAATTGGGCGAGGCGAGAGATGTTCAGT
The DNA here is from genome assembly GCA_000376725.2 of Ladona fulva. Lineage (NCBI taxonomy): Eukaryota > Metazoa > Arthropoda > Insecta > Odonata > Libellulidae > Ladona > Ladona fulva. Next base: position 2,701,294 of record KZ308228.1, read on the forward strand.
TTGAAGAGGCATATCTTCCTATAGGTTAAACGCATTCCTTTGGGAGAGGAGGAAGGCCGGAGTCTCCGCGCAAGGGCAGATAAAAATGTGGAAGAGAAGATTCGTAGCGGCTGAAATCAAGCGATAAGAAACCGATGCGATGGAGGGGTTAACGTTCCATACTGAAAATGGTGACACTGATACAATTGCTACGGTCCACAAAGGTATGGATGACAATTACGTTGGCTGTCTTGCACCGTCATTCCTATTCCAAGTCGCATAGCTTAAACTCGGTTTCATCACTTCCAGGCGCAATACCTTCTGCAACACAGCGAAAGAAATGTCAGCAAATCACTTAATGTTGCGCGTATTAACGTTAACGCTGATTTGCTAAGTACCCAATAACGGTCATGTGCTAACTTATAAACTAATAAATGAGCTTAAAAATTATGTTTGACGAAAATGAAGATTGTGCTGATCATGAAACAGAATCTCTACAGAAGATCTTTCACCAAAAAATGATTTACTCTTTTTTCTTTCTGGAACAGCTCATTAACAGTACGTTAACCTGACGTTTCCGCACAAATTTACCGGTGCCTCCACTGACCTAAGCAAAAGGAAAGCAGAAATGACAATAACGTATTTGCCTAATAATCTGAAACATTAGTCGATGACCTATTTTATATGGAACGCGGAAAGAATCCGTACTTTATCTTTTTTTGTAGTTTATTCACGGTTTGAATCTGACTGATACATGATACGAAGAAAATAAAACTTTGAGTTACATTATTTGATTGAATTTAGTTTCAACCTTTCATTCTTTCAGCTAATTGCCGCTAGTTAGATAATCTAAAAATTCACGGAACTTGGGCAATCTCCTTTTGAGTAACATCGGCCTTGTTCAATGCTTGGATTCTACAAAAGGCAAAGAGGTAAAGATTACTCTATGATAACCTATTTGGGATTCTATGGATCGGAATCTCAAACATTATTGGAGATCCTTCATATTTGTTCAAATAATGAAACGTGAGGCTTAAACAACACCAACTTCCAACTTCCCAAATCTTTGATCGTATATTTCGTTTACTCGTTATCCTGGGCTCGATTAAAATTCTTTAGGATATTTATCACATTTACATGGTTTCTTTTGCACTTTTCGACCTATGAATCACTTCTAAAGCAGTTACTTTTCAAATGACATTCAAAGTTCATAAAGAGCATTGTAGCTTCCTTATTACACCTAGATTGGTTTTTTTCCACGATTTAACCTATCTCCAGATCAATTTGCGATGGCAATGAATAAGAAACACATAAAAACTACAGAAAAAATAAAATAACCAGCAATATTACTCCAATATTGCGATGACGATGTTAGTAATTAAATGAAAGTTAATTATATACGTGATAAAAGATAAATGCGCATCAGTAGAAGAGATTGCTAGCAGTTATGCACTTCCTTTATGCTCGAACGACGAATTTAATAGTACAACGAATACGAAACGACAGGAATGATGTGTTATAATAACATATTTAAATTTAGACGACACGAAAGAATAAAGAGCAGATATTTTTACACGGATGTCGGATCGTTTATTTTATAGCCCTTAATAATAAGGTAATAATGATACTGCTATGATTAGAGGCATAACAACTTTGGCACTAATCACACGAAAAAAAAGAAGGAAAGACCGATCATTTAAATATATGTCCACATCATGTGGCAAAAAAACCTCAAATAACGAGAATCAATTTCGGTAGATTTCGGTAATAAGGGTATGAAAACTTGAATCGGTGAACAAATTAGGAAGAATTAGTGCAGGAGAGGAAAATATTCATGAATGCATAATTCAGTTATACTGTCTTATATAGCATGAATAAGTTAAGGTGCTAAAAACTATTGTGAGAGGAACTGTCGGAACAAGCGGACTCCGCCCAACGCCCAAGGATCGCGTCCATCACGCTTACTACTGTCGGCGTGTGCTATCGACCTTTATATTGCAGTCGTTAAAATCACCACCGCTCCGAATGATTTCCCCGCAAAACTGATGACGACTATGGCGGAAACGATACGCGTACTCGCAGCCTTATTCGGGGAAATTCTCACTGGAGGTCGACGACCGACCGTTCAAGAGTTACTTCCCTGATTCATCCGTCTCACACCTGCGACACCATTTCGTGTGAGGAGAGAGAAAACGGCTGGAGCCCACCATTTTATGTCTTGGTGCACGCTCTGCCACGAATTCTCTGAGGGCAGAGCGACCTCGCCTTTCGGCGGAAGTCAAGGAGATAATGATGAATAAACAAGGACACATCTGACCCGAAAATCTCCTGGGACTTTTCCATAAAAATTTGGATCCTTTGGATCGCTGATAAAGAGAGAGGAATTCATCTGCATAATGACATTCGGACTTTGAGGAGTGCGCTTTGAGTTTCGATGTCACTCCGAAAGGTACTTTTTAACACGTCGTTTAAAATGAGTAGGGCAGTGTAATAAAACATTTTAAGCCTTTGAGACTCGCGGTAAAGTCCAGCTGCGGAGGAAACGCTTTTGAACATATGGAGAATGTCTTAATACATATCCAATCGGAAGGAATACATTAAAGTGTAGAGAGCTTAACTGAATGTTTATCTGAAAAATTCATCCAAGCTTTCTTCGCTAATTTAGACTCTTGGTTAATTTGAGGGGGCAACTGATTAATTGGAAGCAATAAAGAATTTGCCTAAAAATATTACATATGTAGCTTTTAGAATAAAATGGCTATATTCAAGGAAATATTTTGAGAATTTATTTAAACCATTTCATAATTTTTTACGTTTTGACATTCATGTTAATTACCTATTACCATCCCAAAAAGAAAGAAAGAAAACACTTCCGATTCTCCGAGTTTTGCTGTCCAAATAAATATTCCTTCCCATTTAGCAAAAAATGTTCATTGAAAACCTAATAATAAATTTTAAAATTTAATACAAGCTCCACTGTGAATCTTAAAGATATGATAATGTTGAAAGGTATCACCTTCTTAGTTAAGAGTTTAGTTAATAGCAGTGTTATATCGCTCCCGCGCATTTTCACAGTAGATTCTGATTTGAGATAACACAGCGAGAATTTTAGAGTTGCTAATTATTTTATGACATTAAAATAAATCTATAACGATTTAATTTCCATCCTGTAATATTTTAAGGGAAAAGAAAGTAAATGAATGAAATTACAATGAGGAAAATCCCAAGTTATGATTCAACGCTGATAATAAATTTCATAAATATTAGAAAGATTTGCGAAGCTAAATAAGTATTTTGTGTTCCCGTATCGAGATGTATAACATTAATGAATAATAAATTTATTTCACACACAAGATTACAAATCCAAACAAAATAAACATAAATATAATTAACATAATTGGCATTAACATTATGTTCAATTCTTTTCAAATCTTAATATTTTTAAACGCGATGAAGATCTATAGAAGAGAAAATTTAAAGGTAGTTTTCAGTTGATGATTTCCAATGTCTTATCATGGAAAGTACATTAAACCGAAAGATAGATGGGTCCTTCAGTGACGAGGACTGTCTTCGGTTCGATTCCCGTGAGATTCTAATATCCCGAATACCGGTTGGAGGAAGTTTGTCAAAAATAAGGATGGCAATAACAAATTCATTTTCATCAATCATCATCATCATCTGTCGACCCAATAGGGGATGGGAATTATTAGGCTAAGAAAAGTTTATTAAATCGAGAGATAAAGTGAATTGCTCTTGCGTAGGAAAAATACATACAAAACTTCCATTTAAGGGCATCTTAGGAGGCCGCGAGTAGCTGTGATTACATAAAATTGCATCCAATAGAACTCTAAAGCCTCAAGCTCTAAAGGCAAATCATATTCTGGTATAAATGACGGACAAGTATCAATTACCGCTGTACGGCTTCCTCCTCCTCCGACAGCAATATTTACCCTCTGACATCGCCCCAGTTTTTAGACGAAGGTGGTCGACTTACCGGTTGCGGAATTCCATTAAGACATTGCGAAAACTACTGTAAAACGTGTCGCAAGCACGCACATCAGGGAACTTCATTTACCGCTGAATCATCCGCTTAAGCGATTATGGAACGGGATTTCCAGAAGAAATATTGTAAGTACTTAATTATTTATCTCTGTCACACAATGAGTTACTGGAAGACATGAGGTACAATTCGGAATAATGGTGCACCATCAATAGTCAGACGACGACCAAGCAGATGAAAACAGAGAAATCGATTTCTGTGATCTCTTTTGTTGATAATGAATCTTATCTGTATGAGGAAATAAAGATTAAAGAACGAGAGGAGAAACTAAAAGCCAAACACAAAATTTTCAAAACCCTACTCATTAACCCTTCCTATGAATTAGTCCCATAAGATAATGCAAGTCTGCGTGAGAATCATGATCGCGCATAAAAAAATACAACATGAATAAGAGATAAGCATAAAAAATATCAACCGTTGCGTGACAGTATAATAAAATGTCCTTAATTTTCAAGGAAGTTGCAATAAGTAATAACTTATTTCTTGCAAAAACATTTGTTCGTTTTCAGGCCAGTTATCATCAACTGATACCTAAATTGAATTTGTACCAAGCTTTATATCGTCTCCATGGCCTTTAGCGTCGATAACTTGCCTTCATAAGAAATACCTTCATAAGAAATGCCTTCATAAGAAATTCCTTCAAGATCAGGTCTCTCAAATTTCTTTTACACACCGTATGGTGCTGTCATCGATGTTACAAATTAAGAAATAGATTTTAGGCTAAAATCTTCAGGGCGCATCTTTTAAAACTGAACTGGAAAAGTGAATATCTTGAACCATTCTGAGCCTTGAGAGATCTTTCAGTGGGCAATACACCCAATTGTTCTTAGCAACCATGGCATCACGGCTAAGACATGAAAAATGGGAAGTATTCTCGAAGATTAGGTTGAGAAGTACCAGAAGTTTCACCATCCTGAGAAAAGTACTTTTTTAGAAAAAAACAGAGACCTTAGAACTTGAATGCAACTTGTAATAAGCTTTAAGGAATCCTGAATCCTCACGTAATCTGAGTCTAATGCTCAAGTCTTTTGGACTGAAATTGATGACGATAAATTCCTCAACTCCAATCTATTTTTGGCCATATTTTGAAGAAATATACCTATTTAACAAAGGTTGGAGAAACTTCAAATCTTACAAAACCATGAGCAAGTGACAATATTTAAAACATTACGTCACAGAACCTCACAAACATTTTTCGTTTTCCTCTAAACCTTACGCACAATGAAGAAAGACCCTTTTCTCTGGCACAGGTTTGCGTTATGTTTCTCATTTTAAGAAGACATTTCTTAAAATGTGAAACATCTCCCACAAGGAAAAAAGACCTCCGCCATGACGGGTGCATAATATAACCGGAAAATTGGAGAAATTTCTCCCAGAACTTTCCAATTCCTGGGTTGGAACTAATACCACGGACATCCTTCATCTTTCACCTGAAAATGCGTCAAACTGGAATCCTGCCAGGTAAATAAAAACGGGCATCGGAGCAAAAAAAGTGATTCCTTGAGACTAATAAACTTTTGAGATGCCTAGCGTAGGCTATAAAGCAAATTGGAGAAGCCAATAAAACACTATCAAAGCAGATTCTCCGGCGAAAAAAACGCAGCATCGAAATGAAAATAAGGTCTCCCCGGAATTCTTTCCAAGAGGATTACTAAACAGGAATCGTCGGTAGACGCCGTGATTTATACGCCTTTTTTATTCACACGTGAGTGGAATTGAGTCGGATAACTGTCACGTTGTATTGCTCGCTTAGAGCAAGCATAACGCTGAAGAGTCTCCGAAATGGACACGTAAGCTATAAATCTATTTTACAACTTTCGCGTGGAATGTTCTAGATATTGGGCGTAGCGCGCAAACAATTTACTCACTGAATCCGAAATTCTTGATTAGCATCATCCATTTGGGATGCTAATATTGAATAGATAAATTGGCCAGATAAAACGTGAGCGAATTAAAAAGAAGGCTCGTGGCTATTGAATTTAAGAAACTATTTCAAAATTAGCTACAAGTTATAAAGACTAATTGCCCAATGGGTTGTCGGACTCTATGGATATGAATACTGAAAATCTTTATGTAACCGGCAGTGTTTTAAGAAATTTCAAAAGCTATCGAAATGGAGTATAAAATGAGAGTAAACAGTCCGATATTCCATTGTGACGCAATAATTCTTCACATTTACCAAAACGAAACCTATTATTAAACATGTCTTAATCCAGTGAATTCCAAACTGTGTACCACGGCACAATACTGCCACGGGAGGTCATAAGTGCTCCTTGAAAATTTTGACGATGCGAAATTTTGAGTATTTGCGAAGCGATAGTATATGTTTCTGAGTCAGAAGTTTACACAAATGTAAAAGAGCTTACCATAGAACTGTTGATGTTTGAAAATCAACAGTTTTGCATCATTATTGATTGTTCGGTTGGTGAGTTGTACCAGGTTTATAGAATAAAATTACTTGTAGATTGAATAAAAAATTTCGGGTTTCAACTAGACTTTCCTTTTCTAGCAGAATGCATTTTCGTAAAAATCACATCCCCGATATCCTCGCGAATGTCGAAATTATAAGATTAAGCATTTTACAATAATTATAATTCCGAAATTCAAAATTGAACGTACAAGTTGTCTTTTATTGATCAGTTAATAAGTAAAATTAAATATAGTTGGTGTGCCACAAAACAATTTCCCATCCCTTAATGTTCCTTTGGGTAGGACAGTTTGGCAGACACTTCCTAAAATACCTTCCTTTCTTGAAAATTCTATCCATGTCTCATTATCCTTTAAAAAAGACGTAAGAAATGTCAGTATATCACCGAAATATCGAAATTCTACGAGTTATCGATTATAGAGATCGAAACTTTATTTTATCCCTTGGTAACGTTAGTGAAGGAACAATGAATTCCTTTTTCTAAGAAGTTCATTCACCGCTTAAACCCAATAGTGATATTAAGCCTGTTGCTGTCAAAGTTCCATTATAAATCAGTAAATCCTCGTCTTCAAGCAGACGATAATGAATATATTTAGCGCTTAATGATTATTATGGTAATGAAAACACGTTGTATACCTCAGCTTTCGCTGTCAGAGGAAATTCCTCGCAGTGATATTTTTCGCAACACGTTTAACATCAGTAATTCATTGTTTGGAGCTCCTTCCAACAATAACGCAGTACGTCTATAAATACAGCGGCGCTGAATGACGACATCGACTAGAAATTGGTATTCAATTCTAAAATCGCGCGAAATCTCTAATTCGAGAGGGAAAGGAATCCATATTCATTAGATCCAACAGAAATCTTTCTAAGGAATTGCGGTGCTCAAAAGTAAGAATGTTTTAAGTAAACAAGTTGCATATCGTTGCAGCTGCTCCAGTGAGAGATATTAGCGGCTGATATTTTAAAGCAAGTGCTTGATGATATATGCCATGAATTTTTCTCTCGAAGCAGAGTAATTAACGAGATTCAATACCCCGCTAAACGATGGAAAACATCAAAAACACGGAAACTGATATCAGTAATACCACGTTTTCTTATTACCTTACTTCTGACTCACAAAACGAAGCTTCTACAATAGGAAATTCGAAAAGAGTTACCCTGGGAGTTACTGGAGGTAATATCGATAAAATGATTGGCAAAGGGGCCGTCCTTCAATGATATCACACTCAAAGGGAGATGACACTTGGTAGCATTGGGTAGAAAGCTCCATGGGACACTTTGTGATAGAGGGGGGTTTAGATTTCCGAAAAAAGTAACATATTTTACGAATGGCTCCAAGATAATATTCCTCGAGATTAGAAACTAAAATACTAGGTTTCATAATTAGATTTACATTTGATTTTTACCCATTTATTTCCTATTTCTATAAAGTGCAATTTTGAAAGCTATTTAGATTCGTGGAAGTATTTCGTAAATTGCTACCTTAGGCCACTAAATAGAAAATTTACTCCGGATATATGCTGGATCTCTTATTTTAACACGTCAAAGTATCTGTTGACATTGAAGTCAATTAAAAGAAATATCTACGTACGGAAGCTTATATAAAAAGTAAATAACAGGAGAAATGAATTTGGCAGGGGTTAAATGATTTAACCCCTTATTTCAGCCACAATTAAAATTTTTCATCAATGCATGATGAACATTTGAAGAAATATGAAGTTGACGGATCTGGACGAACTATCCTCTTCTGTATTCATAGATGATATTATATTCATGAATCATAGGTTAGATTAGTGAAGAGGTCATTTTCAGCATAACTACTTATGATAAATTGCTCTAATTGCAACTGCGAATGCGGTAATACATTTTAAAATTAAACGCCGAAAATGTATGAAAAAATGTAATTAAATAAACTGGTGATAGAAATTCAAGGCTAGTCGAGGCAACTGAAAAATGACAAATAACTTGCAACATTCATTTGTAATGAATGCCGAAAAGTAGCACATTCATTGCGCATTAAAATCGTGAAAATTATGATTAAAATTACAAATTCAAAAATGAATATGTTTGCGATTAAAACTATTATAATGATGACCATATTCCTATCCAGATATTTTCCAAGGGATATTTAGACAATTCCAGCGACGGTTCCTCATAAGCAAGGGTGATTTATTACGTACTGTGAGGCAACCAAGGTTGAGTTGACTACGGATTAGGTATCCGCCATGAGTCGATTCCTTATGCATATGCAAAGACCTCTCCAGCAATAAGGTTATTAGACTAAAAAAAGTGTTTCTTAATTAAGATATTAGTTTGAAGCATGATCTTAATGAGAAATGGAGAGGAAAACCCAAAATGAGTCATAAGGAAAAACCAAGAAGAATTATCGATCTACAGAGAAGATCACTTTCACCTTGTTCAAATATTAAGTAATGATGAATCCTCGATCTTAAATCTAAAATTAAAACGAAGGAAATAAAGTTTAAAGGCAAACTTCACTTAATGACGTAATCAATTAAAAATATACGCCATATGCGTGATTCAAGTAAGTGTTAAATTCACAAATATCTTATTCTTAGCGGGCGTAATTAGGAAAGCAGGAAATACAGTAGCCTAAGAAATTTCAAGAAAATACATCGAGGGTGGAAAATTATTTTGTGTTACCCCTTACTTCATAAGTGTGGGGTTAGTTACCAAGAAACGAAAGAAATGGCATTGAATAGGGAATATTAAGGCGCATGAACCTAACGAAAGTTAAAACTTTTGTTAACTCCTTACCTCAAGAAATTTATTTCATTATCAGTTTTAGTAATTTCCAAGATGTTTGTCATCCTAGAAAATCCTAGTTTCTCACATTGCACATACATAATTTCGCTCTTTAGAGTACTTTTCCACATCGAATCTCGGAATTTAGATTAGTCATCGACTCAATCTTTCACAACAAAATATTTTCCACTCCATTGGATAAAGGTCGAGATTCTGTGACTTTCCCTGCGACCGACTGCGGCCCGCATTCGGTACGAAGACTATCTTCCTAACTAATCTCTCCCTTTCTTTGTTCCAGCGACTTATCCTTCGTCTTCCCCACTGTCATTTCCATCAACTACTTCCTTTAACAATGTTTCCTTAGATATTTGACACACCCATTTCCCTTGCTTTATCTCGATAATCAAAACCTTTTATTCTGCCAATATCTCCGGTACTACCTCGTTTATTCTATAAGCTAAACTTTTTTGCCTGCTAATCCATGACTCAAATCCTATCTTGCCATTTATTCCTCTAACTACACTACACTTTCTACACTAACGATTTCCTAATTTATTTATTAAGGCCCGTTAATAATTATCCTCGTTCCGTGAGAACTTTCTTGGCTACCGCTTTACTTTTTTTAACCTAGAAGTTAACAGCAGCCCAGTGGATTTCAGACATATTTTCCCTTACATATCCCAAAAAGATTTTCGTTTAACAATGTTCCGCCCGGTACATTATAAAGTCACCCCATCATTACTATTATTCTTATTTATTATTATTCTCTTTTGAATTATCTATTGCCTTCCGGTGAATTTCTCGGATGAAGGTTCAACTACAGGGTTTGAATCGAATCGAATATACAGCCGGTTCGAGACCAGAGAAGCCTTCATCCGGGAATATCTTTTGAAGATTGTCCTTTATCACTATTTTTATTTACCGTTATTTTTACATATATAGATAGTCAGTGACTTCTGGTCATCTGATGTCACAATTAAAAGCTTTTAAGATATTGCATTACCAATTTCTAGCGTAGTTTAAAATATGCGGACCTAAGCAAAAAGTACAAGATCAAGTAGATTATATGAACATTCTCATCCGCGCACCCCTCAACGTCCACGAGTACACCCTGCGGAACGTATACCAGTAGCCCATACCCGTATAACGTATACCCCCGTTTGAAGACGACAGGATTAACTTTCCGACTCACGCTCAGGATTCATTAATAATACCAGTCCGGACGAACATTAAAACAAGGGCTATTTATATCCCTCGGCCTTTCCATTTACCGCGTAACACGCTAGAGAAGTTGGAAAACACTACCCAATTACATTTCAACGTCCATAGCGGCGAGATGGATAACTTTTACGACACTGTTCCGGGTTCTCCCTCTCACGCATGGCTTGATGGAGGAAGAAAGATGCGTGGTGAACCTCGGTGAGATGTTTGCAGTGCTCGGTGAGGGCAACAAAGCAATCAGTTTGCATGTCTAAAGTGTTCCCTACCGAGATCCAACGGAGAGATTAAGACTTTTCGAAACTTTCTGCCCTTCGGACATGGTTCGCCATTGAGGGCCGTAAAAGAATAAAACAGCGCATTATTCGGGAGAAAAAGGAATGGAAAAGAACAGAAAGAGGTTTCTAGTATTCGGATTTAACTAAAAAATGCGCGATTTTCTAAAGCAGACGGGAATGTATCTCTGATTTCGTTGGACGAGCCGAAGATCCGGTCGTGTGGCAGATACCGCCTGATTTTACTTCCCTTCAGGCGTTTATAATAGGGATAATTATGGCAATAAAAATGTGGAAATTAGCCGAATCCAAAGGAAACGGGAAAATTAAATTTTGGAAATGGAAGAACGACAATAGAAATTTTGGGTCGTGGTGGGGAATTCAGAAAAGTATACGATCGTAACTGTTTCTCTTATTCATTTTACGAGGAATCCGAGAGCTTTTTCATTCACTCTTTTTCTTCATATCAGTAAAAAAAAATCAAACTACGTGAAGAAAAGAAGAAAATATGTCTTACATTGTATTTGTGCTCGGAATTTAGGGGCTTTCATTTGATAGAGTGTGAAGTGCATTCGAAGAGCTAAATTAATAACTTCTAGACAGTGGCACTTATGTTTGCCTTAGATTAATGAATCTTCTGAACCTATATCTTGATTTAATTAGCAGCTTTCTATTACTTATCAAAATTTCTTCTTGTAAAAATTCTATTATATCAGTAGACGTACGTGAGATACAAAAATTACATATAAGGAATATTTCCATAAGAAAAGAAATAAGTTGACTGTTTTGGAAAAGATTGGAGAGTAAATGGCACACATTCTTATCTATTCAAATAGTATTAATTGCCTTCTAAGATTCACTTCAGAATAAACTTCCTATTTCCTTACTGTTAAGAAACAAGCAAGAGAAATCAAAGACAAACTGTAATCGCGAATCAACTATAGCAGATTTCATAAACGAGAAAAGTATCATCTTTTGATATGATTTTTTATAATTATATTTCTAATCGGTACTCACAGAAAACACTGATTTCGGATAAATAAGGGCTGTTGTCATCACATCATGCAATCGCTATGATGAATAAAATGTATGCAGTTTCCCTCGGATATCTAGAACCGTCCCTGAGCCAAGACCCCGCTTCACGAGTATAATAAGATGATTCTCGATCAGCTTTGTTATTTCAATGACTGAATAGAACGATACAAAATTTTCCCTCGAATTATCTATTAGAGAGGTAAACTAATTACATTCCCTTAACAATTGCTTGGCAGAAGAAACTGAGTTGATCAAAGAATAACTAATAAAGAAGATTGTTTAATCATCAAACCACAGTGTTTCTCTGTAATTCAGATTGGGTATCAACCTTTTGCTATTTAATACGCCGTAGTAATTTTAAGTACTTTATCGTTCAAAACGATCGTAGCATGTTCCAATGGACAAATGAAATCCGTCTATATATCAGACGATATTTGTAGTAGGGTTTAAGAACATTCTCAAAAATCACGTAAGGGTCACTTCCTAGCAAAATCTCATTTTCGGGGAAACAGGTAGAATAACAGATTACTACCATTATTATGAATAACGAATAGCTTAAAACAGCTCAATCGGAGCGACGAAAATACGAGAACCACAATTTCCGGGCCAGGTAGAGAAACCGTACCACATAATCTTCCTACGAACAGGAAATAATGTGGTAACTTCAGGAAGAGGAGTCTAACAGAATACTGTAAGCAGCTGTACTGTAAGCTACTTTAGACCCCGGGAATAAATCCTTACGTGCATTATGGAAACGTAGAAAAGTCAGATACCGTAAATTATCTCTTCCTTCGGTCGAATCATCGACGGGCTGTTACATGTATTGATGATTGTATGTTGGACTTAAAAAACGAAATGATAAAAAATGTATCCGTACCACGAAAATGTGGCTTTTGGTGTAAATGTAAAGTAAATGTTTTATCGCTCGATTATTTCACGTTATGGGGATCTAACACAATTTCATGCCAGAAGGAACTGATAGATTGTACGACTATGAAGTCCATATCTATTTTCGATTCGTGATTCATTATTACAATGGGGAAAGGGAAATAGGCCGGATTTTAAGAATAGTAACCTGCATAAAGTTATAGCTCAATACTATATATCTGTGGCTGAACCTACACCTACATGTAACTCTTCACTTAAGAAGTTAATATGAAATATGAACCTCTATCGATTTTAATCATCTCTCATACCCAGAATAATTTTCTTGGAAAGATACCGATGGCCCACGTACGTCCTTCCATAAAACTGAATAACGAAGGTGTCTATTCTTACCTCTGTTAACGCCAGGAAACAAATATTTGGTGCTCTTCCCTTAAAAACTTGACAACTCGTGAGTCAACAAACCAAAATATTGCAAACAGAGAGCTGATAATAAAATGTCAAGTAGCATGTGATTCCAAAGCAAAGAGCTACAATGAAAATATACAAGGGTGGGTAAATAATGGGATTTTGAGAAAAGAAAAAGAAAGCTTAATCGGTCACTAATTTTTCCTTTGGGCACGAGATAACACCTTTCAAGAGCATATGAAATCAGAAAAGAGTGGAAACAATCTACCATTAGCAAGGTATACACTAAAATTTCCTAATGATTTATTTTGCATTTGGGTGGCTTTTTTGAGATTTAATTGTGTAATTATCTATTATAAAAACCGTTGGTAGTAATGGAAACTAGAGATATACCGTTCGATAAAAAAATAAGTAACATTATTCTTATATTTGATATCTGATTATTAAGATAATACTTAACGGCACAGTAATTCTAAGCTTAACCGATACATTGCTTTTTTCTTTATCGCAACATGTCAATATTTTGAGAAGGAACGGCCATTTTTTGACAGAAAGTAAAAATTATTAGGGAAATATCTAGTAGTTACTAACGAAATATCTGTATCTAGTTGTACGTATTAGTTTTTATTTATAAACTATAATCCTGCCTATGACTTTATATCTACTGTTCGTACCAATCATCTTGTGCCTATTGTACTTCGCCGGTTTTTTGGATGTATTGATTTTTTCTAGATTTAAGTTAATTGTAGTCAATTGTTTTTGGTCATGAGTGTAATACTATTAACATGCAAAATCTGCAGTGATTAGGTGGTACAGTGGCCATTTTGGCCTAACCTCACCGTAAGAGTAAAATAATAACAATAAATATAGCCCATGGGCGATTCTTGTGCGTAGATGGAAAGAAATGTTCCACATTTATCGCAAATTCCTGTTACGGGAGAACTCGACTGAAGTAAAGATACTTAACTCCTTATGAAAATAGCTTATCAGGAAGCCGAATACAGAAATGGTGTAGTGTATCTAACCACTTAAGTTACGTTACCACAAAGAAATCAATCGTGATGAAAAAATGCTATAATCATGCAGTTCTTGAAAGAAAACGATTATATCGGATATTAAGACGAATTGTCAGGAGAGCTTTTCCCATGTAACAAGGTCTCTTTCTCTTTCCAGAAACTTAGGCACTAAAGACAGTTAAATTGATCCAGTATTTCCATTAATACTAATAAAGTAAAACATCTTTAAGGGAGATTACCAACAAGTTACTTTTTATTTTAAAACGGAGTTATGGCATGAATAAAAATCGCTAGATCCTTCCATTTTCGGATATTCTACCTAAAAAGCGATATAAAACCTTCCCATAGAGTCTAAAAATTGTTTGCTAGTTGTTATGTAAGTTGACAAAGAGAATTAAGTGAAACAAGCAAAAAATTCCTGTCTATAAAATAAACTGGTCTTTCATCCAGCTAAATGTTAATAATACTGGCTCCAATTTTCTGAATATAATATCTCGACTACCTCCCACTGCAACTTTCTTACTTGTTTGCATACATTTTTAACTATTTCCACAATTAACTATATAATGATCGAACACATCAAACCTTTTTACTCATGAGTACATATAAGACCATTTCCTTTTCACTGAAAAAGCGGCATTCTAAGCCCCGTGACTAAAAATGTGTATATGTACAGATTAACTCGAGGAAGCGAACAGAGAGGAATTTCAATACAACGGTAACCATTAACCTAGACTCGCTACCAACGCATTCCAGTCTCTCTTTTACAGACTACGAAAGTGATTTACCACTTTTCCACGGCGGCGACAAGCCTGGCATCGTCTCTCACACGCAGTATAGAATACAGCTGTTAAACAATAGTAGCATTAAACCGCATCGCATTTTTATTGAAGAATTTCATCGAGGAAGCATGCACGCAATACCACGAGACAGGTAAATACGAATGAGTAGTTAAAGTATCTCCCAATTAGTTTTCAATAACACCGACATAATACTGACCAATTTTAAGGGATTTAGGTCTTCTTTTTTGCTTAGAATGTTATAATAATCTAAGATACAAAGCGCTCTCCGATAAATAATTATCGGAACAGCACTCTGTTGGATCGTCTTTCTCTGCCTAAGTTTGATTTAACTTTAAAATTTACTTGCACGAAATTGTTACTAAGAAGACGAAATATAGATGGCAGGCTAAAATTATATTGGTATCTTAATTCGTTCAAAATGTAATCGAAATGATTGCTTGTAATTGTTAGGTAGTTACAAACGAATTCTTGAATTAGCATCATGCCACAGTCGAGTGCGAAAATAGTGGTTTAATATTAAATAGATAGGATGTTCATCGGCAAGGTTAAGTCCATGCGGACATACATTCCATCTAACCTCGCATGTCATTATAATATGTACAAACATTAATTAAAAGCAAAACGAAAGGGTACATTAATGGAAAATATCTTTCCAATTGAAGGCTGACAAATAAAAACCCCACGTTGCGGGAAAACACCCATAGAGAAGGGGGGAACCGCGAAAACAGTGAATACAAATAAACACAATATATAATACAAAAATGTTAGACAGCAGGTAATGGAAAATATAAAATTGAAAAAGAAAAATCAAATTATAATAGTATAAATATTGAAACAACGATCGAGATATTGAAGTAGTAGTAGTATTGTTAAAAGTGCTTCGACAAATAAGGTCATTTCGCACGTAGGCCCCCACCGGGAATCGAACCCGGGACCGCTTTCACCGAAGTCGAACGCGTTGCCCACTTGGCTAACCGAGATATTGAAGCCTGTATGTGTTGGCGGTCCTTGATGTAATGACATCTTACTGCAATTATATTACAAGATCTTGTTATTACGTTTTTACTTGGTGCAAATTCTCTTGGATGTAAAAGCACCCGTAGCAACGCTCTGTTCGAAATGTTCCATCTGTGGGGAGGTGTTGGAAAACGGAAGTTAACCACGTCTTGTGACAGTTAAATCTTACAAGCATGGTAGAGGTAGAGCTATTATTATAAATAACTACTTTTTAATTACGCTCATCTATTATTGTTACGAATCTGGGGAAGGCTGATAATAGTTTTCGATAGAAAGAAAATTTTAAGCGAGTAGGTATTCTATTTAAATCAATTCTAATGTAACTAACGGTTTATCTATGATTCAATCACAACCACTCTGTATCTTTTTATACCTTATCCGGTATAATTTTATACCTACTTCAGTACTACAAATATTCTATTTCAGTTCTAAAAATAAATTCACTAGCATAAAGAACGGTTTACGTGATAAACAAGGAAGTTTTAGGAGTAAAAGAGTAAGCAAACAGAATTATAACAGAAGGAAAGGGCTATAGGTGATTTTGCATTTAAAATTTGTGCAAGGAGGGAAATTCCTCATGGAAAACGGACATTGAGAAAGTCAGACAGGACCGGAACTCGACCCTAAATTGGACGATGCTGCTTATTTGGACGAACCCTTACCACTCGCCATTGCCTACAAAAACCCCCAAACGGTATGTCTGATTGTTCCGGCAAGATAAATGACCAGGGCAGTGGCCCGAAAAGCGGAAGACAATGGTACGAATTGAGAAGATTCTAATTTACATTACAACAATTACTCGAGAAACGGTTATCGAGCAAAACCGACTAAAATTGTCCCAGCGACATTGAATTTTAAAAATCAACAACTCGGCAGATGTATTCTGGAATATGGACGTCTGAAATGATCATACCCTTACGCTACGGCTTCAAAACTATCTGGAATCTGCCTGTTTAATTACTCACTTGCTTCATTCTGCTGAAACAAAAGCTGGCCGATAAAATTCGATCCGATTACGATCGGAAACATCCGATCCCTTTTCAATTACCCTTCCGTTTCCGAATACCTGCCCACATATGGAACATTTCAAATAGAGCGTTGCTACAGAAGTTTATTAGTTTTGGTTCCGAATGACGTAAAGAGTATTATGTCCCAGATCTATGCGTTGGATACGGACTGTTGCTCGATTGCTTAATTTTCTCCCACGCGTAAATAGTGACATCCACAAAGGCTCTTAAAATGTTTACGGTCAAACAAAACGACCGATAAAAAATGACCGGCGAAGGCAGAAGGAGCAGGCATAAAAGAGCCTCTTAAAGGAAAGAGATAGATTCAGAGCTTAGATGATGCGCGTTCTGAAGAGGCTATGAAAGATACGTCGCTTTGTAACCGTCCTTACCTGACATTTTAAAACTTTGTCGTAAAAATTATTTGGTTTGTTTTCTTTTCCCTCGCAGGTAATGGAAATAGCAGAAGCTACTGGAACATTCTCCAATGAAAGCGTGATGTAAAGAACTTCCTTAAACAAATGTAACTTACACATACTTTAGGGAAAATTTAAATATTCTTAAGGTACATACTTCTTAACAAGGTAAATCTGCCGTTTTACTTACTTAACCTACTGAAAACAACCAACATTTTTCATTAAATACTATTTAGGTGTACTAACACAGCTACTCTGGATAGATCTTTGTCCTCTAAATTGTGGAAGGCTTCCGTGATGACAGTAATGAAAGCTTTTACGCAAAATGCCAAATTATTACACCTGTAACTTCGAAATAATTAATTTCAGAGCATTTTAATCGAAAAAATCCGAGTAAAAACGGTGAAAATTAGTAAACACGATTTAAATCAAATGTAACAATCCTAAATGTGATAGCTCTATCGTATTTACACCTTAAAGTAATTGGGAATCTTAAATATCATGAATTCTTTGGTAAAGCTCACGACAATTTTCTACATGAATTCAGCTTCATTGGTAATTTGAAGACATCAATAATTGATTTTCAATGGACTAGATGAATAATAATTTCATAAAATTTACAACATAACTACAGAATGAAACCGCTTTCCTTGTATTTTTACACTACGGGGCTTTGCACATACAACAAATACTAATTCAAACTTTTAAAAACTTTTCTAGCCCTGCTTGTGTCCAAATAATCACAAAATTAAAAATGTTCTTCGACAATCCTCCGACAATTCACCACGCCCCCTGTACCCGAACAATTTAGTTAGAGATGAGCCAGGAAATATCGATCTAAATTCAAGAATGTAAGCATCATCTAGCAGGAGGATTTCTTCTCCAAGATCCGTTTTGTAAATAAATGCCAATTATTTCACATTAATAAAATTCAGTATCGCTACTGTTCATGGTAAGATGGAAAATGGGTATCTTTAATAAGAGAGAGTGTTACACTTTTATCCGTGAAAGTTTATTCGGATATGGTCATAAAAGAACTAATTGAAAAATAAAATAAAGAATTTATTGGGCCTGGTGTGCATTCATGAGAAAGGATATAATTTATCAAATAAAAATATAAACGTGATTAATCCACAAAAAGATGAAGGAAAGCGTGACAGCGGCCGAAGGTACTTGACCGGTATGGACTATAGTAAGATTTCTGGGTATTTAACACCCGAAACATTTATTCTGTATCTATTAAAGCAATAGAAAGTAATTACCTAAATGTACAAGTTAAATCATTTCCATTTGGAGAAAGTGTACCTACTACCATCATCTGGAAATATAACTATATGGAAGAGGAATCTGCTTTGAAATATTAACTCCACATACAACCCTTATTAGTATTCAATTTTTTTCAAGCTAACGCATTAAAAACTCAAACGTAAGAAAATAAATTGCAATTTATAATTAATAAATGCCGTTAATAATCACATTCTTCGTCAAATACTAAAATTTACAAATCCTGGATCATGAAATAACTGACTGATAATTGAACCGTCAAAATCATCTACTATCATACAAATAGTTGCATGAAAGACTCGTATGTTACAATCTAATGCAACAATCAATACTAACCAATAATATCTAGGGTGTATCACAAAAATGCCACTGAAATAAATTTTCTATAGTGGCGTTAAATAAGTTTGGTTACTACCTTTTAATCCCCTAACAAACAAACGGAAAGTCTCCCAATGAAAATGAGATTCTATAATATACATGAGGTCACGTTGATGAACAATTCAGTGCTAATTAACTTATGATGTTCCTCTGTCACGATTGATACAGATAAGAATTAACCGATACATGAAAACGCCTTTCGTAGACCGAAGTGAGTATTATGAAATGCCTATTCCGAATAAAATATTTTTCTGGGAGAATTTCAGGCATGTACACCTGGGGTAAATATTCCAACCTCCTAGGGAATCGGTAAGTAGTAAATTGAATCAGGTATAGACGCTAACTGAATCAAGTAAAGACCAGCAGCACCAGTACCTTCTCCAGCAAGAATATTCATCTATGAAAGTGCATGGTCAGAATTTCTATGATCATTCAAACCTGAAGTACACTGATGTTTATTTCTATTGATATTCAAACCAGGGAGGAAAATGGATTTTATATACGACCAGAAGCAACAACTGTTTCCTTGTTAATAAAAGAACAGACAACTATTTAATCTAGGAAAAGATATTTCTATATACTTTTAAGTTTCCTGAATCGGGTAAACCTCCTTTGGGCTTATTCTGGAAGTAACCATCAAAGTATACTTGAATGTATAGGGACGTAGTGAAACACTACAACCCAGGATTCTTGCTTACGAGGGCATAGTTTATAATACTTACCCTGATTTGACAAGATATTTAGGTATTAGAAGCGAATTCACGGTAAAAAGAAAGCCGCTTAGAGATTTAAAGGCTAAATAATATGAGCATTTAGTTCATTTAATCATCGAATAAAACTGCCCCGTCGAAAAACATTAACAGTAGTTTACCTTTCATTATTTTCGGTGAATTTTTGTCTCCAATTTGAGAAGAAAAAATACGAACACCTTTGGATCGTAGAAAAACAACCCATTACGGCAAGAGGTAAAATTGAATGGTGCCATATAGTATACACGTGAAAGGGTGTCAATAAAAGAAACCAGCGATAATTCCAACTCACCTCCCATTCTTTGTCACGATCATTTCGTTCGTGAGTGTCTGGAACTTGGTCCACAACTCCCTGTCGTCTAAAGTCACCTGAAGATCTCTTTCGGCGATATCGTCGGAGGCACCGCCGGCGGACCCGCATCCTCCGCCTCCGTTGCTGCCTCCGCCGCCGCTACCTTTCGGTCCGCCGCCCCTCAGTCCTCCAGCACCCACGCCGAGCTCGGTCTCCACCGCCGACAGTATGTGGGACTGAGCCATTGCGGCGTCTGCCGTCTTTCTCCACGTCCGCACAATTATGGCTGCAAGAATATTGCCCTTCGAGAACGAAGACCTCTCTACCTTCTTCCAACCGAGACGCTGACCTTCTGGAGGGAATCTTCCTACGATTCCCGGCGGTCAGAACCCGTCCTCTTGCATAAACCACTCGCGGTAACACAAGGAAGTTGTCCTGGGGATGTTCACGCGTAACTAAGCAACAACACTGTTCATTATTATCTTCTTCGAACCATCGCCGAACTAAGGACAACAAAGTCAGTACTCGAGGATGTCCCACAAGTCCAGAGTGTTTAATTTCCGCGTGACCGGTACGATTCCTGGATTCTAGTGGTTTAACTTCACAGTCACGGTACTCTAGGTAGCGTGTCGCATAGAAGCACTTCAACAGCACTCGCCTACTGATGGCTTGCTAATGGTTATTCCGTTTTCTTCTCTGGATATTCCCGCCCCACCTACACCCTTCTCGCATTACCTCTCCCAGACCCACGGCACCCATTCCGAGCGCCCATTGGTGCGCAGGACGTAAACGCGCGGACATTTCCCGTAGTCTCATTGGCTGAGGGGGAGAGAGCTGAGTTTACGCCCCCTGCTCTGCCCTCCCACCAGGATTTTTTTTCGCTCTCTTCTCTTGTGGGCGGTGCCTTCAAAAAGATCTTCCCGAAAGGTTTTCTTTATTCCTCCCCCGAGAAAAAAAGGCGGGCAGTTTGGGTCGGATTGTGTCTCTTTTCAGTCCAAAACTGGACACGCGATTGGGGGTGGAATTTTTTTTCGGGGATTAATTAGTGGTTCTTTTTCGGCTCTCGAGCAGTTATCTGTCGGGAAGTAGCTGGCGGCATATTGCTCCAGTAGTATTCCGAAAGAGGCGCAACAAACGGGAAATGACGCATTTAATATTGGTTACAGGGATGGATTTTAGAGACAGTGATCTAATATGGAATATTCAAGCAACAAAATACAGTCAGTTATGATTATGAATCATTTGCATCAATAATCCGTATATAACTTGATCATAAAATGTTAAAGGAAAGTCTTAAGATAATTTTCGTGCGTGAAAAGAGTAAAGAAAATATAAATAAATAAAAAAATAACTTCTTTATTTTTTAGTGAATGACACTAGAAAAATTTTAATGAAAACACGTTTGTTTAAAAGTAAGTAAAACTAAACATATTGCAGTTACGTATTTTTTGCGTAACAGCTTACAATTGTTAACCCAAAAATCACCGGTACCGGCTGGTTTCCTGCAGGCCGAAGGATAATGGATTAAATCAAACCTATATATCTATAAACTAATTGGTTTTGTTAGGTTGAGTTGCCTTCGATAAATATAGAAAACAAGGTTGGACTAAGAGTTACATAATAACAGATAATAATAATAATGATGGGCAAAGGCTATTTGATATAACCTCTACCATCTCACAATTACATTAGGTAGCACCTTTGGGCCGTAACATTTTCCTATTGGATTCCTATTTCCAATTTCCTATTATTGGGTTTACAGTATCGCTACATATTCTAGTAAGTGACGCCTTTCCTAGGAAAAGAACAATCTCTGGATAAATAAAATACCTCATACCGAATCTAATATTTACGGATATGTATGTACCAGTGCATTTCGCAAGAAAATGGATATCTAATAACATCTAAAATAACCGTAAATTCTCTGTTTGAATGGAAATACATTACGCAAAATACAATAAAGCTTTATTTGGAGGTCAAGTATAAGAAAAATAACAGGAAAGCCACGAACAGAAATATTTTTTTCTTGAGAACAGCATAATATTAAGTAGAATACTCTTTAAGTAGTTTCCAAAGGAGAAATTGAAACTAGTCCATATCTTCGGGAGGCATTTCGTCAAGCAGATGACGATCAAGTGATCAACAGTCAATACCGTATTAATATAGTTTTTGTGGTTATCGTGTATTATTCTTACCTAATTGGTTTCCAGTCCCCTATGTTACATCTAATCCCATTTCCTACGAACGACCTTTAAGAAGAAATCTCAGCTGTAAATCAAAGTTCACCTTTCATTAAGTTTAAGAAGTGGAGCGAAACAAAATAATGATAATAAAATTAGCTCATCTTTCAAAATTGAATAACTTACCAACTTAAGTAAAGTCGCGTTCAAGTAGCAAAGTACCCGCGCTATACTCACTATGAGGCCAATGCAAAGGTAGTACTATAGTAGTAGTAGTAAAGCTGAGAGTGTATCCGTATATAATAAAAAAATTACCTTAATATCGACGGAAAACTACTGCGCAGATACACTTTGTCCTAATTTATATATTTCAAGCAAAAATGTACTCCTTTTTGTCTTCAAACTGCCGTAAACTTAAGTTTCAATCGCATAATCCCGCCCTCAGGTTGAAATGTTATTAAGCGAAACAAATTCATCTTTTTCAGCATCAGCTAATTAAAAAATTTGTCTTCATCCAAGATGATCCATCCACTATTTCTGTCTTCATTCGCATATCCCCTAAACAAGAAATATTGTACGACTTCAGAGAATATTCCAACTACGAATCGGATCCGTGAAATAATCATTAGATTAGAATAGACGTTTGAAAAGTTTGTTCTATAAAAATACAGGCAATGGTTTTTAATATATTCATATATACATTCATTGCCTTGAATCATGAATAAGAAAATATTCGCTAAAATAACTGGAGTCCCCTTAACGTCGTCTTCATGGTTTCCAATCTAAGTTCGTTAAAGTACTCCCATTTTCTAAATTGCCGAGAATGTAGAATTTGCGAATCATCCTGAATTAAGTTTCCTAGCAATAAACGAAGTGCTCATTGACTTCAACTTGGTTTTTCTACTGTATTCGGTTAATTTCGTGTTCAGTTAAAACAAGTTGGCTGATTGTTACTCGTATGGAGATGGATTTCAGTAAATTAGAAGTATTTTAAGATAAAATAACTTGCACATGTTTTCAGAAAAATGTCAAAATTATTCACTCTCAATTCACAATTTCAAATATTTTAGGAACTTAACGTTGTAATCAATTGGAACATTCATATTTTATCCTGCAACCAGAATACCTGATTTTTTGCAGCTGACTTCGCAAACGTTGAAGTAGCGGTATGGAATTCAATTATCTTCTTTTGGAAGAAAACGGCGAAAATCGCCCTTAAGAAGAAACAGTGTAACGAAATCCCAAAATTTTTGGAGGATAATATTTTCTAACCTAGACGGATCAACTTCTCCCGAATTAGATCAAAGGAGAATGCACCTATTTTTGTTGTGCCAAGCATCGAAATTTGCACAATTGGCGCGGAATGAAAGTTTCAATGAGCGTGAAAGAAGAATAAGGTAAGTCTGTACTTAAAATCCAAGTACTTAATATTTATTACCACCACCTGAACTTTCAAAGTTGTCATTCTTTCATATATTACCATGAAATTTCACCACTGAATAGATACTACGTTATAAGTCGGTATTTAAGATTCAAGAGCAAAAAACTTTAATTTGGCATTATATTATACTTTTTTAATCTCTTCAAATACTATTACACGAGAAACAACTTTAATTCTACGAAGTCTGTAACTGTTAAGATATTAAATACATCATTAATAATCAAGAAATACTAAATTGCCAACGTAATCGATATATGACGCATTTTATTGAGAGGCATGAGGAAGAAAAGTACTCTGTAAAATTACATTTCGTGAGAAACACGAATAAATTGATGAAGCAAAGATTACCATTCTTTGATCGTAATACGCCAAAATTTAAAGAGCTGTAAGAATAATTACTTCACGCATACGATTTAATTATATAACTAGTCTTTCTCGTATTACATAGAATGGCTTCATGCAGCAAGATGTTAACAACCATTATTTCCCGTGCCACACGACGACAGGCGACACGCACAGAACCTAATGTAGGTGAAGATGTCTAAATTTTAAAATATTTATCAAATTAAATCAATGAATATTAATTTAATGACTAAACCGTTATTACTTAGAACTTATGACAATCAAGAAGCTGTTTTTTCTTTAATTTCACGGTATGTTTTCCGGTTAGTGGATCTTTTATGGGCATTCCCAAACTTAAGTTTTGGCGACGTGAGCTGGCTTAAGCTATGAAAATTAAATGACATTCAGGACCTACAGAGGAATTTATAGACCAGTCGCCATAAAAGATTGGATCAACCTGGTTTGACACCTAATGCTAAGAATAACAAGATAATAGATTGGTGGCACGATACGCTAAAGAATAAACAAACATTTTTCGATCAAGGAAATTATAGAATAATATATTCGTAAGGAAAGTCTCCGAAATACTATAAATTAGAATACAAAAACTGTATATATATCTAGGGAAAATATTGTTCCGTAGTCGCATTTTTATTGCTCTGCTAAAAACGCCATTCGAAGTATGACATTTGGCAAAGCGATGCAAATGGCACTTGTGGATGTCCTAAATAATCGAAACTTGTATTTTGACTATAAGCTACTAAAATCTGTCATTTATTATTCATTACTTTAGCGACAAAATCGTGGGCATTTTCATTCGGCAGATTTTTATCGACTATGATTGTGTGCTCCAATCTTTAATTGATACAGGGTACAATCCCGTCATGCATAGCAGAGCTTCTAGATCTGCGAACTCCGAGAAATCTCTAGACGTGTCCCAGGACTTGCGATAATTCTCACTACGTAAGATAATGCATCACTGTCGCACATAAATATCCAAGGTATATTACCATTCAGATTTTATTCGCGATTTAACCACACAAATTTCAATTTGGTTTGCATTTCTCTCTAACTAAACTGTCATTTCGGCTGAGAATTACATACATTTGGTGCATTGAACAGTTAATTTCGGATGAAAGTACAGTGATGAATCATTAAAAACAAAATCATTTAGGTAGTAATCACCATGACGCACGCTATTCTAATTTTTAAGGAAATCGGTCCATATAGACATCGCACCTCCGTGAAAAGATTCTGAACTCGCCATTTCGTGGGCGTACTGTCGAATATTTTCGGAAGAAATTTCTCGTCTGAAAAAATGTTCCAACGCGAGCAAAGTGAGAATGTAAGAGAGACGTGAAAGTTGAAGGATTGAATGCTAATCGATGTGTCCGATATTGAGAATGAGGAAGTTCTGCGAAGACTGTAAAGCGAATGAAAGGACTCCCTTCAGTGAGGTATGAAAGGAAAGGGAAACTTCCTTCGAACTGTCGAATACTGTAATTAAGGGCATTTGACACACCAATACACGTAATGTTACTCAAATTTAGCCTTCATCTTTATTTTAATGAGATTAGTTACCATTAACAGCCGGAAAATCAATCATGAAAAGTCGTAGAAAATAATTCTATTACCTACCGTCGAATATTAGGAAATATAGACTATGCAACGCGGCCTTATAGGAAATCATTTTCTGTGCTTTGTGGCGGAAGGCATACGAAGATAAGCGATAAAACAATTAAATTTGAAAATATTGCTGATATATCGTCTAAAAGTAATGAAATATCGCTAAATAGATTCTTTGAGTGATTCTCCTATGAGTTATGCACCTAAATTAAACTTTCTATCATAAATGTTACGCAGTACTAAGTGTAAAGAATATGCTATCTTAATTCACTAATACAAATTTGCTATTTTCTACCATTATACACTAAATTTATCAATATCAAATGACTAAGAAAATCGACCGACGGAAAACTCACCATTCTTCGATCTTTTCACTTCGACGCTTAATACTCCATTAAAGGTAGTTTTGCTTAAAAAGGAGTGTTATTCATAAAAAAATACACAAAAGAGTTTTAATAATATTAAAAAAAAAGGTTTGTATTTGAGGAGTGTCTCCATTTTTATTTGAAAAGAATCCCCTTTTCCTTTGAAAGCCCTCTTTCCAACAGTTTCCATTAAATCTATCTTCTTTAAAAGACAGATTTCAGAATAAGTTAGGGGATTACATGGGTGCATTTTCTATCACGATCGAAAATATCTACGTATTAAACTCACTGCTTTAGTTACTTATTTTAACTGCCCACTACTGTCTACTGTTTAACAATACTTTAAACCAATTTTTTTGAAAACCTTGCCATCCATAGTGTAATTAGCGTTGAAAATTTTTTTATTACCCATTAGAATAGAATTGCAGAAATTATTTTGCCAAATCAAAGTTTGTTGCCCTTTAATCTTAATTGCCAACTTAAAATTGAGCATATACTCACTGTAGTAATGTGCGAAAGAATTTAAATTTTGAAGGTTCGGGCAGTTATAATTAAGATTAGGTTAGCTCGAATATCCCGACTAATCTTCTCGCCCTTTCACGTCCACTGAAACTTTCATTACGGACCAATTGTGACAATTTCGAAGCTTTACACATGAAGCCAAATGTCACACTACGAGTCTTCAGAGGTAGGCTACGTACCAGAAAATCCTGAATAGAGTGCGGGATGTCATTGAAACAAAACGAAAGTCATTGCCTTCTTGAAATTGTTCTTCGATGTTACATGCGTAAGGCAAAAGACGATCAAAATTGGGATAATAGAGCTAAATGATAGAAATTTTACGACGTGTT
This sequence comes from Ladona fulva, assembly GCA_000376725.2. NCBI lineage: Eukaryota > Metazoa > Arthropoda > Insecta > Odonata > Libellulidae > Ladona > Ladona fulva. The sequence continues at coordinate 2,728,118 of KZ308228.1, forward strand.
TGGAAATGTAAGGTATTCAGGTAATGAGGAATAAGTGCAAAATTTCCGAGAGAGATACAGCCGATCCACATAAAAATGCAGACATGAATACAATTGCTCTCTCTAATTTTAGAAGAAGTAAACTTGTAAAATTTGATTGCTAATATTTATTCTAAAATGGGGTAATGACTGAAAAAAATATAGGAAGAGAGTATGTTTTATACATAAATAGCTTACGTAGTGCTGTTCATACGTATAAAATATGAATGGGGAGCTCCCGGTTAGCGACGTGGGCAGCGCGTTCGACTTTGATGAAAGCAGTCCTGGGTTCGATTCCCGGTGGGCCCTATGTGCGAAATGACCTAAGCTGTCGAAGCACTTTTAACAATACCACTAATACTAAATACGAATGGGATATTTTACGTTGGTCAGGACCAAAGGAAAGAACGGACGAAAGCAGTTTGACAAAGATAATTTCCAGTAAAAACGATGCAGGTACTGAAGAGAGAAAGATCGAGAAGTGTATATACTAATAAACTATATAATATACTTACTTCTAAATTCTGAAAATATGAGTCGTACATGTTTGAAATAATACACGGAAATTATAGAAAGATATATGGCTAAGTCTGCAGCTAAGGATATATGCAAATATAGGGAAGTTTGCTGAACTGGAAGCAACAGTAAAAGAAATTAATTATAGAGACATTTCTAGGATTAAATATGAAAAGCAGATAATGGTTACTGATAAGAATTGTAAGTGAAACGAATTACACATTATTCCAAGATTTCAAGCGACCGCGATATACTGTCAAGAAGTAAAATATACTCCTAACTATAACCCTCCATTTATACGGTGAATATATTCCGCGAAAGCTGCGTTAAAATCAAAATCTCACGAACCCAGACTTATATTTTTGTATAAAATAAGAGGACAGATTCCCAACAGAAATTTTAAGATGTTAACTTAAGTATTAATGTTCGTAAATAACATGACTAACTACTGGGCATTGGAAAAGGTGATAGATACAAACGCAATAACGAAAACAGTGTTTACTTTCTATCTTCATCACCTGCAATTCAATACCGAATTTACTATACATTCTAATCTTATTGTTATCAACTTCATCTCCGCTGTTTCCTTTGACTTCAAATATTTAACAGCTCTTTTACTATTAGGGTTAAAAATTGAAGCAAGGGCAACTCACCAGATACAAACAACCAACAACAATTTGTGGTTGATGCAGAAATGTAAGAGGAGAAGTCTGCCGTAGCCGGGGTTCGAACCCGGGTCTCCCATCTTCGGGGCGGTTGCTCTGACCACTAAGCTGCCACGAAAGAACCATATCTCCAATTTTTTAGGATGATGCGATTTTGTGATTGTCTCTTTCAATTCTTCATCTAACATCAAGAATGTGAACCTTGCGTCTGTCATCGCTTATTAACAATTTGTGATATTTTACTTCTACATAAATACCCTGCAAGCCGCCTTTCGGCCTGTGGCAGGGGGTATAAACTCCAAGCGTTAGAGGTACCTCTTTAGTTTATTGTTATCGTGTATCGTTCGCGGAAGGAATGAGTCCTTAAAACGACTTATCCTCGCATCTATTTCTATTATTTTGCACTCATTTTCGGATCGGCCGAAGTAGCAGGGGGATCGCATAATACTGATTATGTCTTCTGCAAATTTATGTTATTTCTCTGAATTTATCAAGCAATTGAAGCGTAGCTTATAATATCCTTTCTTTTAAGAACTCCCAACCTGCGTCTTAGAGCATTTGCGCAACGCTTACTTTTCTATCGTAGAACTTTTTAAGAAATCGTATCGCCTTGCGCAACACTTTCTCGAGTTCGCGAGCACTCGTTACCTCCTCTGGGTCCCATATACTCGCCGCATATTCCAGATGGGGCCTAACTAACGTGAAACAGCATCGCTCTCTAACTTTTTTATCGTATCTACCTACAATACGCTTTATAAAACCGAGCTTTTTAGTTGATTTACCGCATATTTTTCGAATATGTGTGCTCCAGTTTAAATTATTGGTAAGGGTGATTCCAAGATATTCTACTGAGTCGACTACATTTAAATTCGTTCCCTTAATTTTGTACGGGTGGTAATCCGGGTGGTAAATTTTACTTTTGTATCCGCACATAATTAACTGTACCGAATATAAGTAAATCGATAATTTATCCTCGTGAGAAACAAAAAATTGCTGAAATTCGTTTACCGCACCAAAGCAAACCGTACTATTGAAGTACCGTACCAATCGACAAATCGAGGGCTAGAAGAATTTCGCCGATATACATTTTGCGGCCTACGTGAGTGGTCTGTCTTCTCCTTGTCGGCCATTTCGCACCGCGAGGTATTTGTGTAAATAAAGCATAATTGAATTCTTTGCGATTTGGGATGCCGAAGAGGATTCCACGTCAATTACGTTGGTCCATTTCTTGCGGCTTCTTCGGCCCTTCCTTTTAACATTCGCTCGGGCAAAGAAAACATCGCCTTAGCTACGCCATTCCCGCTACTTCATTGTTTACGGCATACGCGCTTCTTTGAGCGGATGAAAACGTCTTTTGTTTCGGAAAATGCCGCAGCAACGAGGGGAAACAAAAATCAGGTTTGCCCTTCCTCGCTGGAAGGCTCTGCAGACAATGGGGAGTCAGTTTGTACGAAGAATGCACGGATTTGTAAGGAAGGTATACTATCAATGGTTTTCAAAGGTTTTCCAACCGAGGTCTACGAGTAAAGTTTGGCTGACCTTGCGTAGGATTTCTTAGATATACAATGACCGATCCTTGCTGCCTTGTTCAGTGACCTTTCCTCCCTGAAACATAGAAAATGGTGCTTGCAAAAGAAGATTTTAAATCTCCTTTTTCTATTCTTGAGAGTGTCTACGAGAAGACTTCCAGAATTTGATCGAATTCCTTATTTTTCCGTAAATTTTATCTAAGTCGGAGATTTTGAATATAGGCGAAGTTATCGCAAGCACAAACGAATTTCTATAAGGAATATTCACTCTTCAAATAACATAGGAAATGCATTAACTCAATATGATTTGCTGTGGAAGAGGTTTTATTTCCATTATTAGATTGATCATAGAGAACAGTACTTTCAACAGAATATATATATATAATTTTGAAGTGAGTAGTTTCGTCTACATGCAGACATCTTCAAGCAACTTTACAACGGAAAAGTTAGCATACATTTCGATGGAAAGTTGGCTGAAGATGTCTAAACGCAGAAGAAACCAGTCGCTTCAAAATTATAAATATTCTGGAAAGTACTAAGTTCTTTTATTTCTTTAGTGTGGTTCTCTTCCACAAAGTTGAGCTTGGCATAGTAGATTTATTTTAGATGATCATGCCTTTTCTCATTAATCGGAAACCATTCAAGGTATGTTTATCCGCAGTTACAGCGTAGAGCATGAAATAACTGTAGATATAAAATTGCCCATTGCCTTCAAGTATTTCTAAATTAAAACTTAGGTAAAATGAGAACAAAAGATCAAAATATTTGCAATTAAATCCTGAAAATATATTGGGCCAGCGGCGAATTGTGTGATCGCCGCCCTACTTTTATAACTCCTGCAAGAGGTTTGCATAGGATAGGGATGGCGAACTTTGTATCGGTAGAGATATTTGATAATGTTGGATATTTGCGTACCAATGAGATGGCAATACAATAGCATGGGATTCTGAGAGCGTGAATTTTACTACGTAAATGATGAGCTCAATATGCTGTTGACGACGAAACTTTATTAATAACTACCTAAATCCAAAATTTGATTTACTTTGGAGCGTAAATGATTAGCGCCTCGAGAAGGATCGGATATCTTTGTTTCTTTACTAATTCGTTCGCCTAATTCGTTTCAGAGCGGTTTATCGTTTCTAAATTCTGCTTAATATGTGTTGATATGCGTTCAGAGAGAAGAATCTGTCATTTGCATGAAAAAATAGGTTAGTAGAAGACATTAGTCTTAGATCTCAGCAGAAAGAAATTCAGTTTCAAACATTTCAAATAATAATTAACTCGAAAAAAACAGAAACAATTCTCTTACGGCGCATAACACCTAAAACTGATTCTTGTCAAATCGGCACTGGTTTTGCGTACGTTTTTCCGTGATGTTAAATGCCTCTTAAGTGAAATAAGAAACTGATATTTCAAGGAACAGGGTGCATTAAGTTTACAACTGCCCTGTTTCTCAAACGAAGTTATCATTAGCGATGTAAAAATATTTAGTAAAAAGTAAAATTAAAGTTTAGTAAAAAGTAAAAGCTGAATTTCGTTCATTTTCATTCAGAATAAAGTTTGCTAAGACATTCAATAAACTCGAAGTGAGAACATTAGAAGATGGCTCCACAAAAATTACAACAGATAAGATAAAAATAAACCTTCCCCTACTTAAGTAGTGAGAATAAAACCTAAGTAGTGAGTACCTAAGTAGTGAGAATAAAACTCAAGGGAAAGGAATAATAAAAAAATTACTTTCGAAAGTTAGGTCTCCACTTCGTCTTTCCACGCCTTTCACTCCAATTTAAACATGCAGCATCCATTTTGATGTGAAATCCAAAATTTATACTCCGAGGCGAAAGGTTCCTTCAGGGCATCCGTCGTGTCCCATTGACTTTGATCCATCGCCTCTACAAAAAGCAACGCCAATGATAATTCAGCGGTTTGAGCCGTTTCATTGTGTCATTTATAACCTCTGAGCTTTGCTTCAAAATCAGATGAGCTCTTACTCATACACATCTCTTTAATCTTAAGTATTATCTATTTCCAATCATGCAATTTTCCCTAATATTTTCCCAATATTTCCGAGGTATTATTATATTTTCCCTAATATATACACTCGCAATATAAGTATCATTATAAATTTTATATGAATGATTTTAGAAAAAAACGCATACATTTCATTGTTTCTATTCTATTAGGTATTGACACATTTTTCCACCAGCATATACAAGAGAGAAGTGCGTTTTACCTTCTGATCAACGAAACTGTTCTAGAAATCTTCCTGTTGGTCTTTAAAAATTTATTTATAAATTTAAACTTCATTTTATAAAATATTTTAAATTGAGGAAAATGAATAAGATATGACATGTACTTGTCGTCCTGAACAGAAGGGACTAAGCAGGGCATTCCCAAACTTAAGTTTTGGCGACGTGAGCTGGCTTAAGCTATGAAAATTAAATAAAAGAGTAAAGAAAATATAAATAAATAAAAAAATAACTTCTTTATTTTTTAGTGAATGACACTAGAAAAATTTTAATGAAAACACGTTTGTTTAAAAGTAAGTAAAACTAAACATATTGCAGTTACGTATTTTTTGCGNTTTTAAATTGAGGAAAATGAATAAGATATGACATGTACTTGTCGTCCTGAACAGAAGGGACTAAGAGATCGTATCAGCTTCAAGGGAAATATAGACAACCAGCGATTTCTTTTTTCTGCAGAGCTAAGCTATTCCTTTTCCTCTTATTTTCTAAAACCTGATAGAGCGCACTGAAAAAAGATGGAATTACAAAATAACGTAGAATTGAATACATTGAAAGATAAACATCCACAAAACTTAGCTCTTGATTGCTAAATGCAGGACTGCAAATATTTAGTCGGAAGACGGTATTGTGAAGCAATCCGTCACTAATTTTGCAATTAATTCGAATGATTTATAAATGCTTTTGTAGCCTGTTAAAAATCGAAAAATAAAATTCAACTGTGGCTTCTGACCATAAAGAAAGGAAGAATTAGGTATTTTTTGTACATGCAGACAAGAGATGGGATGTATATGTACATCTATCTGAACGCCTATTTTCTTGTTAGCGAAATCTGAACGTCTCAAATAAAATAGCAAAAAATCAAATTAAATTTAGGTTGAACAGAAGGAAATAAATGGAAATGTAGAGACTGATCAAGCCACGCTGAAAAAAGATGTGTGTTTTCCATGAACGTTCTACTTGCATTATGAGAACTAGCTTCCTCTTCGTTTAATATTGTCAGTGAAAAGATAAACCAAGGACTTCAACGCGAATGGATTAAAATGCAGTTTTTATTGCTGAGTTAGAAATATCGACAATTTCTGACGATACTAATGATTATAAAGAATCACATTGTATACCATTTCATCTTTTTTCGCATAGATTTGAATTAATGAACGAGCGTCAACGTTAATCCACGAAATTTTCGTCGTCGCATAACAGAGATGAAGAATTTCATCTGAAAATTCGGTGTTGGGGCTTTGTCATGGAAATCTATGAATATATCTCCTAAACGGAAGGTGTTAAATTTCTCAAACGGAATCCATAATGAATTTTATTTTACTCAGCGTCAATGTGCAAGGGAACTATTAATAACGATGTTTTCATAGGATTAATCCACAGAAAATGATATATCAACATTTTCGATAAAATAGCAGCTTTCATGAGTCCTAGGATAACATTGCTTACTATTCTACTCCTACAGACGGTGAAAATGTAAGCCTACCGCCAATCAAAGATATACCAATGTCAGAAGACTATTTTAAGAATAGATTTTTGATTTCCAACCATTTAATGCTCCAAAATTATTTTGCATATTATCTACGTATTCTGTTTACGAAGCATTAGTAATGTCTTCCGTCGCTTAACCTACGCATTGAAATTGTAATAGTGCAAGGAAAATTACTACAGAGGATTCCATTACGGAGCAAAGTAGGATTTAACTGACGAAAGCTGGCCAAAAATATAAAAATAGCTTTCTTTTCTAAATTTGATATGGAAAAAGCAAGTAATTAAGATCACGTTTTATTTTATTGATGTATTTTCTCTGACGGGTTTCTCTGACATGATTGTTCTCTTCGACTCGTTGTATTTATTTATTTATTTTCATAATTCTTATACCAATAAATCGACCAAAATAACATGCATAATCGTTAGTGGAATTTATTAAAGAGCTACCAAACGAGGCTTCAGTTTCTATACAAGAACTTACCACTTACGTATTTTGGCTAACTACTTTAGATTTAAGATAGAGTGCCGCGTACTACACGAACAACGAATTTAAAATGCACTGAAGCAATAGCATTGAGATAGTAGCATTAATAAGGGTAAGAATAAAGTTATTGGTATTTATAATGTGTGCAACTGAATTTGCGATTAGAAATCTCAAACGAAAAATGAACCTTATATTTTGACAGCATAGAAATGATTTGAAATTATTCCACATCGACGTTAGTGAAGATTTTCTAAAAACTTTCTGAATTTTCCAGGTAGAAATAGCGGGTAATTTAAATATTGATTAAGATACAGTGTATAGTGGGCACATCCATTATGAGTCTTCACCAAAAGGAATGCTCTGTTTGGAAACTCATCGACTTCAACACTTCGTCCAATTAAAATAATCGCGATTCATTGAAGTAAAGAAGAAATTCTTTCATCAAGAGCGCAAGAACAAGTGAGACATCTGTAACTTTAAGTTAGAATGCAACAAAATTCGTATTTTATTAGTGACAGAACTTGCAATTAAAACAGTTTAGGTGGTCAGGAATTACTAATTTATACAAACATTATACCAGACCTGAAAATGTAACACTTAACAACAGTCACTTAATGTAACACTTAACAACAGTTTAACCCGACAAATCCCACTGTTAATTATAAAAGATTAACTGAAAAACTACTATATTAATATTCAACCTAGCTCGGTTCAGCATCACCACGGGTGGATAAATCTTCACTACTGACATCCTAATAACCTATTCTAATAACCACACCAATTGCCACGAAATATAATGCTGCAATTATCACAATCAAAACCTAGACGGAGACACACCTTTCATATCGTACTAATTTTCAAGACATGGCAAAATACAAGAGAAGTGGGAAGAAAAATAAGCGCAGCCGACCAAAAACACTGAACCAGGATTATAATAATATATGCCTTACATAACATTTGCACCAAGCTAAAAACAAATCAAAGTTTTCATTTAAAATTAAGAATATTATTATTATTATAAGTACAAATGTTACAAATGGACAACTAGTCCGGTGGTAACAATATACAAGTTAAACTACTATTTCACTAAAAAATCATATAAGCTACCATTTCACAAAATACTTCTCATTCAGAAAATTTCACCTTCAAAAAATAATTCCCATCCAGACTTACTACCATTTCACAAATTATAGTCAGATACAATATCATATTTCAGTGAGATACAAAATCATACAACAAGTTATAATCCCTTTAAAGTACCTTACCACAATTTTACATAAACTATTCCCATCCAATAAATGGTCATCTAAAACACAAGCAATTCACATGCATATATACAAAATAATTATGTAACTGTTAAATTTTTACATCTATTTTTAAGTTCTTTTATAGTTTTCGGTAGGGGTTTAAGCACTCCTTCAGGTAACTTATTCCATTCTTTTATTCCTCTATTGATGAATGAAAATTTCACTGCATTCGTCCTTTGCTTCCTTAATTTTAATTTAAGTTCGTGATCACCTTTCCCTATGTAGCTTGGTGTTTCCATTCTGCTCTTCAGTTCTTCCCAAGTATCACCGCCTTTTTTAATCTGAAGTATGCCTACCAATCTTGTAACTTTTCTCCTTTTTTCTAGTCTCCCAGACAAGGATTCCTAGCATTTCCTTAACGCTGTCCGTCTTCTTGTGCCTACCCAATACACAATATCTACAAGATATGAGATTTATCGATATAATTCGTAAAACCTTTCACGTTACGTTTGCCTCCAGAACGTCGAACGCGGCAAAACCTGAAAATAAATCACTCTGCATAGGGGTAAGGCATAGGCTGTGGCAAGCGAAGGGTCGGTGACACATAGGATCTCGCAGCTGCGTGGCGCAAGACGGACTCATTAGCGTTTGAAAAAGGTTGACGCACTGATAGAGAGCTGCGCTCGCCATTCTCGAACCGTTTGTCTCATAACCAGTTCGTAGACGCTGAGAAACGAAACGTGCATTCAATAGGCCAAGGGTAAGGCGAGGTTACAGATTCATCCAAGATCGCTGATCCTCAGGGACGGGAGGCCGATATCTAAATCATCATAGGACGCACTATGGTCTTTTTGTGAAATGAGGTGATACTGGATGACCTCTTTATCCATGTTTATCGAAGGAAGTTTTACCCCCACTCTGCGTTATTTTATGATTGCATCCGTCTGAATAAATTTAAACGCCATAAGCTCAGAACAGCAGAACGAAATAAAATATCGATACTATATTCTATGGAAAACAGTAACTTTTCTCCAGACGTTCCGTTTATAATAAAACTAAGAATATTTTACAGTTTTACTATGCTACAATTTCCACCAGTTTTTGACTAACTAGATATATAAGATTTTAATTACAAGTTTAACGTTTTATTCACAATCGATCGATCTACTACCACGATTGTAATTTATCACGAATAGAAATGACTACTGGACTGAAAATCCAGTACATACTTCAATTGCTCTAAAACAAAATAACTAAACCATCTCACGTTCTTTAACTATAGTTAAATCCGAAACAAGATCATTGTATACCGACATTTAATTTTTGAATTTATATGAACACTGTCACGAATCTCTTTCCAAGTCCTATCCTCATTCTCCATGAGCCGTTACGTAATTATCTCCATTACTCTATTTACCAATCCTTTCTTAAAAGAATTCTTCACTAAAACCCTATCTGATTAAAAAAATATTTAATTAAAACTTGACAACGGAAATTTTCTCGAAGAAGGCGCCGAGATTGCGTGCCTCTGGAATCGTGATTACCTAAATGAGCTTATTTGCGGGTGTTAAGTCAAAAGAGAAAATTTCTTCTTTTGCCTCGGAATAGCCAGTGATCACACTTGAGGCTAATCACGCATTTGTATGCCTTTTAAGCTCCGCTTTAATTGAATTAACAAAGTCGTGCCCGACCATTTAACACTCGGCAAATACGTGGATTACGAGATGTTACTCTTTTATCCACAAATGAGCTGATGAATTCTTCTGGTTTAGGCATTCCGTTTCACTTCTTGCAATTAGTTTTCGGTAAATATTTTGAAGAGGTAATATCCCCTTCCGACAACACGTGTTACGCACAAGGGAACCTTTGATGACGATGTACATTATCGTCACCAGAATCATCATTACTGAAAGAATATTGCACCCTCTTTCAGTCCAATTAGCTATGTAACCTTTGAAAATTAAAAACTGGTCCTCTACTCTAAAGATTTTTATTCCAATAGATTACTCTTATCTCGAGAAATAGAACTGTAGTTGGATAGTGATAGTGGATAATGGACCCCCTGCCACCCGCCGAAAGGCGGCTTGCAGGGTACTAATGTAGATGTAGATGATAGTTAGTAAAATAGTCTGAGATATGCAAAGGGGGTCAAAATTCCTTCATCGTGGATGTTAATAATCCACAGTATTAGTGGAACATAAGAAGGTATATTCAACTAACGTAATCCTGATATCTGATCCAAGAAATTAAATTCTTGTACTGGCACAGCTTTAATTTATCTGGATCTTAACCCTTCGATATATGATATTAATAGACCATGTCCTTTCATGCTTCATAATTTCGGCGATATTTACCAAGGACCACAAGGAGTTATGATAATTGGCATGACGAGATTGAGCGGGGCGTATATCTACTCTATTAAAAATCTTGGAGGTGAATTTACAGCTTAGAGCCATTTATGCTGAAGTTTTCCAGTATTGAAGAGAATTGACCTTTGATGTATGCTTAAGAAAATTAGAATTTGAAACTATACGAAAAAACTCCGATGCCAGATATATTTTTCCCTTACAAAGCACGACTGTCATTGGCTACATTGAAAACCCAATCACAATGAAGGCCGTCAAAGTTTTCCCGTTCCATGGGTTTCGAGAGAAAACTTCCTAAGAACTTTTTTTCCTGAAGATCGTGTACAATTAACAGATAATTGATTTTGTCCACATTCATAAAATCGATAGAAAAGAAAAATAAGATAGTGGTCTTAACTAATTGAAGAGACATCAAAAATAGTTACTGACTCTGGGATTCCTACTTTCCAACAGCTACAGAAAAATGTCTGTCGAAATTTCGTCTATAAAATTTATTTAGTGAATTATTCATTTAATATTTATGACCGTTTCTTCGACTCATAACTGGTTCTTTAATTCTTCTCAGAATCGTTCCTCCAATTGTCTTTTTTCTTGACATACTTTCTCTTATTACTCCCTTTAGCACTTGTCCTCCTCTCATTCGTTCAACCCATATTCTTTCCTTTTTAAGTCAACTCTTTCCCCTTCCCAATGAATTTAATAATGTAAGTTATTTTCTTTGCTCCGCTTATACGAATTCAGATCTCTCTTTTATCACTCATGTTTGATAGACTATGTTAATCAAAGCCTAACACTGGACGAATACTATCTTAAAGAAAAATTCCTTCACTGAAGTGAATTCTCCAAGGGTATATCCTACCTTTTGGCTATCCTTGCCAATACGCCATGGGCATGATTGAATTTTGAGAAATTTACAGCTCCCGGGGGAAAATGCTATCCGCAGATATTAGCGAATGCTGTTAGCGCGTTCTGTACATCGACAAAAGCAATAAAGGAAATCCAATTCTTAACTGAACTCAGTATTGATGATTGCTCCTAACATACGACGAAGCGTGAAATATTTACGTAAATTTTATTAGAAAACAAAATTTTCTTCTGTTCATCTAATAGGTAAGCTCCGGTTCTCTTCAGACTGATTTGAAATATTTCCGGTTTGAATAAAACAGTAAAATGCATTTATCAGGCGTATGTGATGATTTTAGACTATCCCAGGGATGAAAAACTTTTTCCATCTCATTTGAAACCATTAGGTTGCGTGACATTTGAGTACGTGTAACTAATTTAACAATAGCAATGGCAACGGAGAGTTAGACGAAAATACAAAAAATGTGCATAAGTATGCTTTTAAGTAGAACCGGCCCAAAGGCCGGTTGGGACCTCATCCCCTCTATCATTAGCTATAATTGACTAAGAGAGGGAAATTAGGCTTAATAGGGAAGATGAGGAATGAGGTAGTTTGCCTTGCTAAAAAATAGCTTTCCCTACTGCCAAGTTGCTGTAAACAGAACAAGTTTACATAAGTGAAGCACAATGACTCAACAAGTAACACTTTTCTTAGCATTCCATAAGGTGATTCATGCTATTACTCAGTATCACTCATACCTGAGAAGCTTTCATATCACCACAACCATGAACAAGACTGAGATAAAGGTAAATGAAAGATACAATTTTCTCTATCCGGTGTGCGTAAGTATAGAAAAAGGAATGAATGCAACTACTAGCAAAAGATTTAAACGCATGAGTTAATTTGAAATTATCTATCTTACCCGAGTTAGTTCAAAACAGGGGTGAACAAAGCTTTTGGCTCGAAGGCCAGGTCGTTTGATGCCGAAAACGGCTTCTTCGACAACCAAGCATGAATAGAATGCATTCATAAACTCAACTTGCGGGCAGAATAGAATTCTGAAATGAACCCGCGGGCCGGAGTTTGTGCATCCATTGACATAAAAACGCATCCTCAAGCTCCTACCGCGATCTTCGGGCCTCAGGTTCTCCACCGAGCTACCCAGTGCAAGTATCCGCTCCAATGCGGCGAATAATATCGTCATAGAGGACAGTGAGCCGGAGAGATATTTAAGCAGAGGATTAAGGAATATACTGGCGCCGGTTAGACCACGTCTTCCCTCGCCGGCCCTGCTTTTATTACTGGCCTCCGACCGCGGGGACGGCGCCGTCGACAGTTGAGGGCTTAGCGCCCTGACGAACTAATTCCTTTAAAGGCCTTCAACGCCTCCGTTTCGCGGCCTCGGCGGAGTGGAAATTGTCCTCGAAGGGTCTTCAGGAAGGAGGGAAAGTGGCCGAGGACTACGCCAGGTTGAGTCTGTACGTGGCCAATCTACGATCAATGGAGGCAAAAAATAGCGCATTTCCTGCCACACCTTTAACCGTAAGGTTTTTATTTGAGGTGGAAGTTGAATGGAGAGCCATATCCGGGTGGAAGCGTTTATGCTCTGGCAAAACGAAGTGGAATTTCACCGGTGTGAGAATTAAGGCCTAAGTCTCTGTACCTCAAGGGATGTTGTTACCTACATTGGTGCATTCGACCTAACTGGATCAAAACAGATTTAAATATGAGCAACCGGAACACTTTGCTTTTCCATGAGCTCTGACGAGAAGTGCAAATCCTCCCAGTGGCGCTAAACGTTCATTGGTTGCCCTATCAGCAGAAGTATTTTAACAATGAGGTCATGATATTTTTTCGGCGTAGCGGCGTTTCGAACTTAAATTAATTGGCACTTATATACACTTGAACTTATATACATTCACAAAGATTCGACTATATACGCTGCTATATATATATATATATATATATACTACATAATAAATATGCTACTCAATAAACGTACCATATTAGTTATATTTTCTCATAAGACTGGAAAATATTGAGGAATCCAGTTATTCAGTATGAATAAATGTCTAACTGGAATAATGAATATGCTGACCCTGAAACAGAACTCTAGAATTCGTGTACGAATATTTTTTTTTTAATTTTATTATTTCTTGAATGACATTTTGTATCAATGTCATCACTAAACCTGCGCATTTTTTAATAACGTTCTTTATTGCCATTACCATAAAAACGTTTTTTGCTGTTTTTCTCTGCGTTTCAAAGGTAGCCATTGAACGACTACGCACTATTAAGGAAGGGTGAAGTATTTATGAAAGACACTTAGAAAATTTCCATGGAAATTGAAATTAGTTGGGCAGCGGTGATAAGGATGGGAGTAACAGTTATTTTGACAGCTACTAAGGACATCATTAATACGAATTAAGTTATAATAAACGATCTAATACATCCCGCTCTTGCAAAAAAGTCCCCTTCCAAAAGTAAGGAAATAGCAAAAATCCTATTAATAAATATGATTCACTGATGAGAATAAAACTCCTTTATACAGAAAAATTCTAAAAGAAAAGTGAGAAGAAGTTTCACACTCCTACGAGGTAATGCCTTCGCATATGGATTATGTCAGCATTACTGTTTCACTCTGCTATGCCAAATACTCCTGTGGTATGGCTTATAAGTTTTAGAAATATTGAGTCGCGGAGTTTTGATAGATCTTAAGGCTTTAACTATGTATCCGAATACTGTCATGCATTTTTTATTCAGAATAGCTTCAAGACTTATTCCATTCGGTGGTAGTTTTAAAATCCTTCCAAACGTAGAAGGACTGGTTACACAACAATTAAAAGTGTCCTGCCTTCCTGCCAGACAGAGGAGGATAGAGACACCGAGAGATATCATAATGGGAAAAATTCATATTACAGACTGCATTTCTAACAGAATATCAGAAAGCTTACTCCGGTGAGTTTATTATTTTAAATATCGCTTATGAAAGTCTTTTGCTTTGCCGCTCAGGGGCTATGCATTTACATTCCCCAGTTACTTATGAGCGTCGACAATTTATTGAAAAATATGCAAGTTTTTTGCTTTAGTTTACACGAACACGATTCTGTTTTGCAAATTATGAATTTTATAGGGGAATGAAATGCTTACTTTCGTCACCGAAATGAAAATCAGAAAACTTGCAACTTAAAACTTGGAAATTGTGGCGAAGCTCCGTAACTAAAGCATACGCAGTAATGTTCTTGCAACCAATTGATGGAAAAATTAAGAGGAAAATCATAGCCAGTCAAGTTTATCAACCTTATTGACCCTCTAGATTGAGCAATGTTTTAGGATTTTTCTCGGTGGAATTCTTTCATTCGATCGGCCCGATCTACAAATTATTTTGACTCAACACTGATAGGAAAATAATGAGAGAAACTGAGGATTATACTGGAATTTCTTTAAGGCCAAGCATTTCTTTTCTAAACAATCACATTTTAATGTGACCAACTAATAGTCGGTCAAACCTTTCTCTAATTGAGGTTCCGACAGCCATTTCTTTCGGAATTGTCGTCACGTACATACCATCTTCCATTCTTGGAAAATCTTTAAGTACCTCGAAACACTGACGCTTAGCCCAAGAGGATTATCCTCGCATAAAGCACAAGCGCATTATAGAGAATTATTCATAACCTGTAAAATTTCAAACGTCCCGGATTTCGGCACGGCCAAAGGCAATTCCGCCCATTGAATAGCCTCGGGCCCGTGAAATAAATCATTTCCCTCAAGAAAGTAAACGAAATCTCCATCAAAAAAGAGCGCTTTCTTGCAAAGAGACTCCATGCTTTCCCTTAATCGCCTAGAGGATTTCGCCTCCTCTTCCAAAGGAATCTTGTTACGTCCACGCGAAGAGGAAATTACCACCTACCGTAAAGCGGCCTTTCGGAGGCTCCCGACTCGATTCCGTAACACGTTTTCCTCCCTCCACTGCCAGACTTTTAAGGACTTCAAATATTATATCGCCGGCGCTGGAATTATAAAGTGACAGATTTCATGCATTTTTCACCCACCACAACTGCTGCTCATATCCTTTTTATGAAACGAAAACCTCGCCCACTCTATCTCTCGCAGTTTTTCGCTTTAGGGTTTCGCTAAGATCTGAATCATTCCGTTGGATTTTTATTTAATCGCCTGCCTTCGAGCAACTTTCTATGTTAAGAAAAAAGTGTGCTGGGTTTATCGCGGTACGTAAACTATCTCCTTAAGAATTTCCACTGAATAAGCCGTTTGTTACTGAATTATTCAATGTTTCCTTATATTCTGAGGTCATGAATCAAATAACGGTACCAAATACAGCAAATATACGAATACATATTCATAAACACTGAAGAATGCCAGGGGGTAAAGGATGAAGCTGTGATAAATTTCCTTACAACTCGTGCTTTTCTAGTGTCCCGTACGAATGTCTAAGAAATAGAAACTCTACGTGCTATGTACTACGTGCTTTTTGTCTTCCTAAGCAACCAGGACAACATTTTAAAATATCCACATTAAGGAGTGTATTTTAAATAGCTTCTCGCCCAACCTCTTTATTCTTGATTAAGTATGAAAAATGAATCGAACTTTTATGACAAACTTTCTCATTCTTTGACAAGTACGCTTTTAGGAAAATACTGCATTTCTCGTCATGAATCCATTTTTAAACTTAAATCACTCTATTTTGGAGATTTGATAGCGTAGCCGCTTTTACCGTTTCCCTGATCTCTGTACGTCACATTATGATAGACTCATCTTACGTTTTTCCTAATCGACTAAACTATACTTTTCCTAAAGGAATTGGAATTTATTTGGGAGTTAGTAGATCTTTTGGTTATAGGAAAACCCAACTTCGCTCAATAAGGATTATACCCATCGTAGCACTTAAATCGTTAGGTTAAGTATGTACATACTTTGGGAGTAAGAAAAAATAGTTCATCTACATCTAGTTATGTAGAATACATAATAAATCTACATCTAGTTATGTACATACCCCTTACCATAGCCGCCTTACGGCGTGTGGCAGGGGGTGCAAGCACTATGTCTCTTATTTTCTAATCGATTGCTTTCGCGTATCGTTCATGGAAAAAATGAATTTTTGAAATCAATTGTTCAAGCATCTATTTCTCTAAATTTTCCCTCTCAGTATCAAAACGGCCTATGTAACATGGAAGACGCACTATGTCAGTAATTCAAATTTGGTTAAATACCTTAACGCAAACATGATAGTGAAATAAACACCTAAACAAATCGTTTTATATCTACGTTCACTCGTTTTATATCGTTTTACATCTACGTTTATCCAAAATTTGTAAGCCACCTAACTGCGTTTACCACGGAGTGCGAAGACCAAGCAAACAGCCTATTTAACTTGTGTTTTTTACGAAATATATGTATCATTAAAATGATACATCGCCGATCGGCGTTATTTAATGTCTATTGTATTGTATTATATTGTATGCCGGCTTCGAAGGCGTAGTGGTTAGCCTGCCAGCACAGCAACGCCAGGGTCCCTTATTCAAATACTGGTTAGGGCATGGTTGTTTGTGACAGCGACTTGTTAAAGGTTAATTGTAAGAGTCTCTTAAGGCTAAAATTCGCCAAATAAAGTTGTAATTATTATCATTACGAGATTGTAAGAGAGGCCCATTGGGCCTAACCTCGCCGTAAGGGTAAATAAGTAAATAAATAAATTATTGTCGGAAGGGAAAGTGTAGCAATTGTGAATAATTACAGCGTTCCTATCTATTTTCTTAGCAGAATAAATATTAGCTATATGATCGTTTCCTAGAAGGAAGAATCAAAATTAGGATGCTTGCATACACAAGAAACCATCAAGAAGGCGCTAAAAATCTTACTCATTTTAGTCCACCGCAATCATCCTCTTGTCAGGAAACATGAATCTAAAGGAATTGATAAGATTCCTATAAAGCAAAATCTACAATTTTAATTCAGATTTACGATAGAAGTTTTTAGGAGCGAGTACAGCGTTTGGAAAGTTGAAAGAATTAACTGAACTTCTATGCCTTGAATGATGCTTCGAAAGCGAAAACTTTTCTTTCTTACCGCCGACCTAATGCTAGCATTAGCTTTATCAATGGACGGAGTGTTTCTTTTCAGAAACGCTTAGGTTTGGGCGGAAGAGATTGAGTGTAGCCAAAGAGGCACCCCTTCCCGAAACCCTTTAAAAGAAGAAAAGTGTGGGAAACAGGAATCCCTTCCCGAACGCCCATTTTTACAATGTGGAGTGGGATGCTTTGGTTGTGTTTATTGGTGCGTGGGAAAGAGTACCTGAAAGAGAAAGGGAACAAGAAAAGGGACAGGGAAAAGAGCGGTGGGTGACGAAGGAGATAGACGTAGTGAGTTGACCCAAGTAGACAATGGCCACGCGCCCTAAACACTTGCTGCAACTTAATGGCGAGAAATTGACACTGACGTGAGAGATGGAAGTGAAATACGGAGGGACTAGAACAATCCTTGCCAAAAACTAATTCCCATTCCGAAACAGATGCAAACGTAATCTATGATTTTTTTATTGACACGCACATTGATCTTTCGTCAGTAATATGAGAGGACAAATCGGGTCTGGATACCGATATATTCTCTCCGAAAATATTCTCAAGATTGGCGAAGTAAGAAATTACATTACTAAAATATTTTGCGAAACATAAAAATATGCTTTCAATCAATACGCTTTGGCCTCACATCGTGGAAACCATGACAAATTTTTAATATAGACCAAGAGTCCTTCGTTTTTTCCTCAAAAACTTGGAAGATAAGAACTTTTGGTTTTATTTTAAAACTTAAAAGAAGGAAAAGGGATAAGGTGACTTCGCATTATAAGGTGCGCACCTACCAATCGGTAATTGGGAGCCCCGGATTCTAGTCCAGGTCCCGTCAGGATTTTTTCATGTCCGTTTCTCCTTGGGAACTTTACACATAGGTTATTATAGTTATCGAATTAAATTCTCATTTGATATATTAAAAAGTTATTTAAGTTCCACATCATGTATTATAAAAATTTCGCAAAAATGCTCGCCCTCTGCAAAGTCGTGAAGACGGTAAAATATGCTGGAATAACTTGTGTTTTCCTTTCTAGGACTATCGAACTTATCCTTTTCTTCTTCCGTTCTTTAATTTATTTATTTGAAGATACTCTGCGATTTGGCCATCAGGCCAGGTGGCAGAGGTGGAGGGAAATATAGCAATTGAACATTGGATTGCCTGGCATTCGCCCAAGGACGGGAGGGAAAAACCTCCCGTAGGCAATACATAATATAACATTACATAATACATAATATAACATTACATAAGTCATATACAACATTAAATAGATACATAAATGGTATATTACATTTAGCATGTCACAGAAGTTAAAATCTAGATACAGAAGTGATACATATCAGATAATAATGTTACTAAAATAAGCTAGCTTACGTGGTAGGTAGTCCATATAGTCAGGTATATATTATACTAAGTTATAATTATAACATTAAATCATGATTTAAGATGTCTAATACTACTCGCTATTATGTTACAGAACCTAAATTTACGCCTTAAACTATTAAAAATTATGCATATAAATGAATTTAAGCTTATTTTTAAAGGTTTTTACATTTTTCGGCATTGGAATGAGAGCTTCTCCAGGTAAAGCGTTCCATTCTTTAATACCCCTGTTCACGAATGAGTATTTTGCTACATCCGTTTTCTGTTCGCGCTCCTTGATTTTTAATTTGTGATTGCCGCGTCCAATGTAGCTAGGCAGGTTAAACCTGGCTTTCAGTTCGCCCCAGCCGCATGTTGTATTCTATTGTCGCATATGATACTCCGATGTACACACCTTACTATTATTTCAAAACACTGACATTCATAAAAAGTAGAACGTGATAACGATGTAATTGGTGGCATGTGATCATGATCCATATAAAAATAGTAGTAGTAATTTTAAAAGTGCTTCGACAGCTAACGACATTTCGCACGTGGACCCCCACCAGAGATCGAACCCGAATGATCCATAGAAACGTTATATTCTGCACAAAAGATGTGAAAATCTTTAACGAAAATTACGTTAATTTATTTTGCAATTCCATTAACTAATAATTTGATTAGGTATTCTACTTTCTTACTTAATTCTAATAAAGAGAAGAATAAGGAGAAGCTCTTGTAATAAAGAGAAGATGTTCCTATATTTTAATATCCCCATAAAATAATCGAACGAGTAATGGAAAGCAGAGGAAAAAAAATTATGGTACCAGTTTCCTTTTTGCTACGAAAATTTAGCTAGGGAAACTATTTTAATTACAAGTTTAATACAGTAATACGATCTTGGAATGCTTTTTAACTCCCAATAATCGAACGAGTAATGGAAAGCAGAGGAAAAAAATTATGGTACCAGTTTCCTTTTTGCTACGAAAATTTAGCTAGGGAAACTTTTTTAATTACAAGTTTAATACAGTAATACGATCTTGGAATGCTTTTTAACTCCCAATAATAACGATTTACTCTGAAAATTCTCGCCTCCCTAATCGTTCGTTAAGAATCAATTAATGTTTCCGTTACCAGAGCATCAGCATTCAGAAGATGGAATTTATTGGCGCGTACTGGAGATTATAATTGTTCCTTTAATTATTCTAATAATGTTCAGTAAATAATCCTGCAAAGATAATGATTAATTTTTTAATTATAATTAGTATCAAATTAAGACCAAAATATGTGAGAGCGCAATTATATCACGTCTTGTCATCGAAGGTTGTAAAATTGTTCCAAGATGTCGGAAATATAAATTAAAATTTTGACAGTTTCTGAAGGCAAGGTTATGAGATAGAAGGCCAAAATACATCCGTTGTTAGGTGTGAATTCTCCGTTATCTTCCCAACAATTCACCTGAAATCCTCCGCAGAATACCTGAAGTAGAAAATTAAAGGTCGCATTCTTAAGGCAATTTCAGATTCACTATCAAGTAAGAGATGTTGAATATGGATGCTTTTCATTTTCTCAACTGTATTTTTCATTGTGATGCTTCGTAACTACGCAGTTTGTAAAGTTAAATTATTTTTACTTATTAACCGCCATACTAAGTATCAGTAATCAAGATGATCCTTTCGTCTCTTTCAATCCATCTTTTTTTGCTGTATAATTGTTGAAGCTCATGTGAACTAGCTTTATTAACTCATTCACTAGGTACAGGGGGACTTAAGGATGCTTAGTAAAATATTGCAGTTGATTGAAACCAAAATGAGCGGAAATTTTTATTCAACTGTTTGCTTAAGTTTCCGCTCGATATTTCTCGATCGATAGATGTTTTCATTGCTTGAATGAAGATATTTGTTGGAAGACCTCTTTGCTATTAGTATGGAAAATGTATCTTAACCAGAGATAATTTTGGAACCTTAAGTTTTTCACCGAAACCTCAACAGAACGTTTGTAAAAGTTGTACAAGTCTTATGATAATAAATTTCCCGCGTATAAGTCTACTTGTAAGATTTCGATTTTAATCCATAGTTTAAAATTCAGGTTAATCGCAGCCAAAAAAACTTCATTCTCTGCATTTTACTATTGAATATCACGGAAAAAATCAATTTTCGGAGAAGGCAACGGGAAAAAGTAAGATTTTAGACGATTTGGGTGGGACGGAAGGACCGAACCGAGAACAGCACTGTCCCTGCAAAGACACTGAGGAATTTTCTTGAATAGTATTAGCTAAACATACGTTCGGAGCTGGAAAACACTGGGTAACTTACTTCAGCAGTTAAGTGCATAATGGAAGATGAAAACAGAAAATCGTGAAATTACCACTATTCTCCTCCCACTCTAACCGCAATGCTATCCCATGTATGTTCCGAAATTCCACGCTCTACAAATGGAGGAAAAACACCGCTGGCGACACCTTTCGTCAGCGCGCCGATCCAATCCCACGTGTTCCTAAAGGGGTGTACTTTACCCCTTTCGGACGCCAACCTCTCCAGACCGAAAACCCTTAAACTCCACCTCCGCATACCACCTTTGCCCCCCTTCCGCCCTCCCACGCCCTCTAAAACCGCCCACCTTTTGTGCCCACCCCCGCGGCGAGTCCAATCTGACCGTTTGCCGCCACGGTGGGAGGGGAAAAGATCAAAGGAGACGCCGCCTCTGCGATGCAGGTAGAGAAGCGGTGAAAGGGTTGTCGGAAGGGGGAAAGCGCGTGGGGAAATCCAAGATAGAGAGAGGAAGGGTTGAAAGCGGCGGTCATTTGCCGTGGAATAGTTGGGCGAGATTTCCGGAGGTGATAACAGGTCGAGGAAGTGGAATCGACAGGAAATTGAGGCGAGCGTTCCGATGAGGAGAACTGCTGTTTCCTTTTATTTTTCATTGCAGGGGGAAATGGCTTCAACCAGTTGTTCGCGCGTAAGGAGGAGGTAAGTAGCCGTCTGAAACAAACACCTAGAAGCTTCAACCGTCAGAGTGCGCCCTTAAGACTGGCCTTGATCAGCCGTTAAATCGTCTCACGGGGGAAAGGACGAGAGTTATTATTAAATAAAGCAACGGCTGGATGCAGATAATAAGCAAGTGAGGTAGCCAACCCTGGGTGCAGCAATCCATGTGACGTCAATTACGATGATTGAAATACTGGAGTGTGTTTTGAATTCCACCGCCAATGACAGTTGGGAACTTTAGAAGTTTACTGTACTTAACGACTGGGATACGCTGAATTAGGTTTTACAGGGAACTGATGCGCACGAGGCATAAAAGACTTTATGTCAGGGCGATATTGAGACCAATTAGTCTCTTCTTACATCTAACCCTAAATGAGCAATGTAGTTCTTCATACCAACTACAGTTTTATTAGTTAGGAAAGGTTCTTTTTTAAACTTTCTACAACTTTTGGTAAAAATTACGTCAAAATCTAAACCGCACAAACCCACACCTTTGTGTTTTTCATGTATCCATATCTCTTTGAATGTATTAGTATTTAATTATCAACTTGCCTGCATATTAATTTGTATCTACTGTTTATACCAATTTTCTTGTTCCCATGCTTCCCGGATTGTTTGGATGTATTGATTTATTTTCCTAGATTTCATATAAGTGTAGTCAATTGTTTTTGGTTATTAATGTAATATTATTATCGTTTAATATCTCCAGAAGTTTGGTGGAAGAGAGGCAATTTCGGGCTAACCTCGTCGTAAAAATAAATTAGTAATAATAATAAAATGTATTGGTTCTGTCAATGAACAAAATTGTTTGCTTACAAAGCTTCCAAATATCGGAGTGAGGAATGATTTGCTCAATAGTCAAGAATATCCGTCCATAAGGTGGAAGAACTGGGTTCGAGTTGCAGTACTCTATGACTTTTTCACATCATCTACATCTACATAATACAAGCCGCCTTTCGGCGTGTGGCAGGGGGTGTAAACACTGGATGTTCGAGCTATTTCTTTATCTTGTTATTGTCACGTATCGTTCGCGGAAAGAATGAGTCCTTAAAACGACTTTTACTCTATTTCCCTTATTTTACGCTCATTGTCAGATCACCCGAAGTAGCAGAAAGGGGTCGCATAATATTCATTACGTCTTCCACAAACGCACTGTCTCGAAATTTATCAAGTAATCGCATCCTAGCTTCTAATCTCCTTTCTTTCAAAGTTTCCCAACCTGCGTCCGAGACACTAGCTTTTTAATCGTAGCATTTTTTCACAAAACTTATTGCCTTGAGCTGCAGTTTCTCGAGTTCTTCGAGTGTACGACAATCGAAGTCGGCTATTGAAAAAAATACTTTCGTCTCAGAGTGATCTCTCAACTGAAGTCAGTACTGCATACAACTGATCGTTTGGACTCAAACAATGCTTATGCTTAATCAGTTAGAAGAAAACCTAGCTGTTTCGTTACTTGAAAATGAAAACGGAACCGCAATGGCTGAACTACCGCCACTAATCGATTCTCGGTCATGGTCAACGGAAAGAATGGCTTGGTCATCCGTTGAGAGCCATTCGCACAATAGATAAGCTGACAATAGAATTACCATTCAACATTCGGAATTATAAACGGGAAATTATGGAAGGAATGTGGCTCCATCGTCTGAGAAAAGCAAAGAAAAGAGACCTCGAAACGATTTTCTTGGGTGCAGTAAGGCAATTCGTAGCTAACAGATCTGAAACTGCAAATTTGAATATATTGACTTAATGTATGCACAAGGTTGGTCTAAATCGCACTTGAACACGTAAGAGCTTTTGTAAGTGTATTAGCTGTATACAGAAAAGTTTAAAATACAAGAATTAAAACTACAAGAAGCAGCCGAGCTCACAGTTAAGTACATCCACACAATTGACAGAAGAATAAAAGTTACTTTTCTTTATGATATTATCACTTCTATATGATATTCATCAAAGAATGAAGCGGCTGCATTACAATGCAATGTATTTGTTAAGCGGCTAGATTCTTTAGTGAGTTATATTTAAATTTGAGTATTTTAATGAAATATACTTCTGACTGTTATATCGTGACATTAAATCAATATATACTAGATTAAATGGCATAAAATAATTTATTGTTGATTGGTATGGTTTTTAGTCATGCTCGAAATATATAGTAAATTTAAATCACCGAAGATATGAAACATTACATAGTAACAGTGTAAGAGTAACAGTGGTCTTTTTAATCTAAAATTCGCCTAAAATACAGTCATGATTGTTATTATTGTAGTTATTACTATTTTTGTTTTTGTTGCGATAAAAATAAATTTCGAGTTCCCTTCTACCTTAAACACTGTAATTTTCCGAGAAGGAAAGAAAGCAAATGCGAGGGCATTCTATACGGGAGTGAATTTCATCTGGAACTTACAATACGACTTCATTCCTATCACACCGGGACCAATTTAAAATAAGAATGAGTCACTTTTCAATAATCTGACCACCATAACGAAAACAGACACAAAAAACCCGATTCCTCACCCGGAGCCTCACTTAGGAAAACAATCCACATTCAAATCGGTCCGCCGTTCTCTCGAGCGCGAAATCCATCAGATATAAATAGAGTTTCAAACGTGCGCTCATCGGCTGAATTGGTTACAAAATACCGACAACAACAACGCCGCGCGGGGCGCACGGCCGAGTCGAAAAAACCCACCGACAAAAAAATAGGTGGAATACAGTCGGACACGGAACTGAGCCGGTATTGAATAGAATACGGTAAGCAACGCGAAACATTTATATGGCGGGAATTAAACTTCCTTCGAGAGAGGAAAAAACAGCCCCTACGGTTTGAATAAAAGGATGCCCCGCCGTAAATGGGTGCTGGCCGACTCGGAAAGAGAACAAGAGAGGCGGAGAATGGGGATAGGAAAAGCGAGATGAAAAAGTTGTAGGGGTCGGGGAATAAACTTCGATTGTAGCTCGGCAGAAGAAAAGGAGAGATAGACGAGGAATGAAAATAAGGCAAAAAAGAGGCGCGTATCGTGATATGACGTGAAACAGAGGGAGGGGGAATAGAAAGGATTGAAAGGGTGAGAGGAATAGAGGCCGATAGATCGAGTGGGACATCAAGGGTTTAGATTAGATTAGCATATCTTATGCCCTGACATATAAGCGATATAAAAGTGCGCCCCGCCGCACAGGTGATGCCAAGTGGGTGGAGGATTGGTGTAGGTTGGGCGGCGGAGAGATGGGGCAATATAGCCTCGGAGAAAAAAGAAAATGGGAGAGATGTGTGGCAGATGCCTTTCTTTTCTTACTGCTACGAGACGAGGCCTATGCAGTATCGGAGCATTCGAATGAATTTAATAACTCGCCGGCGGAGGCTTACGTTTTTGTCCAATAAAATGTTTACTCGGCGTCTCGTAAGTACCGCGGTTTTGTGCAGAAAGTGGACTGAAATGTGGAAAGAAAGAGATGGAAATTAAAACGAATGGCTCTGATTCGAGGAGAATGCGAGGCACCTTCGAGTTCGGGGCGTAAACCATTCCGCCGTGAGAGAGGTTTCTGCGAGTGAAATTTTATTTCCGAGTAAGAGATGAAGATGGAGAAACAGTAATTGCTCAACCGATGTGAGTCTTGCGCGTTTTTATCGGCAGCTTCTTTCCCTTGGGAAAGATGCAATCGGTTCTCTGATAGTGAAGTAAAGATATTATCCCGGTCTTTCAAATGCAAAGAGCAGTTACATAGGAATTGATAGGGTGTGGAGATCGTTAAGATGATGAATACAGCGATCATTTATCGGAGAAATCTATTTTACTTCTCTAACAGCAAAAACTGAATGCGAAATTTTATTAGTATCCATCCTTAGACTCTGATTTTTCACTAGATGTTTGTTCATACATTTTTCAACATTTTAGTTGATAAATAAAAATTTTGACATTTACTTAATCTAGTTCCTACCAAGATTTCTAAATAAACAAACTCTAATGGAAATAGTTGGAGACATTAAATCTTTTTGCTAAAGGTAACATAATTGTCGCAAATATATAGCTAGCAAGTTCTACAATAAGCTACTGGATTTCCAAAAACATGTAAGACTGTTTCCATGCGAAGAAAATTTAGTGAAAGGAATTTTCCTTGGAACATTCAATCAATTTTACGAGTTAAAGAAGTCAATCTCATAGTCTCCAAATAAAAAAGATTATCTTAGAATTCAATTGGATGAATCGTTTTTCACGTTAAATTCCTAATTTTAGTGTCTAACTTTATGCAATTTTAATGAGTAGTCAAAATCAATGAAATCTGAGTTCAAATTCAGGTTAAACCGAAAGCAATACGTCCAAGATAAAGAAATCACACGATAAATCAAAAAAATTATTCCAAATCAATTATTTTTTTGAATTCAGGTTAAAACTGAAAGCAATACGTCCAAGATAAAGAAATCACACGATAAATCAAAAACATTATTCCAAATCAATTATTTTTTGACTTTTACATACGTATAATAAAATGTTACTTTTTAGCACCTGAACGGACTTTTCGAATACAAATTTTAGAATAAAATTGACATTAAAATTAATGGGCATACTTCATTGTTCAGGAAATTCGTTCATGCATTTTGCGCATGCTCTCTTATTACATTCGTCAACGAATAAACATCTTTTAACAAGAATTCATTAAAGACAGAATATTTTATTCAGGACAATAATTTTTGGGGGAATTTCAGTCCTTAACTTGAACTCCAAGTCACTTCAAGGTTTTAAGAATAAGATAATTGCTTTATTATCTAATTCCATTATCCTCCAAGTATCTTAAGTCTACTACAAAATTCCAATAATAAAGTAACTTGCCAGGTATGCCAGTGGAATGCCAGGTGGGCAACGAAATGACATCAGCTCTTTTAACAATACTACTAGTAACAATACATCGTCCTCCGACACTTCCCAATCCTGCTGAAGTCAACTTCTTATTTCTCTATCATCCGTAAAATATAGCAATCGATCTAAGCTTATTACATTCATCGCAATCATTCCGGGTGTCATACATTACCTCTTCACGTTACAAATTGCCACAATGCACTACTTACAGGCCAATTCTCACGTTACGAAATATAGAGCATAAAATTTGATTTAAGTATAAGAGCAAGATAATCGATTCAGGAGAGACTTATAAAAACAACGGAATTGCAATTGTCGAATCTCCCCAAACAATTTATTCTTCGCCTAAATAGTTATGTCTCTCCAATATTTTAGTTTTCGCGAAATATCGTATAATAATTAAATAAATAAGCATACCAAAACATAAAAAACGGCGACCAAATGTTGAAAGCAATACAGCGAACATAAAGAATTAACGTTTTGTTGAGTTATATAAAAATGCTCACTTATTAGCAATAAATGGTTTCGCATAAAGAACGAACAGCTACGTCTTTCGTAATAAATGAGTAGAAAGAGATATTTCTGTGAATTGAAATTACTTTAAAACTCATACACCAAACCGCATTAATGCATTAAAACGAAGTGATAAGAATTGGAGTAACTTTCCGAGAGAACCTTTTCACGTCAAAGATGTAGGAGCTAATAAATATCGGCACTAGCGATGGATGCGGTGACGAAGACAGTTTGTTAAATGACGTAAGTATTAGCTGAGAATAACTATTAAAGGCAATCTAAATGCAAATTTAACTTAAAAATGGCATATCACAATTATTACGTCTTACAGAAAGGATTACTTCGCAAATTGTTGCATATGGAACTGGAATGGTTTTTAGTCCTAACCAAGTTTAAAATTGACTTGGAAAATATTATTTTGTATTATCAATGCACTATTAAAACCGTTTGAATGACTTTTCCTTCGGGAAAAACTGACTGGTTCTTCTGTTGTTTCCGATTGGAGGGTTGCATTTGCATGAGTCTCGGAAAAAGCATGCCTTTGTTTAAATATTAGCATAGAAGATTTCACCAATGACAATGACGGCGAAAAACTACTGAAAGATTCCATACCTATATATACTCCACTAAATGATAATTCCGAGAAATCAAAGCACAATCGAAAATGGATAAAAGGGACCTCGATAAATGAGAAAAAACTGACCATCTCCATGTCCCCAGATTTTCACCCCCGCAAACCTCTATAAGTGAGAAATTAGAAACCTCTTTCATTCTTCACGCCCGAGCCTCTGTAAGTGAGGCTACCTCGCCTTACAACCTTATAGGTGAGATTTTCTTCAATAAAATGCAAGATATTGCACGTGTTTTAACAGGTCACACGCAGGTTCTCAGAAAAGAGGCTGGATTTGCACTGATTTACAAAGGCAAATTAGTTCAGGAGTTTTGATCGCTGAGGGAGGTGATTCGTCCACGGGTTGTCTGAACAAAACATTAAGGTGTTTTCATTGAGTGATGAAACTGAAATTGTGGGTGCGTTTGTGGGCGTGAAGTCGCGAACTCAGATACTGAGTGAGTTTGGCTTGACGGAGTCCATCTTTTATAAAAACAAGAACGACGAGAAGTTCATAGAGTCATAGTACTTTGAGAGACATAGAAATAGTAAGAGCAACCAAGCTCTGTCTTTCCTATCATCAAGAAGTATCGTGTGGTAAGGATTAAACACAAGGTACAAAAATATAGATTAGACCTGGATTAATGGAAACTTCTGTGAAAGAGAGAGAAATATTTCCAGAACCTTTACAAGTGAGAAATGTCTATCATCTATTAGCAATTAAAAGTTCTTATTACCTTGAACTTTCACATATCCAGGTTAGTCTGTATAGGAAAACTGAAGCAGAAAGAGATACAAAAATAGAACGATATACCTGTTAATAACGATATATTTCTTGCTAAATTCGGAGGAAGTAAATTTGCGGAAGACGTAATCGGTATTATGAGACCCCCGTGCTACTGCGACCGATCCGACATATATCGTAAAATAAGAGAAATAGACGCAAGGATAAGCCGTTTTAGGGACTCACTCTTAATATACGCAATAACAATAGCTAAGAGGTAACTCGAACGCTTGTTGTTTACACCCCCCTGCCATATGCCGAAAGGCGGCTTGCGGGGTATTTATGTAGATGTTTCAATCACTAGTGGACGAATCAGTCACGAGCGATACTTGAA
The DNA here is from genome assembly GCA_000376725.2 of Ladona fulva. NCBI lineage: Eukaryota > Metazoa > Arthropoda > Insecta > Odonata > Libellulidae > Ladona > Ladona fulva. The sequence continues at coordinate 2,757,048 of KZ308228.1, forward strand.
AAAAGGCATTCGTCATCGGAGAAGGAGAGATTTAGAGAAAAAGTAAAAGGAAAAGCGGCGCGAATCCTCAAGAGTAGATGAATGGAGGCGGATGAGGAGGTAAAAGAAGACTGAGGAATTTATTGCGACTCGCCGTTTGCTACCACCCACATTCCACTGTAACCCATCCTACATTAAGGAGTGACCAGAAAATAGAAGCGGGCTGGAACTGGGCTGGAGTGGGCTTAGTATTAAGTTCAATGATTCTATCTACTGGGAGAAGAATTTACGATGGCGTAGTGAAGCTACAGCACTGAAACAAAGAAAAAATTCTCCGAGAATTATGATTGATTAATCACATAGTGAGTTACTTATGCCATGAGAAGCGCATAGAAAATATCCAATAAATCGGGCTACATCATTACACCAGGTATATAAAACGCAAATAATTAGCATTTTGCGCCAATTAATTCACCAGAGCTACAATGCCTTCGATTCAAGAAAGTAGTAATTAGCAGAGACTATTGATTATTGCAGTATTCCTCCAACTGTCATTGGAGATCAAATTAGTTACATTAAGCAGTTATTGTCTCTCAACTATTGATGGAAAAAGAGAAAATGAAAGGAGAACTTTCATTAAAAGATGTGAGTAACATTTCTAACCTTTAACATTGAAATCTTGCTAAAAGAAATCTCTACAACTAATGAAACATCTGGTTTCCAGAAAGCAAAATTATGTATAAAACGTGGTGATAAGTTTTGTACATAATATGTTCTTTATATTTCACGTTGTTATCTGATGTCCAAAAACTGCATCGTTCTCATTTTATACTTCCAATCCATTTTTCAGTATTGTGCCAGATTTGTTAAAAAGAGTGCTCAGTAGAGCTTTTGTAAAAGGGAAAATTAAAAGACTATATGCAGATAAACTTCCCCGTAAAAGTATTTTTTTCTTTGACATCAATTATTGAATTTCATCTCATTTATCTTAGTTCTACAATCATGGTCATTTGTAAATATCCATATTACATACATCATAGTAATACCTCTTTTTATATCTTTATTAACTTTTTTTAAATATCTTCTATTTTTTTTCTATATCATTATTAATTATATCTTTATTAATTAAAGGGTTAGATGAAAGAAAATACTACCTGGTCTCAATTATATTAATTTACATTTTTATAATTTTCTGGCACTTGGGGAATACATTTTCCTAGTTAATATGTTGAAACATTTTCCTATTTTCGGATCATTCCTTGGTCCGAAATTGTACACTACGTATGTGTAGCAACTATACACTCAAGTAACGAGAGTGTCCTTAAAGAGAGACAACCGTAAAAATCTCGGTTACACTTCGCAAAAATGAAATATAACCCAAACAATTGTAGTCGAACATTTTCCATTTACATAGATCTGCTTATTGATAACTATTAATTTATAAAATTCTTACATTATCACATTCTTGGGGCAAAATAAAAGACAAAACATCTAATGGAAACTTCACAATAGTTTAAGTTTCTAGGAATTTGAAAGAAAAACTTTCAACCACGGATTGAAATTCATTTCAGATTGAAAACATACCTTTTCGTTCGCGGAATCAACGCAGTACCCTTTATACCCAAATAAAATCATCGCGAGCATTTTTTTTCACGACTTTTTACGTAGCCGCATCTTCCATCTCTATCGAACTCCGCTTCGTAATACTATGCAAATGACTCTAGAATATGGGCGGTGGAGAGTGGGATAGATAGCCAGAAAGAGCAATGAAAGCATAAAGCGAAAAAATGAAAAAAATGAGAAACGCCGGCCGTTAATTCCGGCACGTTGTTGTAGCGCGGTGTAGAGGACATTAAGATATTACCCGGTCCCATAGGCAGCCACCGTGAGTCGCGCAATATCCTCCCACTCCATCTCTTCCCCGTGGACCAAAAGCCGGCCCCTCCCCTTCCACCACTCGCCGTCGGAATAATAATAATAAAAAAACATCCCGAAAGGGCCATAACTGCTCGGGTCGGTGGGAATCAAAAGGAAAGTCTTATCTCAAGGTTCGCTCATTTCGACTCGACCTATGACCTTTTATTGTGTGAGACGTTGTAGCGGGGGTAAGAGTAAAGTTTTTTCCTCTCGCTATGCATATACTCCTTTTTTTATTTCCATTTCCATGCGGCATATTCTACTCCTTTATTCCGCCTACTATTCCTATCCGTTTCTTATGTTTTAATTTCCCTTTCGGTCCACCTTTTTTGTGCGTCAGGAATGCCCGAAATCTCTCGTTCCTTTTGATGATATCGTCAATTATGTTTCAGGAATCTCAGTCCTTCAATCTTCTGTATCGACTTAAAGAGGATGCGGGGAAGATAGTCTCGATTCTTTGTTACTGTTCTTTAGGAGTTCACGAATGGACTTTGGCTTAAAGGGACCGGCTTTTTTTCTAGCTCTCAATCTTCTTAATGTTTCTGATTCGAGCTATTTAACTTAAGAGGAATTGCCAAGATCGTTTAAACCTTCAAAAATCCCAAAGTTTCCTAAATTTTCACGCTCTCTTAATATATAATACTACTAGCTGAAGTGCCCGTTGATTCTCAACGGGGAAAATAGATGTCGGTTTAAATATAGTATAGCTATTTGTACATAAGAGAAAATAACATCTTGCATCTTAGTTTAGTCCAATGGAACAGGTTATCGAAAACAAAAATTTTCTAATCAAAGTTCGAGGCCGAAATCTACAATCTACAATAAGAATGTGAATCATTATGGAATTTCCCACTTATTATTAACATGTCTCAAAGTAATGGTTAAGTTTGCAAGATTTTCAACTTACGATTCTGGTAACTTTAATCGTATAATTGTCAAGAGTCCGAAATGATAGATAAAAAGTTACTCCTCCATCTCCACTAATTTATTACGGTGCTACGCATGTTTGTTGCCCTGTAATTCATCACTACAAATTTTTCGTGACTGATATAATTATAATATCTGAAAATTTTCATCCTCTTCATATCGTCATTTGCTTCTAAACGGGCTAACATACACATGCATTCTTATGGGAAAATGCCTGAACTCGGAATCAACAATCGCATTGGTCGTCAGGGGGACGGGTTGTTTACAACCTCAAAATTTCACAAAATATTCGCATATTTTATTTAAATTCTCGCAATTTCGAAACGAAAGCTTTATTCTACGACAATAATAAGAATCTGTATTCAATTTCCCTTCTTCTGGTACTTATCTCGATCTTATGCGACTATTCCTTCTAATTTAATTTTGCTAATGAAATAAAGTCTGCACCCGATAAAATCGAACTTTACATGTATTTCTTATGGAAATCTATCTGAACGATCTTGGTTTAAACCCAGCAAATTTTGCCAATGAAAAGTTGACAGTACTTCCTTCCGGCTCACGGAGAACACGTACGCAAAGTTTGATGCAAATCGGACAAACGGTGTGGGCTCCAATCGCGAACAAACAAACACACAAACCCACAGAATTTCTGCTTTATATATATAGAAGATAGATTGCATAAGGGAGCCGCAAATAAATAATACGTATGCTGGATTCTTCAGACGTTCTTTAGTAACTAAGTATTTAACATAGGATTTCTGGAAGTACTTAAGACAATTCTTTTTAAGTTTTACCCACACCGATGTACATTGCCTGCAATGAAGACTTCGCAAGTCGCAGAAAATTTACTTTCATATAATTAATAAAATGAGTCTACCTATTTTCATTTCTCTATAATGTTAGAAAGGGTGGACTTTTACGGAAAACGACAACCAGTGTTTGCTTTACCCCATTTTCGTTGTCAAAGATTAGCATAGAAAAATAGTGAAACCCTTTAAAAAAATGAATCATTGGGCTACACAGAATTGGTTCTAGGCCCACACGTGGGTTTTAGGTCGGACACCCACGCCTTAAGGTAATGAAACAAAACTAACATACACCAGATCAACCCTGAGGTATTTCAATAATATCGATATGGTATCAATATGAAGTGAAATAGTATCAAAAATATTACAGAAACCTCAATATTTTTGGCTATTCTTTAATTGATCGTAAATTAACACTTCCCTCTATGTATATGATTTACTACACATTCTCAATTTCAAGCAAACAATACGGAGGTAATTTCGATAACACAACCGACCGACTAGTGAGAGAGAGCAATATAACTTCTGTAGCACAAGATTTCGTAAGTTCGTCTTTTCTTGATGTAATGTCTTTTTTATAAAGGTTACCTACAGCTTTGGTGCTACAAATAGTCAGCAAGATTAAGTCGAATATAATGCGGTTCATCTAAGATGATCATACGCAGATTTATATTAATGACCTTACAATCCACAAAAATTCCCTTACACGCGAAAAGGAAGTAAACTGAAATTTTTCATATTAATTTCCACACACACCTTCCCGTATAAACTCAAGATTTTCTGGCCAAATATTGTGGAACGCCATCTAAGATAATTACAAAACGTACTTCGTATTTTCCACATTTTATTTATATACGAACGGTTTCGACCAAGATATGACCTGAAGATGATCGAAACCGGTCGTATATAAATAAAGTGGAAAATTTGAAGTACGTTTTGTAATTATATTATGCCTTCCCGTCCATTTATTTTCATTTTAAATATCTATTTAATGCAAAGAAGCATATTTCACATAAGAACATTACATATTAAATATGTACAACTGATGGTATAGTATCCTAGATCCTAGAGTAACATGGTGATGTACTACACAGAATCTCATCACAGCCTAAGAAGTTAAAAAGATCGTTCTGTTGTGGTAGCTTAGAGGACAGAGCATCCGCCCGGAAAGCGGGAGACCCCGGTTCGATTCCCGGCTGCGGCAGACTTCTCCGTCATTTCTTCATCTAAATTCAAGCATGTGAACCATGCGTTTCTCATCCGTTTGTCTATGTATTACTGATATTTATATCTACGTATTATGATATAATGGTTCAAAGAGAAAGAGAGATTCTAATCTGTGGTGAGGTATTGCGACCCTCGTAGGCTTATAATACAAAATTTCATTGACATTGTTGTCAAATTGAGAGACCTGTAAGTTACGGAAGAAAAGTACAGTTGAATCTGAACGTTGGTCTAAAAAGTATGCAAAAGAACGCCAACCACAAAGGCCCCACCGGAAAAAATGGTAGTTGACGCCATTGTAGAAATGTTTTGGAGGTCGAATGAAAACAGGTCAATCTTTATGGAATTTACGTTAGAGATAGCGAAAATAAAATCTACAAATGTATCGTAGAATGGAACGCGTAGGGAGATGGGCTAAACGTTAAAAGGAAGGAATGCATCAAATACACCCAAAAATGAATGGGCGCACATCTCCGCAACTATAAAAAAAGGTAATGGACCTGGTGACAAGGGGAAACTCACTGGTGAACTTATTGATGACTTGTTTCATTTACTATTCGAGCGAACCTCAATATGCAGGAGAAAATAAAAGATGCCATAGTGGATACGTTTTATCATGAGAGCTATGAGGAGGAAAACCCACTTTGAGGGATTCCTGGTGTTCATAACAAGAAATTGCGCTTCAAAATCAACAAGAGGGACGAACTCAACGTAACTAGTTTCCTAAAGATGTGTTAGAATTCATCAATCCCATCTATTAAGAGTCGACGCAAGATGACTTGATCGAAATGTTTCTTGGTGACTCTCTAATATGAAGTGCTTGCCAGTGGAGCTAAAATAGTACGAATCGACAGCTGTAAGCTTATTCAAGGATAGTCATAACAATTAAATAAATATTATGAAAGAAATAGAGGTGAGAATTGGTGAAAGCGCCATCATGATATTGAATAAAGTACTATCGACGTTTTGAGTAATTTTACGAATTTTTTAGTTTAAACGTTAATAAAAATCTAAATATTTAAATTTCGAAATTTCAAAATTCGCTTCGTTGGAACAAAATTACAACTTTACAGATTTAGAAAGAAAAATAATTTTTGGTGGAAAATGTTGTACGGCTAGAATCATGTTAACCAGTGAGGTACGTTATTTTTTCGAGCGTACTTTTTCATTCGCCATTTTTCCATTCAATGTCTAAAAAGATATTTCTATTCCTACACAATGCTTAACATTTATTTAATAGGTCTCCAATAAGAAATAATTCCCTAACAAAAGTAATTTCCTTAAAAAATGTAATCATTTAATTTCATTAGGATTTAATCATATCCAATGACAATTTTAATATGCTCAAACTATGATCATCATTTCAATATTACTATCATATAATTATCCTCTCAAGTTCCTTAGCGTCTACCACGAAAAGTACATAATAAACCCCAATCAAACAGATACAAAAATCAATATACGGTCATCCTTCCCCCGTCTTCCCAACACCGGCCTCCTTCCCCAGAGTCCAAACCCCTTTACCCGGGGGTTTACACCCACAGGACCCTCCCCGGAGTCCCAACACTTGGGACCTTCTTTCTCCGGGGTCCCCCTTTACCCGGAGTCCCCACTCCTGCCCCGCCTCCCAGAGCCCCAACCCCGGGTCTCCCTTTCTCCGTGGTTCCCACCCGCGAAGTCCCTCCCCGGAGTCCCCCTTTGCCGAAGGTTCCAAACCTCGGGTTTCCATTTTCCCGGAGTCCCAACCCTTGGGTCCCGGGATCCCCTACCAGAGTCCCCCCCTGGTCTCAAGTCTCAACCCTCCCCAAAGGGTCCCAGTCCTCGGGTACCCCCACTTTGGATCCCGACTTTGGGACTTCTACCTTAATACTCAGCTTCAACTCCTCTTAGAGGACCCGCAGCGACACACTCGGCGACTCCTTTCCTGTGGTCCTAGTTCCAAATTCATTGCTGTAAAAACAATATAATGTAAATTTATTGACTTTGAACTATACTCATTGAATAGAATATCTAAAGTAGTACTTGAAATTTTAAAAGTTATCAATAAAATTGAAAAAAATACAAAAGATCATAATTGCTTAACACATAAGTACCTACATAGGTTTAAGAGAATCACTCACAGCAGCTCGAAATATACAGTGAATTATTTAAACACTGAAAGTATATTCAAAGTACACATTTTTATTTTTGAAAATACCGAGTTAACCTTGTGGATTTCATTATTTCTGAGTTAACTCGGATGGATCATTTCAAGTTTGATTAAACAAGAGAAAATCAAACAAAAGAAAATTATTATCTAATACCCATAAATTATAAAGCCGGGTTTTTCATCCTATAACCTTGTGTTACGCAATGGGAAAGAACTGTAGAATATATAATTGGTAAACGTAGTATATAATGAGGAAATTGGCAGAAAGAATGGAAAAGAAATGGGATAATTTTATGTTATTTAGGAAATAGTGTACATCAAGCGGCAAATTGATTTAACACGTTATGGGTATTGTTATTGTAACAAAAAAATACCTCGAAACCTGGGGACCCAATTACAGACCATTATCTGCAATATCGAATAGATTCAATAATTCAATGTTTAAAAACGTAAACTGTTATCAACGGAGAAATATACATAATTTTTGAAATATTAAAGCAGATTATTCTCTAATTACAGCGCTAGAAATCACTCGTCGAATCAAAAACTAAAGGATTCGAATCTTATATTCTTCATTTTATTTTTCAATAAAATTATATTATAAAAGTGTAAAACGGAAGCAAGAAATATTGCGATGTTCTAAGCCATTATAATGATTTCCCGCCGACCGAATATCAATTAATTTAAAATGGGTGAGATGTCACAGGATAAATTCACATTTTTATAATGCAGACAATTAGAAAGAAAACGTCTCGATTTGTAAAACCTGCAAGTAGTGTTATTCCGTTTTATGCATTACGATTTCCCATCAAAATCTTTTTATCTAGTCTCAATACAAAACGAGTAAATAAATCATAAGAACCGTTCGTAAACATATTTTTGAAGGAAATGGAATTTAGAAAAATAGGAATTTGAAATCGAAAGTAAAATCGAGAAACATTTTCATGTTAAGTATTCGTATGTTTTCCTGCAAAAAGAACTCCATGGCATGAAAATGCTAAAGTGCAACGGGAATCTTAAATAAAGCACGTTGTATGCAAGCATTATTGTACAAGCAAGTTATTAACCGCATCTTCCCCAAAGGTAATTCTCACTCACCAATTCATCTCGAATCAACCGTCACATCCTAGCCAACAATCTTCTTAAATTCTCTTTTTTTAAAAACTTTTAACTTATTATTTCTACCACTAACATACACTAGCATTTAATTTAGCCTCGAATCAATCACAGCTTACTAATTGAATCTTTCCAATCGAAAAGTTTAGGTTAACACCACCTCATCGCAGAGCACATTCTTCCTCGGGGTCACTCGTAGCAAACTGGCGGACGAACGGTTGAAGACAGGTTTAAACAAAATTGCGACAACCTGATTGGCTATTGGATAGGACGAAGTCAATTGACTTTTGTTTCAAAATATAATCCGTAGAAATTAGCAGAAATTTCTCTTTTAAAATTTAGATCGTAATATACAAATAATTACCGTATATTAAACGCCATTTCAAACCCCCCCTCAAAAAATCGTGAATAATACTAAACCTGTGGGGAACTACTAATAGCACCATTCGGGAAGCCATCTTGAAAATTATTCGATCATAATGAACTGATAAATGGGTAGAGAGATTGATTATGCTGTAATATCTCTCAGCCTTAGTATCATGTGTAAGGGTAACAAATGATAATTTAAATAACATATTGTCTTTCCAATGGCTGTAGCTTTCTTGAAGAGCTCATTTCATTCAAATTTCTTGTACTGAAAATATTCACTATAGAATTTCCACTGAATTAATTAACTTTTTCGAGCTTAAGAAAGAGACAGACTTCTTAGAATATCGTAAACAGCGAATATCTAAAAGTACGTAATTGATCGGAAAATTGTAGGTTCTTCCACAATCGGATCATGTAGTAATTACTAGCTACTTCCTGACACCATTCATTATTTGCTGTATATGGAAAATGCATACACTCCTGTCTTTCTACAATTGCTGTAATTGATGGATTACTTATTCGGAAAGATTCCTTATTGCAGGATCTCGGATATAGAGGCAGTTGAATCATTTTTTTCAGAATATGACAAGGAAAAACTGCGATAGATAAAATGAAATGACATTTAAGATTGAAGAAAATAAAAGCGTGAAAACGATTCATATTGATCATCGATTTATTTATTTTTTCTTGGGTGTATTACCTTATATTTCACGACAAAAGAAAGGAAAGAAACTTACTCGAAGTTGAAAATCTCTGAAAGAACGACCATTCTTCATTCTTCTTCGAAAGTGAGGCCGAATGAAAGGAATGCCAGATCCTATTCCTGAAGAGAGTATAGATTTTCTTGATTTTCTTTTCAATTGAGAATAAAGGCCTTCAATGAATGAATGAAAAAAATGAATATTTTGCCTCGCTGTATTTTTTATTCTTCCGCAGGGACCTCGAATTCGAACGTCACCTCGAATTGGGGATGCAGTAGATTCTACAGCAGCTACTTCACTATCCGTTAGACAACGCAACAATCTTCTCCACAACACTAAACCTGCGGATTCACTATTACGGAGGTTCACTGCCATGCAAAACTTTCCTTCTCTAAAGCAAGCCACTTACTAAATAAAGTGAGGCACACCGAACCGAACAGAAAAATTCTGCCTGACGTCGCAACATGGCAAGACACCCTATCTTTAACTTTAGTCATCGTCAGCCAGTTCTCCTGAGGGTCTTCGTCGGAATTCCGAAATGCCAAATGTTTACTTTCACTAGCTCCTTAACTTCTACGCGTAAGACAATCCAATACAACCATACATTCGAGGAATTCTCGAGAAAGCTGTGGAAGGTCGGCTATTTGAAGTAAAATTGCTCAAGATCGTCATTTTAAACTGCAACCGTAATTTCTGAATCAGAGTCGACTTCTATTCTTATGAATTACTTTATGAAGGTCGTTCATTTATTTTTGAGTCATTATTCATGCCATAATCGGCAATGATTCTCGGGAGAGCCACAAATTCGATTACGTTATTAAATGTAAACACTTAGAAAAACATATTAATTGTAAAGTTTTAGTTTGAAAAGGAATTTGGTCATTTATAACTGTATAACCTCACGGTAGAAGGAATTAATAACTTAAGTAATCAACAAATATTTTTGAACACAATGTAATCCAAACAACCTAAATGGGATAGTTTAATTTAAAAAATTACCTCGTAGAAACGAAAACAGAAAGATAGACATGTGAGCGTCCCAATCAAGCATTCAAATATTATGGAGAGTTTAATAAACAGTTATTATAATCATCAGTATACAAGCTAATTGTAAAATATTTCCATCAGGCTTCCCCACCTTAGGAGAATCATATGATATTCTATTTTTTCGTATTGGTAATGATCAAAAGGCACGGTTAACGTGGAGATAATAATGTTAAGAACATGTAAATTGTAACATCGGGAACCAACTTGCACGAAGATTTAACAAATGAACTACCGGCTTTGTTTTTCCTCATTTACTTTTTCAAATAGTAAAATCAGAGTTTTGGTCTAGTCGCAATCTGGTTCTGTATTTGGCAAACAAAATATACTATTGCCTTCTTTTGCAAAAGGGTCTTCAGCATCCAGATAATAAGCTTACATTCAAAACCTAAGTGTGTAGAACAGGAATTTTCCATATAAAGAGGCAATTTTTAATTCAAGACACGACAACAGGTAAAAATCGTAAGTCGTCTACTGAAAATCGTTCTTTTCCCTGCATTTCCCACCCCTTTCACCGAGATATTAACTAAGAAGCAGTTTAAAAGAGCAATCATACTTATGTCTATAATGCCTTCAGTTTATGAGAAAGGATCAACTTTAATAGCTGTAATATTCTAAGCTACTTTCATCTTTCAGAATTTAAATTAAGCAATCTGCAAAACATAAATATGAATCTCAAGGAAAATATTAAAGATGACGTAAGGCACGTTAAGGCGTGCACCTAACTCCAAGGAAAAGTGGACATGAATAAAGTCTGACAGGACGCGGACTCGAACCAGAAATCTTCCGCTTTCCAAGCAGATTCCTGCTGGCTCAATAGCTTAATTGGATAAAGCAGCTGCCCACAAACCGGAAGATTCCAAGTTCGAGGCCTGGTCATGTCAGACTTCTTTCAAGTCCGTTTTTCCTTGGGATAAACAGAGAATCACGGAGTTGAGGGGTTGAACCACAGTTAATACTGAATGAGATAGAATATGAAACTTGATACCGGGTGTCTCATTAATCCAGGTTTCCAAAAGGAAACCACTATCCTCATAATTTACGTCGAATAATAAGCAGGTTTGCCAGAGGTACAGACTTCAGCGAGATTTTCCCTATTTGATGAATTTTTTCCAGCGTTCCGATGTCCCGAATTGCAATCTAAAAAATCTGGCAGCCGCAATGGCAAGAGAACTTTCAATAATCCATTACAATTTTACCCGTTTATTCGCGGTAGACAGTTTGATACGAATAAAACCAAGGATTCCTTATTAGTACTTGTGCTTTACTTCTTTTAAGTAGAATTCTTCGATTTTTGTGAACATCCGGGAAGAGAAATTTTTTTCTCTCAGAAAAGAGAAGAATCTCTTCTGCAATTTCAAAGATTGCGCATACGGTTTTAATGCGATACGTTTTTATAAGAACTACATATGAGTTAAGGAGACATTTGAAAAGAGGGCGCTTTGAAGGTCGTTCCAGCAGTCCTTGAAGCAGTTCGTGTACAGAGTGCGTTCAATTTTGGCGCAGCTCTTTCGCAGTTGACTCCTTCCAATTTTCACTGCCACACCACTATTCCTTTCCCCTGATAAATCCGAAATGAAAGCAAAAGTACAGCTTGTTATCTGCAGTGTCCACCAACTGCGGGATATCTATATGAGACGGTTTCTCTTCGTAATACTTCAGATTAGCTATTTAAAATCAGAGAAAAACCTGTGGTCTCATGAATGGAAATTGTTTACAAACTCAAAAGTTGCTAGCTACGAATTCACTGAACTAATCCAACCGTACCTTGGATTCGTGGTATGATTTAGTTAGGACGCGAATAGGTTATATGTATATTATAAATTTGAACGATTCGCTCAAACATAAGTTACTTTTAAACTATTTGTAATTAGATGGTGTTCAACTCCTCACGGACGGCGTCGGTGCAGACTGCAGACCCCAATTTCTTTCCAATTGGCCATCGTCGATCCTTACCTTAAATTCCCCTGCTTGGGCTTGACCCTTGCTTAAATTCGCTGCGCTTATTTGATAGTTTTATAGTTAATTTTAAGTAATCAAACGTTTGAAGTCCAACATTATCGATCCTACGCAAAAATGCATAAACCAGAGAGTGGGGGGAAGATTTAGCAGCCGTACCCGATGGGTTAAACTACTCCCTCTTAGAGAGCTAAGGTCTGAACACGTCTGGCAGGTGATTACCTCTGGTGAATAACTGTATCAGCTGTTTCCGCTGATACGTATTGATCGAAACAAGTAGTTGGCAACTTCCGGACCACAGGTACCTTTTAAAATTTAATAGTAAAGTACTCGAAGACTAAAGCTTACATAGTAGAGATTTCATTGGTTGCATTGGAAGTTGGATGTGTTTGTATTTTTTTATTTACAAAACATTATTCGTCTTTCTAAAAACAAATACCCCTCAAAGCTTCATTACTATTGCTGGGTCTATCAGACACACTTTTAGATTTATTTTCTTCTTATTGTAAAGAGAGTATAGATTTTCTTGATTTTCTTTTCAATTGAGAATAAAGGCCTTCAATGAATGAATGAAAAAAATGAATATTTTGCCTCGCTGTATTTTTTATTCTTCCGCAGGGACCTCGAATTCGAACGTCACCTCGAATTGGGGATGCAGTAGATTCTACAGCAGCTACTTCACTATCCGTTAGACAACGCAACAATCTTCTCCACAACACTAAACCTGCGGATTCACTATTACGGAGGTTCACTGCCATGCAAAACTTTCCTTCTCTAAAGCAAGCCACTTACTAAATAAAGTGAGGCACACCGAACCGAACAGAAAAATTCTGCCTGACGTCGCAACATGGCAAGACACCCTATCTTTAACTTTAGTCATCGTCAGCCAGTTCTCCTGAGGGTCTTCGTCGGAATTCCGAAATGCCAAATGTTTACTTTCACTAGCTCCTTAACTTCTACGCGTAAGACAATCCAATACAACCATACATTCGAGGAATTCTCGAGAAAGCTGTGGAAGGTCGGCTATTTGAAGTAAAATTGCTCAAGATCGTCATTTTAAACTGCAACCGTAATTTCTGAATCAGAGTCGACTTCTATTCTTATGAATTACTTTATGAAGGTCGTTCATTTATTTTTGAGTCATTATTCATGCCATAATCGGCAATGATTCTCGGGAGAGCCACAAATTCGATTACGTTATTAAATGTAAACACTTAGAAAAACATATTAATTGTAAAGTTTTAGTTTGAAAAGGAATTTGGTCATTTATAACTGTATAACCTCACGGTAGAAGGAATTAATAACTTAAGTAATCAACAAATATTTTTGAACACAATGTAATCCAAACAACCTAAATGGGATAGTTTAATTTAAAAAATTACCTCGTAGAAACGAAAACAGAAAGATAGACATGTGAGCGTCCCAATCAAGCATTCAAATATTATGGAGAGTTTAATAAACAGTTATTATAATCATCAGTATACAAGCTAATTGTAAAATATTTCCATCAGGCTTCCCCACCTTAGGAGAATCATATGATATTCTATTTTTTCGTATTGGTAATGATCAAAAGGCACGGTTAACGTGGAGATAATAATGTTAAGAACATGTAAATTGTAACATCGGGAACCAACTTGCACGAAGATTTAACAAATGAACTACCGGCTTTGTTTTTCCTCATTTACTTTTTCAAATAGTAAAATCAGAGTTTTGGTCTAGTCGCAATCTGGTTCTGTATTTGGCAAACAAAATATACTATTGCCTTCTTTTGCAAAAGGGTCTTCAGCATCCAGATAATAAGCTTACGTTCAAAACTTACGTGTGTAGAACAGGAATTTTCCGTATAAAGAGGCAATGTTTAATTCAAGACACGACAACAGGTAAAAATCGTAAGTCGTCTACTGAAAATCGTTCTTTTCCCTGCATTTCCCACCCCTTTCACCGAGATATTAACTAAGAAGCAGTTTAAAAGAGCAATCATACTTATGTCTATAATGCCTTCAGTATCAAAGGAAAAACCGCTGATGGCTATAAATAATATCACCCATCACATACACCAAACACCTTCAAAGAAACAACACGAGTACAATGTACATTTCGATGTCAGAAACATCATCATCAAAGGTACAAATGTGACTTAAGTCACATTTGTACCTTTGATGATGATGTTTCTGACATCGAAATGTACGTTGTACTCGTGTTGTTTCTTTGATGGTGTTTGGTGTATGTGATGGGTGATATTATTTATAGCCATCAGCGGTTTTTCCTTTGATACTGAAGGCATTATAGACATAAGTATGATTGCTCTTTTAAACTGCTTCTTAGTTAATATCTCGGTGAAAGGGGTGGGAAATGCAGGGAAAAGAACGATTTTCAGTAGACGACTTACGATTTTTACCTGTTGTCGTGTCTTGAATTAAACATTGCCTCTTTATACGGAAAATTCCTGTTCTACACACGTAAGTTTTGAACGTAAGCTTATTATCTGGATGCTGAAGACCCTTTTGCAAAAGAAGGCAATAGTATATTTTGTTTGCCAAATACAGAACCAGATTGCGACTAGACCAAAACTCTGATTTTACTATTTGAAAAAGTAAATGAGGAAAAACAAAGCCGGTAGTTCATTTGTTAAATCTTCGTGCAAGTTGGTTCCCGATGTTACAATTTACATGTTCTTAACATTATTATCTCCACGTTAACCGTGCCTTTTGATCATTACCAATACGAAAAAATAGAATATCATATGATTCTCCTAAGGTGGGGAAGCCTGATGGAAATATTTTACAATTAGCTTGTATACTGATGATTATAATAACTGTTTATTAAACTCTCCATAATATTTGAATGCTTGATTGGGACGCTCACATGTCTATCTTTCTGTTTTCGTTTCTACGAGGTAATTTTTTAAATTAAACCATCCCATTTAGGTTGTTTGGATTACATTGTGTTCAACAATATTTGTTGATTGCTTAAGTTATTAATTCCTTCTACCGTGAGGTTATACAGTTATAAATGACCAGATTCCTTTTCAAACTAAAACTTTACAATTAATATGTTTTTCTAAGTGTTTACATTTAATAACGTAATCGAATTTGTGGCTCTCCCGAGAATCATTGCCGATTATGGCATGAATAATGACTCAAAAATAAATGAACGACCTTCATAAAGTAATTCATAAGAATAGAAGTCGACTCTGATTCAGAAATTACGGTTGCAGTTTAAAATGACGATCTTGAGCAATTTTACTTCAAATAGCCGACCTTCCACAGCTTTCTCGAGAATTCCTCGAATGTATGGTTGTATTGGATTGTCTTACGCGTAGAAGTTAAGGAGCTAGTGAAAGTAAACATTTGGCATTTCGGAATTCCGACGAAGACCCTCAGGAGAACTGGCTGACGATGACTAAAGTTAAAGATAGGGTGTCTTGCCATGTTGCGACGTCAGGCAGAATTTTTCTGTTCGGTTCGGTGTGCCTCACTTTATTTAGTAAGTGGCTTGCTTTAGAGAAGGAAAGTTTTGCATGGCAGTGAACCTCCGTAATAGTGAATCCGCAGGTTTAGTGTTGTGGAGAAGATTGTTGCGTTGTCTAACGGATAGTGAAGTAGCTGCTGTAGAATCTACTGCATCCCCAATTCGAGGTGACGTTCGAATTCGAGGTCCCTGCGGAAGAATAAAAAATACAGCGAGGCAAAATATTCATTTTTTTCATTCATTCATTGAAGGCCTTTATTCTCAATTGAAAAGAAAATCAAGAAAATCTATACTCTCTTCAGGAATAGGATCTGGCATTCCTTTCATTCGGCCTCACTTTCGAAGAAGAATGAAGAATGGTCGTTCTTTCAGAGATTTTCAACTTCGAGTAAGTTTCTTTCCTTTCTTTTGTCGTGAAATATAAGGTAATACACCCAAGAAAAAATAAATAAATCGATGATCAATATGAATCGTTTTCACGCTTTTATTTTCTTCAATCTTAAATGTCATTTCATTTTATCTATCGCAGTTTTTCCTTGTCATATTCTGAAAAAAATGATTCAACTGCCTCTATATCCGAGATCCTGCAATAAGGAATCTTTCCGAATAAGTAATCCATCAATTACAGCAATTGTAGAAAGACAGGAGTGTATGCATTTTCCATATACAGCAAATAATGAATGGTGTCAGGAAGTAGCTAGTAATTACTACATGATCCGATTGTGGAAGAACCTACAATTTTCCGATCAATTACGTACTTTTAGATATTCGCTGTTTGTGGTATTCTAAGAAGTCTGTCTCTTTCTTAAGCTCGAAAAAGTTAATTAATTCAGTGGAAATTCTATAGTGAATATTTTCAGTACAAGAAATTTGAATGAAATGAGCTCTTCAAGAAAGCTACAGCCATTGGAAAGACAATATGTTATTTAAATTATCATTTGTTACCCTTACACATGATACTAAGGCTGAGAGATATTACAGCATAATCAATCTCTCTACCCATTTATCAGTTCATTATGATCGAATAATTTTCAAGATGGCTTCCCGAATGGTGCTATTAGTAGTTCCCCACAGGTTTAGTATTATTCACGATTTTTTGAGGGGGGGTTTGAAATGGCGTTTAATATACGGTAATTATTTGTATATTACGATCTAAATTTTAAAAGAGAAATTTCTGCTAATTTCTACGGATTATATTTTGAAACAAAAGTCAATTGACTTCGTCCTATCCAATAGCCAATCAGGTTGTCGCAATTTTGTTTAAACCTGTCTTCAACCGTTCGTCCGCCAGTTTGCTACGAGTGACCCCGAGGAAGAATGTGCTCTGCGATGAGGTGGTGTTAACCTAAACTTTTCGATTGGAAAGGTTCAATTAGTAAGCTGTGATTGATTCGAGGCTAAATTAAATGCTAGTGTATGTTAGTGGTAGAAATAATAAGTTAAAAGTTTTTAACTAAAGAGAATTTAAGAAGATTGTCGGCTAGGATGTGACGGTTGATTCGAGATGAATTGGAGAGTGAGAATTACCTTTGGGGAAGATGCGGTTAATAACTTGCTTGTACAATAATGCTTGCATACAACGTGCTTTATTTAAGATTCCCGTTGCACTTTAGCATTTTCATGCCATGGAGTTCTTTTTGCAGGAAAACATACGAATACTTAACATGAAAATGTTTCTCGATTTTACTTTCGATTTCAAATTCCTATTTTTCTAAATTCCATTTCCTTCAAAAATATGTTTACGAACGGTTCTTATGATTTATTTACTCGTTTTGTATTGAGACTAGATAAAAATATTTTGATGGGAAATCGTAATGCATAAAACGGAATAACACTACTTGCAGGTTTTACAAATCGAGACGTTTTCTTTCTAATTGTCTGCATTATAAAAATGTGAATTTATCCTGTGACATCTCACCCATTTTAAATTAATTGATATTCGGTCGGCGGGAAATCATTATAATGGCTTAGAACATCGCAATATTTCTTGCTTCCGTTTTACACTTTTATAATATAATTTTATTGAAAAATAAAATGAAGAATATAAGATTCGAATCCTTTAGTTTTTGATTCGACGAGTGATTTCTAGCGCTGTAATTAGAGAATAATCTGCTTTAATATTTCAAAAATTATGTATATTTCTCCGTTGATAACAGTTTACGTTTTTAAACATTGAATTATTGAATCTATTCGATATTGCAGATAATGGTCTGTAATTGGGTCCCCAGGTTTCGAGGTATTTTTTTGTTACAATAACAATACCCATAACGTGTTAAATCAATTTGCCGCTTGATGTACACTATTTCCTAAATAACATAAAATTATCCCATTTCTTTTCCATTCTTTCTGCCAATTTCCTCATTATATACTACGTTTACCAATTATATATTCTACAGTTCTTTCCCATTGCGTAACACAAGGTTGTAGGATGAAAAACCCGGCTTTATAATTTATGGGTATTAGATAATAATTTTCTTTTGTTTGATTTTCTCTTGTTTAATCAAACTTGAAATGATCCATCCGAGTTAACTCAGAAATAATGAAATCCACAAGGTTAACTCGGTATTTTCAAAAATAAAAATGTGTACTTTGAATATACTTTCAGTGTTTAAATAATTCACTGTATATTTCGAGCTGCTGTGAGTGATTCTCTTAAACCTATGTAGGTACTTATGTGTTAAGCAATTATGATCTTTTGTATTTTTTTCAATTTTATTGATAACTTTTAAAATTTCAAGTACTACTTTAGATATTCTATTCAATGAGTATAGTTCAAAGTCAATAAATTTACATTATATTGTTTTTACAGCAATGAATTTGGAACTAGGACCACAGGAAAGGAGTCGCCGAGTGTGTCGCTGCGGGTCCTCTAAGAGGAGTTGAAGCTGAGTATTAAGGTAGAAGTCCCAAAGTCGGGATCCAAAGTGGGGGTACCCGAGGACTGGGACCCTTTGGGGAGGGTTGAGACTTGAGACCAGGGGGGGACTCTGGTAGGGGATCCCGGGACCCAAGGGTTGGGACTCCGGGAAAATGGAAACCCGAGGTTTGGAACCTTCGGCAAAGGGGGACTCCGGGGAGGGACTTCGCGGGTGGGAACCACGGAGAAAGGGAGACCCGGGGTTGGGGCTCTGGGAGGCGGGGCAGGAGTGGGGACTCCGGGTAAAGGGGGACCCCGGAGAAAGAAGGTCCCAAGTGTTGGGACTCCGGGGAGGGTCCTGTGGGTGTAAACCCCCGGGTAAAGGGGTTTGGACTCTGGGGAAGGAGGCCGGTGTTGGGAAGACGGGGGAAGGATGACCGTATATTGATTTTTGTATCTGTTTGATTGGGGTTTATTATGTACTTGTCGTGGTAGACGCTAAGGAACTTGAGAGGATAATTATATGATAGTAATATTGAAATGATGATCATAGTTTGAGCATATTAAAATTGTCATTGGATATGATTAAATCCTAATGAAATTAAATGATTACATTTTTTAAGGAAATTACTTTTGTTAGGGAATTATTTCTTATTGGAGACCTATTAAATAAATGTTAAGCATTGTGT
>KZ308228.1:2777539-2787719 GCA_000376725.2 Ladona fulva
AAGTTAACTTACAACTAACATCTATGGTAATTAATACAATTCTAAAAGTCCCAATTTCTAAAAATGCTACACCAAAATTAACACAAAAAACACATCATAATATAACCTAATATTTTAATCATCTGTACCTTTTTAACAAATATTGTTCGATATCTTCCCCGGACAGATAATAAGCTACCTTTTTAATCACCAAATGTTTAAACGGATGTTTTATTAAATGAAGTTGTTAATTTTACAGATTGGATATTGAGTTTAAAGTGCGTGGTATGGTTAATCATACTTCATTCGTTGAATATTGAGTTTAAAGTGCGTTGTATGGTTAATCATACTTCATTCGTTTGGTTTAATGGTTCGGAAAGTAGTACAGCATGGTATTTGGTACCTAGCTGAGCATGTAAATAATTGTTTCCGATCAACGCTGGTACATACGCAGGTATTTATCACTCTTGATTTCTCCGCGAAGAATCAACTAGTAATTCAGATAGTAGTATATACTCTTAAGTACTTTTGTTACATCTATGCAACTCGATAACGTTTTACATTCTCAGAGAAAAATAACACCTCTGCAAGTGTAATTTTCTCCCTAATTAAAATACGGCTTAGCATTGAATATATATGCACTGAAATACATAATAATATAAAACGGTCACATAATTATAAAACACAATTGAACAGTGATTAGGACCATTACCTTACTTTTCATTCTAAGTTAGTAATAATTAAGATCATTTTTAAGTGCAAAGACATGATTTTTTGGTGCTCAAGTTAATGTTATATATTAATTAGCCTTTAGAGATGAATAATAAATATCACGGTCACATATTTCTTAAGTATTCTCATATCGCGATTAGTATTTTGGGCTACCTTTTACTTTAATAAGAGTTAAGAAAATTCATTTATCACTTCATAAAAGTACAAAGTATTTACATAATTATGATATTAAATGTAGGAGAGAGGCGGTAAAATTGATGAATAATTTAACGATATGATAAGGTATGTACATGTATGCTTTAACTCTAACAAAACGTTATAATACCAGGCCCTAAAGTGAACATTAGTTAAATCCCATTTTAAGCATAAATTGTAATACTGGGCTTAAGTCTATAAAGACTTCATCGAGCAACAAGAATATTTGGTAGACATTTTTAATAGAAAATTAAGAAGTTGGCCTGTGCTCTTGTGCTTGCGTTGAAGTGCTCCTTAGCTTATATGTTACTAAGCTTAAAACGGGAAAGCGCCGAGGAGGAAAAGACTGGTATTCACCGATCAACATAGTACCTAACATTTTGTAATGCGCTTAACCTAGCAGATGAATTAACCTAGAGCATGATCACTCATCAGAAAATATCATATTATTCAAAACAATGCCTTTCTCCTAAAACTAAGAAACATCATCTTTGCGTATGTATGTACTCCACGCCCGAATAAGTCTACCTAGGTCCATGTCCAAAAAATAGCCTCGAAAATCAGTCATGTTCCACTTCAGGATGATACGCTCTTCTGAGAGACAACGCACCGAAGGGAAAAGACCCCTCTTCCGACCTCAAAAAACGCTTCNTCATTGGTTGCATTGGAAGTTGGATGTGTTTGTATTTTTTATTTACAAAACATTATTCGTCTTTCTAAAAACAAATACCCCTCAAAGCTTCATTACTATTGCTGGGTCTATCAGACACACTTTTAGATTTATTTTCTTCTTATTGTAAGTTATTTGTATTATATTAGCTTTTTGATGAAAAGAATAAGAAACACTTATACACGTTACCACATGATAATTTAATGAAACGACCTAGGTTTCGACGCGTCGCGTCATCGTCAGGTAGTGGATTTTGTTATCGTAGCTTTTATTTAACGTGTTGATCACTTAAAACTCAGGTTTAAGGAGAAATTTATGCTCAGGTGAAATTGACTACCAGCAAAAGAAAATATTTAAGCTACGTCTGTATGAAATATCAGGACAAGTTGTTCATATTAATCATTTTCTGTTATGAATCATATATGAACGTATGATTTCTTCTATTATTAATCATATTGATTTTGATCCATGAATCATAAATGACATCACATGATATATCAAATGTATTGAAATAATATACATTAGAACCCAGCAACCTTGTGATTGTGTACGCTATTAATACACGATGAGTCTCTCAGACCCTAAACTACGAAGGCTGAAATAAGTAGGGCTAAACTATGAATATAACCGATCACAACCCATTAATAGAAACTATGAAATATTGTTTGCATATATTCCTTCTGTTGAAAAGTCGTTAAACTCTGGACATGTTAAACTTTACTTTGATAAGAAATATAGTACAAAGTGGAATTTCCTGTACAAAAAGAAATGTAACTTATATAAAAGGTGTCTAATGTATATTTCATATGATTATTATGTTCATACTGACTGATCTTTACGATGCTCTCAATAGACATTCAATCATTTTCGATTCGTAAGTATTAGTCAACCTAATAATGTTTCAGAAACGAAATCAAAAATGTTTTAATTATACTTCTACTAAGATAGTACCAGGAATTATGTTCAGAATTGAATAATTTTATACAAAAGCATTTTCCAAAATCGTTGAAGGAAAGAAATGTTTCCCTAGGATGAAAAATATAGTTAACACGATTTGCGAGCTGTACGGAGCACGATAATGCCGTCTTTTCCCTCTGCAATAAGGAAAAGAGAACGCCGTTAAACCTAACAAGTAAGTCGTTTCAAATAGCAGCCAACTCCCTAACAACAGCCTTAAAATCGTAATACATCATCAATCTTCTCTCAGCATTAAGCAATAAAGATATAACTATTCCATGACATGAAATTTTATTTTCCGTTCTTTCGCATCTCGTATGGTTTGAAATTGTAACAACCAAGATGGGATTTTGTTCGAGGAAACGTGGGAAACATCTAAAAACATGTGTTGTGAATTTTATAGAGCAGTAGACTAACAGTCAGTTAAGTTCGAATTCCTGAGTGATACTCTCGGAAATGGTACACAAGTGAGTATTTGAAATGAGTTTGAGTTTAGATTTTAGGTCGAAATATTAACGGATCCTCAACTTCTCTACCATCCGCTTAAAAAGGCTTTTGAGAAGGGATGAGGCGACCAGTCAAAGATGAGGAGTGAGGTAATTTCCCGTCACTTTCCTCACTGAGCCAGAATACCATGATTAAATTAATTTCTAAGAAACTTTTTTCATAGAATTAGCAAAGAGTTTTCAGCATATGCATCACCCATTCTTCTGCATAACTCACACCTGATTATATTTCATATTTTCATGTTGGACAAACTGATTGTTAGATAAAATACGTTCCTCTAATCTTAATTCAAAAGACAAACGATGATGATACAAAATTAATAGTTAATTTCAATTGGATACTAAAACTGAATAAACAAAATTTGGTATCTGATGCCCCAAAAGAAGCTTCAAGTAACTGAAAATACAGTTTCAGCGCCGATAATAAAAGAAGGAGAAGGAAGGTAAAACAAAAACTGCGTAAAAATAGCAGGTTAAAACATAATTCTTTCCTTACATTAGAAGGGAAGTAGCTTTTCTCATTCTGATGCTATCTATTCCAAGCCGTTCAAATACTACAACAGCTATAAAAGAAGCCATTTTTTAAATTCAAATCCCGAATTCCCTCGTCACTCATTGAATTTCTGACTGAGAATACAGAGGTCTGAATTACTAATAATTTCGGGTGTGGTCAAAATATTTATGGCTATTATCTTTTAATTCGAGGGAGTTAACGTTCGGAAATATCTACAGTAAGGCACATGGGCACTTCCCTCATTGCCTGGGGCAATTATCTATTGAAGAATTTCTTCACAAATGACCTCCTTGAATAAAAATCAATTCAATAAACTGGAGTAGAATGAGAAGGGCCTCATATAAAAGAAAAGAAACAAAAAGCAACGCAGCGAAAAATTAATGTTGCTGATGGCCTGAATTTGACTTTCCACTTTTACGACAGCTACCCTTTCACACAAGAATACCTTGAGGAACTATTTATTAGGCTTTTAAGAATAGAAATTTGCGGCTTAGAAACTAATAATCAAATTTTTCGCCTTAAGAGAACAGGTTAGTGGGTAGATGAAGCGTGTCTTGTGCGAAATTCGATAGATTTTTAACTAGCATACCTCATCGGCGATAATACATGACAACCAAACTAGCAATATTTGCGATGATTGGAAGACTTGGAAACTTCAAACTTAGAAAATTCCGTTCCTTCGTTTCTCCTGACAAAGGTTAAAAATTACTACTTCGGCAGAAATAAAAAAGGAAGCTGAGCCGATGCATAGACTTCTCGATTCTGAGATACGGCGCATGGAATACATGGAAGTTTGCTTTCATTACGGGTTCATGTGTCTTAAGCTCTACTTTTTTAACTACTAGAATAACCCATGGTTTTAGCCTATTTTATCTACGTAGATTCTCAACATTCTTCCCTCTATATCTTTCTACGATTTCCCAACTTCTCTTAACAACCATCAACCATCTTCCTCTGCTTCCTTTTCATCTTTCCACTTAAAGAGTGCAAAAGTTAAAGTTTTAGAATCGTACCAGAAAGAATTAAAAGGATTGATTTTAAAACGTATCCGAATTACTGCATATACCTCTTATTGTTAACATTGGTCCAGTATCTCAAGTTTGCGATTAGTGACTTACGACTCAATCAAGCGAAAATCAGATCAGAGGTATATCTTGTTAGTGCTGAGACACATTAGTTGTACATATTTTGCGAGTGTTCGAGTAATCGCGGTTCCCACAATAAGACACGTTAAGTAAGCAACGTTCGTCAAATGTAAGTCTTATCGTTATTTATACTTTAACCTTTGTATGGAAAGCTGGAACAGATACATGAAAGATTAGTAACATAATTCTATGTACTAGTAAAAATTATCCATTTAATGTGCTCATAACGTTACCTACAAAATAGTATGAACTTCCGATTCAAAGTTTAAATAACTCGATGGGAATCACAGATAGGAACTTCTGAATAAAGTCCTCGTCACTTAGAAAGGAATTAATACTTAATGAACGTCAATTAAGACTCGATGGGTCTTTTAGGAACGGAAGCATGAGGCTACAAAAATAAAAAACCCAAATTGCATATTTTTCTCATTTTTCCACGTGTTGCAGACTTTTTTGCCTCCTTTTTCACTTCCAAATGAGCAAAACGAAGTTATAGTAAAGAATTTTACGAAATTTAATGTCCTAAACCAAATTTCGATTATCTCTCTCTAGGATATCCACAGCATTTGGAAGTCATTTTGAGAACATATACATTGGAAAAGTAGACTGCACTCAAAGGACGCCTCAACAAGCCAACTACTTCAAGATGAAATTTTACTCAAAGAATTTAAACTTAAATCTGCCTGTCTACACACGCGTCGTAAAATTTATCACCCGCCATAATCACATTCTACTCAATGTATAAATTTCGGAATTCAATTTCAATTAAGGTTATCACATAAAGAAATACGCCCAAAGAACGTTTAATTGTCGCCTCGTCTAATAAAAGCACTCGAGGGAAATCATTTATCATGGAAAAGAAGTTGTAAACAATGGCTAATAATTCCGTTCGCCAGGCAATTTAGTTGATATGGTTGGTCGGTAAAGATTTTATTGCCCATTAGTAATTATTTCGATTATGAATTCATATTTAAGACCAAATTCGAATAAAGAATGTCTTTACATGGCCTAAGTCTGGGGATTTAATTATAAAAATGATTTAATGAAAGAAGCCACAAAGTTTTCGGGTTAAAAAGATTCTGGGTTTGTCCAGCATATTAATTGATTCAATTATAAATATGAATGAAATTCTAAATTATTACCAATAAAATCCCACGCGAGAGCCACGGGGATGGAGTGGGGTGAGCACAAAAGACAACATCAAGAGCTAGTAGCGGAATGCATTTTTTGCTGTAATTTGCCGACAGAATTAATCCCACTTTGTTATTATATAAAACTCCCAAATTTACATAATGTATCACTGAGCACACAAAAATAATCACTGGGATGGTTAGAATACAAAATTGGTAGCAATGATTATGAATTTAATCAATTTTTATACCAGAAATTTTAGATGAAATTGATGGTTAATGTTCGTTTTGGGTAGTCATAATATTTTGCATTAAAATAAACTTTAGAAAGTAAAATTTCCGGGTCAAATTGAAATTAATTATTATCTATGATAAACTGCTCTTCCTCTCATTTGAGTAAGTAATGTTAAAGTTAATGGACATCGTCCTACTACTGAAAAAACATTTTTTGAAATCCCCCAGACAGAATCGCCATTTGAGGAACAAAAATATATTAGTATCATTGTTTTATAAGTAAATCTTACGTTGTATACTAAGAGAGGATGATTTTCTTAAGTACATCCATGGTTAATCTCCCACATCTGCATATAAATTTTACATTTCAAGAACAATTTTTCACGTTCATTTTAAGATACTTTACAACTGCCAACATGAATGTAAGCGAAAAGATTTATATATGCGCGCGTACATCCGTTATTGCAATAGCATTCAGCAACTACGATTACCTGGCGACGATGATAAAGATTTCTAATGCTACATTCAGTAACTCGTTACAATTTTTCTAATTCTATGGCACTTCCACACGGAGAGAGATTCTGAAACAGCGTTCATCTTTCAAAACTCAGCTGAAACATCGAAAAATGACAAGTGTAAAATTTATGGCTGAGGCTGAAGCTGCAGCGAGAATATATTGTTCAAATATTTGGCAGCATTTGGAAATTATTTTGAGAACATATATATAGGAAACCTCGCGAGAATAATATAGCTGGCTAGTTCGACCTTGACTTCGTGGTAGGACTCCTTAATCAGCGGAAAAAATCGACAGATACAATGCACCACTGTTCCTAAGGTGTGGAGGATAGCCTTTATATGCTTTCCCTTTTACTTTCAAGACAATTTTACATTTCCATACAAAAAACGAAAAACCGTTTAGAGAATGTTTGGATTTATTTTAACAGTACTTCAGAAACGTTTTGATGGACTCTTAGAAAGATTGCAAGGGTTTACAGACGAAATTCTTCTTAGCTTGAATAACTTTCGAGTGTGAATTGGAACATTTCCCAGCAGTTTGCACTAGCCCTTTTACTGTTTAGATTAAGAAATAATCTTCACCGTTAAAAGGTTTAACAACTCCATAATAAAATTACAGTTTAGAGTATCCATTTACGAAGTAAGTTGAGCTACACTTTGAAAGCATATGAATTATCCGTTAATTTCACCTAATGGTTCAAATACGTGGTAAACACTTGCATAGCCTATGCAATTTATTTCCTCATAATTTATTTCATATTTGGGTTGAAATACCCTACAGACTCGTTATTTATTACATGTCCTCGAACTGTGTTTAATGATTAAGACAGCCTATCTTTAGTGATTCGGAGTGCTGATTCACTAAGGAATTAATTTTGCATCTACAATTTGTTTCGGCGAGTTTAACCTCAGGATTAAAATGTTTGTTTAGAAAAGAATAGAGAAAAATATACCTCAAAAGCTACTTAGATATAGTGATACTGAACTATAAAATTAAATTTATCACTCCTATGTCGTAAAATGGCTACTTACAGAGCAAAAATAGTGTGCTGCACTTATGTGGACTAATACCACAAAACATTGTGGTTCGATGAGGAAAGCAGTTAAAATTACCTCACTCCTCATCTGGCCCAGTAAGCCCCATTCCAACTCCAAAAGTTTAGGTGGATGGTGGACGTAATGAAGATACAACTAGGCTTCGGGCTGAGGACTTTAGACAAAAAAACAATTTAAGGTATGAAGGTGAGGTTATGAAAATGTGATAACGTGTCATCGTATTGCTTTCACATGAGCATGGCTTGTAGGCGTTTTGCGTTGCTCAGCGGTTTCCTATGTAGAGTATATTGACCTCGTCTAAGAGACACCGAGGAGCCAAAGGAAGAAATTTTAACCAAAACTTCCGTTCCATACACCCTTAAACAAAAAATAACATGTAAATCAGTGCGCAGCGGTTCCTTTTGAAGCGTTCAAAAAGGGCCGACTACAATTCAAAATAATAACAGTGAACTGTATTCGAATGGTTTGTGAGTATTCATAAGAAAGACCTACGTAGGACTTGAAAAAGAACCCTCAAAGATCGAAGCAGTCAAAAGAAAATTCAAGGTAACTTTAAAATTGGAATGCCCACTATGGAAAAGTTAGCTTCCTCGGATAATACTTTCCTTATATTTTGTCTTTTTTCCTTTTTTAAAAAGGCAACGCATTTATCAAAGGAAAGTATTAAATTTAAAAGTTAATTTTCAAAAGGGGCGTATCCATGGCTAGCTATCTGGAAGTAGGAGCCAGGTTTTTGAGAAAAAACCCTTATTCTCTGGCACATAAAAATATGTACAACGGAAATGGGTATAGATTTTTAAATATTTAAACTATAACTTTAAAATTTATAAAAACACAATGATAATCTTCGCTTTAAAATTTTTGAAAGACAAATGATAAAGTTAAGCTTTGTTGAGACTTGTCTTTAGTTTGTTTAAGAGAGAAGAGGTAAGATACCACAATTCCAATCGACAAAATCCGCGAAAGAGATACCTCGGCAGTTTATATAGACAAGGTGGGAAAAAAGCCTGCGATAAAATCTGCAAAATTATTGACAGAATCAGAGCCGCGCCGTCCTATGGGTGCAAGGGGTGCAAAGCACCAGGGCGGCGGCATCTAGGGGCGGCAGCAGAAGCGTGGCCAGCCATTACTATTATTACAACAACATTATTTGTTTTTTCTGTCGATACACACGACTTATCTAAGAAAGACTATGATGTGACATTAAAGACTGACACCGTTTAGAATAAAGAATTAAGGATAGCTCAAGAGAAGAAGGGAATACTTGTGCGGTGGATTTAATCGAAGTTATTTATGTTGCAATACAATTTTTATTAGAAACTTTCATATTTATGTGCAAAAAATAGATTTTATACAAATCATATCACTTTAAGTTTTGTGCATTACGATAATGTTCCTCGAAAGTAATATAAACAATTAAAAATGTATAATTCCTGATTTACACCGTCAGCATACGGAATATGCATTCTTAATTGTTGCTGATGTTTTGTAACCAATGTAAACAGGGGAACGAAGTCATACGTATACAACACTGGTTTTTCAGTCTTTCAAAATAATTTTTACCTGAATATCAGGATATGTACGGTTTTGGTATTTAATTTTAAGGGGCGGCAAATAATGTTCGCACTCGGGCGGCAGATAGGCCGGCCACGGCTCTGAGCAGAATTCAGGCCGTGCCGATATCTTAACTCCCTCAAGAGAAGAAACCGAACTACGGCAAGTGTGCTATCAAAAGAAAGATCCTGAAAGATACTGAGTGTCATGTTGAAGAAACCTCTAAGTCTATCTCCAAGGAAACTCGAAGAGAGTGTTAAATACCTCATTTTGCATTTAAAATATAATAAAAAGATTCTACAACGCTCTCACAAGTACCTAAGGAAATCCTATAATCCCTGAATAAAATTGAAAGAATTACCGTATGTTAAATACCTCATTTTGCATTTAAAATATAATAAAAAGCTTCTACAAAGCTCTCACAAGTACCTAAGGAAATCCTATAATCCCTGAATAAAATTGAAAGAATTACCGTATGTTCAGGTTTATAACTTGCGTGTTATCCGTACAAAAACTTATAAGAATTGTATAAAAGACCAAATATAATCACATATATAAAAAGCAAATGTCTGTCCGTCCGTCCGTCTGTCCGTCCCCCTATTTATCTCAGAAACTCCTTGTCTTAGAGACCTGAAACAAACTGCATTGTGTTTCTACGATGCTGAAACCCCCAGGAAAACTATTCTCATCTCTGTAAAGGCCCGGGTTCGAACCCAGGAGCACAAAATACGTTTCCATAAGAGATGTACGTAAATTACGTTTTCATGACTTGCAGAGGTTGTCTCTTTTACAAAAAATTAGAAACAATGGTCCTACGAAATTGAGAAAAGTGCCAAAAGAAAGGAAAATTATCATAAAATCTTATTTTAGTCGTGAATCATTTATATCATTTCGAAATTGCGAGAACTTTGATAAAATAGACGAAAAATTGATAATTTTTTTGTGAAATAAGCAACCCATCCCTTTGACGACTAAGGCCATTGTTGAACGTT
>KZ308228.1:2788680-2864752 GCA_000376725.2 Ladona fulva
CTTGACGGGGGCGTTTACTAGTATATTATATAAATTATAAAGATTGATACTGGAAATACACTTTAAATGCTTGAATTGTAGCTTGTAACATAGAATAAATATGCGAATACTTTTCTACGAAAATTTACTATCTTATACCTTCTACAAAAAAAAACCTTCAGGATTTGTTGAACGTTGCTAAAATAAAAGCCAACGTTAAAGATAATAGAACCATATTATTAATCAATAATTATGATCGCAAGAAATTTTATATTTTATACTTTTCAAACCACATTGCCGCGGCGGGATGGTGTATCTTACCTAAGCTTTCGGTATGCCGCATATTAGCATATATCACCTGATCTATGCATCATCATAAGAGCAAGGGTATAAAAATGTCGAGGATAAGTATACTAAGATCCGATATTTTAATGTATACTTAAAATAACTTGTATCTTAAATAACTTGCAGCTGGCTTAGCTTACTATGTAAATTATAAATTGAAGTTTGTTAAGATTTTTTAATGAAATTGTGCCACACACTTCCTTCCGGAGGTTTAGGGGGTTTACTCCCCGACCTGGGTGAATATCAGACGGGTTGTTTTATTTTTCTTCCCACAAATGACTACCACCTGGCCTATTGCCTATCTGTGGTCCTTAAATACATAATAAATAAATAAAATGGGCTTTAACTAATGTTAACTCTATTGCATTGTGTTATAATGTCTGTTAGAGTTTAAATTGAGATTATAATAGTTAATTTCCTATATATAGTATATGATAAATTAGCACGGATAACAACTATTGTCTTCACTTTAACTCTAACAAAACGTTATAATACCAGGCCCTAAAGTGAACATTAGTTAAATCCCATTTTAAGCATAAATTGTAATACTGGGCTTAAGTCTATAAAGACTTCATCGAGCAACAAGAATATTTGGTAGACATTTTTAATAGAAAATTAAGAAGTTGGCCTGTGCTCTTGTGCTTGCGTTGAAGTGCTCCTTAGCTTATATGTTACTAAGCTTAAAACGGGAAAGCGCCGAGGAGGAAAAGACTGGTATTCACCGATCAACATAGTACCTAACATTTTGTAATGCGCTTAACCTAGCAGATGAATTAACCTAGAGCATGATCACTCATCAGAAAATATCATATTATTCAAAACAATGCCTTTCTCCTAAAACTAAGAAACATCATCTTTGCGTATGTATGTACTCCACGCCCGAATAAGTCTACCTAGGTCCATGTCCAAAAAATAGCCTCGAAAATCAGTCATGTTCCACTTCAGGATGATACGCTCTTCTGAGAGACAACGCACCGAAGGGAAAAGACCCCTCTTCCGACCTCAAAAAACGCTTCAATTCCCACGACGACCAATTCGGCCAGCGACGGGTCACGAAGCGACGTAAATTATTCAAGACGCAAACCTCAACTCATCGATTACTTTTCCCTCGCAGACCAACGGGAGAAATTATTTCCTCAAACGATCGCCACCGACTTTTTTTCGGAAAAAATACACCAAAGCGTTCGCGCGAAGGCGTAGGAATCGGTGAGAGGGAACAAACAAGAGAAAGCAAAGAAAAGGACGGCGAGCAGAGATTGAAAGAGGGGGCAAAAAAAATCCGAATAAAACAGTTCAGTCTGGAGTCTAAAGGAAGCGGTTCAGTTGATGACGTGTGCACACAGGAACGAAAGAGTTGGAACCAAACTTACCCACTGATCACCAGCCATTTAGCACGGACAAAGACGAGGGCAGAAGGGGGTGAGGAAGGGGAGAAGAGTCTCCTTGCCGGGGGAGGAAACGGAGGTGCTAATGTGACCGGCAGTCCGAGGGACTCCTCACAGTTCCGGGGACTGCTGCTAGAGGGTGGGAGAAGATGTAGGGAAGATGGTCAAGGGATGGGAGAGATCTGTGGGAAAGAAAGGTGAGGTGGCTTTTTTTTACTAGATCGAACATCACGTCACACAAACGGACACGTGAGAGATATGGAAAACGGTTTCTCGGATCTTTCCATGACGAGATGCGAGGCACTCAAAGGTCAAATACATCCGCGAAATGGAGTACGTATCGGAACATCCACGTCGACAAAGTACGAAAATTGAAATTACTAAATAGTGTTCTCTGTATCTGAACTCATTAAATCCTACTTTATTTCCTACTCACAATCTAGAACTCAAAGTCGGTCCTCCAATCATGTTACTTTGAAATCTAGATCCACCAAAACTGTGCAATGGTACTGCAACGGTGTACGTTAAGAACTTTTACGATCTTATTATTCATTCCTACGGCAAGGTTAGGCCAAAATAGCCTCTCTTCCACCATTATTGAAGCGACTATTTTAATAGGACGCGCCAAAGGAGATGATGTTTTCATTCCTAGAATCCTACTCATTCCCATGAACCCTCATTACCGTTTGAATTCAAAAGATTTAAAAAATTCCATTCGTTCGACTTTTGCCATGTCAACCAACTAAGCTCAGGAATAATCACTGAAAATTGTCGGTATTAATTAAGGTATTACTAAGCTCAGGAATAATCACTGAAAATTGTCGGTATTAATTTGGGAACACTGCTTCTCACACGGAAAATTCTATGCGGAACGTTCGAGTAGATTTTAATGACTTAATTTAAACCGAATTAAAAATAATTCTACTTTATTATTTATTTTACCCTTACGTCGAGGTTAGGCCCAATGAGCCTCTCTTACACCTAACCTCTGAGTCAATGAGTAAAAATTATTAAAATAAAAGTTAACTTACAACTAACATCTATGGTAATTAATACAATTCTAAAAGTCCCAATTTCTAAAAATGCTACACCAAAATTAACACAAAAATCACATCAAATATAACCTAATATTTTAATCGTCTGTACCTTTTTAACAAATATTGTTCGATATCTTCCCCGGACAGATAATAAGCTACCTTTTTAATCACCAAATGTTTAAACGGATGTTTTATTAAATGAAGTTGTTAATTTTACAGATTGGATATTGAGTTTAAAGTGCGTGGTATGGTTAATCATACTTCATTCGTTGAATATTGAGTTTAAAGTGCGTTGTATGGTTAATCATACTTCATTCGTTTGGTTTAATGGTTCGGAAAGTAGTACAGCATGGTATTTGGTACCTAGCTGAGCATGTAAATAATTGTTTCCGATCAACGCTGGTACATACGCAGGTATTTATCACTCTTGATTTCTCCGCGAAGAATCAACTAGTAATTCAGATAGTAGTATATACTCTTAAGTACTTTTGTTACATCTATGCAATTCGATAACGTTTTACATTCTCAGAGAAAAATAACACCTCTGCAAGTGTAATTTTCTCCCTAATTAAAATACGGCTTAGCATTGAATATATATGCACTGAAATACATAATAATATAAAACGGTCACATAATTATAAAACACAATTGAACAGTGATTAGGACCATTACCTTACTTTTCATTCTAAGTTAGTAATAATTAAGATCATTTTTAAGTGCAAAGACATGATTTTTTGGTGCTCAAGTTAATGCTATATATTAATTAGCCTTTAGAGATGAATAATAAATATCACGGTCACATATTTCTTAAGTATTCTCATATCGCGATTAGTATTTTGGGCTACCTTTTACTTTAATAAGAGTTAAGAAAATTCATTTATCACTTCATAAAAGTACAAAGTATTTACATAATTATGATATTAAATGTAGGAGAGAGGCGGTAAAATTGATGAATAATTTAACGATATGATAAGGTATGTACATGTATGTACATACAGAGACGGTCAAGAGTAGGGTTCCGTGAATGCCAAATATCGGGCCCCCATTCTGTAAAGGCAAATTCTTGCTTTTTCAGAAATCGAGCAATATATCTATAGAAAATTTTAATGTCAAACATCTCGCTTTATTTATAGGAAGCGTGTATTGAATACAATACACGCTGAACTCAAGGCAAAAAAATGGCATACATTCTCAAAGTAACTGGGAGTTCTGATGATGAGTATGACAACCGGTAATAAGAGGATTGACTGAAAACACAACGGAAAATTCCTTGAGGTGACAATTTAACTAAAAGGAAGAATTATGTTAACCACTACGAAAATCATAGTTTTACCTGTCTCGGCAGAACTCGGAGTTTATCTTTAAATTAAGGAATATTTCTGATGAAGCGATACAAAAATCATCCAAGTATTGAGTATAACCGACATGGTTTGGTGAAATTTGGGCCATATGGCCTTATTTTCTATGATCCTAATTTCTTGTTCCTCTTATTTGATATTTCCGCGTTTCCGAAAACTTCTCTGCTATCGTAGTCACGTCTAGTTGTTATTTTCCGTAATGTCAGATAATCAGACATGATTAGATAGAGATGCTGGTTTTGACATACCCCCTGCCGTATGCCAATTGGGGTCTTGCGTAAATGTATCTTCCAAAAACTCCCATTTTATCATTTTTTCCATACCAGTCAATCTAATAAGGCGATATTGTAATTTACATATATCTTACAAGTCATGGAACATGTCACACACTCATGCTGTCAAACACGCGGAGTAAAATTAGAAATATCGAAAATGCGTGGGAAATGACACGATGAATAGATCGGTGCTACATTTTTAGCAGATCACTACAGAAAATTTCGAGAAAATAAAATGTAAAGCCTCAATCATGTAATTATACGTGGATATTTTACAAAAAGAATATCTTAGGCTATTCTCCACTTCTTAGTAATACCGGAGTATTTCGTATGGAAATTTTCTCTTTCGATAACAGTATGGTGTTAGGAATTTTAGGAATGAAGATTTCATTGCTAGAAAGAGCCACTTCAATTAAATATTTTGCACTCAGACTTAATTCTACGTCACGGCATCTCTTACATGCAAAGTATTCCACGTATATATGTACTGTACGCTACATTGTCTATTTGTTCCCTTAATGAAATTAATATTTCTCTAAGGTTCTCATTCGAAGGAAATCGATAAATACACCTTTATAGTATTGAAACAAGTTCTGCTTCATGTCACAAGCAATTCTGTCACTAAATACACATCTAAAAAAGAGACTCATACACTTAAACACTAAGATATGAACGTCTAAATTGCACGACAAAGTATGAAAATTTGAAGAAGGTGCTTTTAGATCGCTCACGCGGGAGCAGTATAAGGTTCAATGTCCAGCTCTTCGGAATTATAATCATTCAGATTTATGGAATGACATCCTAACGCTAAAATAATAACATCTGCAGTCTTTAATTATTATATTGACCATTTATTATATTTCAATATTAGCTATTTCCGCATCGATTCGATAAAAGAAGCCCTGATAACTGGAACCGAATCGAAATAATAAAAGAGAGCTGTGAACTAAAGGTTATGGTTCTCACCTATTGTTTAAAACCCACAGTCTCAGAAGATAGCTACTGAAGTAGCGGCTGTTATTAATGCCTCGGGTAGAGAATGACAGAGGAAATATTTATTGCTGGGTTATAGATCAACATAGGATTCAACTGAATTGAACTAAACGTGCTATAAACATCTCCTATTGTGCATTTTATTTATTTTTTTATTCGAAAATCAAGCTTATGAAATACTTCAATAAATTTCCTAAAATATATGTATTTGACAAACAGGGAAACTTCACCACCCATAAGTTATGAACAATTCCTATTGTGTATTTTATGTTTTTTTAATTCTAAAATCAAACTTATGAAATACTTAAATAAATTTCCTAGAATATATGTATTTGACAAACAGGGAAACTTCACCACCCATAAGTTATGAACAATTCCTTTGAACTTTTAAAATTTACTATTAAGTAAAATTTAAAAAAATTATCATCTTAATAACTTTAAAACTTAAAGCCTAATATTCTCAGGCGCAGTAACTACAATGATATATTCAAATGCAGAAATATACAATACCATTTTATACAACTTCGAATCTATTGAAGCTTGTGTACACAGGATTTTCCTTGATCTACATTTGATGACTATAATTAAATACATGTGTCGTGACATAATATCTACTACTCTAAATGGAGTAGAATTTATTAACAACATGAATAGAATTATTGCAAGAATAACGAGAGGGATATGTTGAATAATATTTGTATCTATTTACGAGGTCACCAATTCACTTACTTTATGACAAACCACATCTAAATTTCAATCTCTCCTGAATCATCCGAAACTCTTCGATATTAATCTGCTATATATGAAATTATTCTAGAACTTTTAGCCTTAAATGAATCCATATATTCATAGCTATTCATTCATTCAAAGTATTTCGTTTCGAACATTGCTGACTATAAAATTGCAATTTTAATTCATCTTCTATTTAAACGCATTCTCAATGGAAAATCATAATCACCTGCGCTAGTAGCTTTCAAGTATCCACTGAGAGATTCAGAATCTCGAAAGTAAATATATTCTTTGGTTTTAGAACATATAAATTATATGTATCAATATGGGTATAAGGTATGCCCAATTCGCGTTAGGAAGGTACATGGCGTCCCGAGAGAGGAGAAAATAGTGGAGGAGATGGGGTCCTTTTGAGGGATAATTCCCGCTATGCGTAATGCTTTCTCCTGCTCAGGAAGCGCTGCCTCCCCTATTATCTGACTTGGACTAGGCCCTTCTGCGCAGTAGACTACTGAGTGAGCGCCTTCCTAACGCCAATGAGCTGTAATATTTTAAATTTCCATTTCAAACTTTGTTTGAATTAATCGGTATATAAATTGCAATGCTATCTCCCATCAATTACAAATATTTCAAGGACATATGATGGCGATTTGTAGTATATTTACAAATAGTTCTCTTGTGCGACCTATATTAGAATTTAGTTGCGTAATTTGGAACCCTCGCCATAATTCTCAAACTCAAGTCGTTTAAAAAAACCAAATGAGCTGCATAACACGGCTTCATTTTACAGCAACCGGTTTCTTCTTTAATAAAGTGGATTACAATGCGGTATCTAAGCAATATAATCTTTTCCCCTCCAGAAAAGACGGACAGTGGAAGATATTGTGTTCCTACGCAATATTTTAGCAGGTTTGATTTACTCGAGTGAACTTATTTCTCTTGTTAACATTTTATTGCGACGTTCTAAATATACCAAGCTATTACGGAATTCTTTCGAGAGAGTTCATGTATATTCATTTGAACCTGTGGCTAGAATTATGACAATGACGAATGAGGCCCTGAATAATGCCGTAGACTATGATTAATTATGCGAATTGCTTCCTTCTATTAAGCGAAAACTTTATTCGTACCTGTCTGGGTAATTTAAGTTTTTCTTTTTTTAGATGTAATCATTTGTATTTATGTATTCATTCATTTATTATACCATATTTTGGGGTAGTTTCCTTTTTACGGTAAATAAATTATTATTACGGGTTAAAAGACCCATGGTATTAAGTTTCGCGATCTTTGCAAAGGCAAGTACCTCAACGCTGAGGATTTACTATTGCCATGTTTTCGCACAGTTCTCGAATATCACGAGTTGTCAAGGGAAGTAGTGTACTCAATAGATACACCTCCAATCAAAAGAGATTTAATTACTTGCTGATCTCATTAGCCGTCCAGAACCACTATAAAAAGAAACCCCAGCATTATCCCAATTATAAAAGTATTTTGGCACCGGATGTACTTCCTTTTAGTGTGTACCGAATTGCACTTAATTATCATGGAAACAAGCGAAAACACACTTTGTAAAATTTTTCTCATGAGTGAAATGATAATCTCAATTACCAGCTCACAAAAACTATCTTAAAGATACCAAGCCAAAAACACATCGCGTTATTATTATTTCTCTGATAATTTAATTCGATTAACATCTTAATTGCTAGCATTCCGCCAACCTTTTTATTTATGGCATTTAAACAAAGATGCTCTGGAAAAAGTTACTAAGAAAGAACCCTTTCGACAATAAATAATTTAATTTATGATTTAAAATACATATGCATTATAGCTGATTCGTTTGCAATGAATCTATCCCTGGCTCTTGGCATGGTTACCTGAATACTCCGATATGATCGAGAAGATGCCCATCTGCCTTCTTGAGGAAGATGAAGAAAGCTGATGACGCCACCGTAATGCGTGCATTCTACTTAATTAATAAGTAACGGTCGCAGGAAATAAATTTCCGCAAGCCTCGAATGACGTCAAAGGAAAAGATCGCGATGAGAGTACGAAATAAATCGATTTAAAATGTTCAGCTCTCGTTGAAAAGGGGTTTTGCATCTGTGGGATACAATATAGATGAGTATTTGCAAACGTTTATGTGTAATGCTGACTGTTGTAAAAAGCCACTAAAATGTGCATAAACCACAGATTTTGTTGTATACAAATTTTTTTTTAATATCACTAGATAGTGCTCGGGTATGTTTTACCGACTGTTAAGTCACTTTAAATTACCAAATGCATTTGATGAAGAATTGTAACCCGAAGGTTGAAATAGCATTGCATAACGAATTAAAGATTGATGGCGCACTGAATAGCAAAAAACTGAATACAAATTTTCGATGTGTTCTTTATTTTCTTTAAGAGAAATTAAAGGGAAAACTCAAGGTAATGAAGTCCCACTTTAATTTTGCGTAGTCATTAATATCGTTCTTATCAGTATATCCTTCATGGCATTAAATTCATTACAAATCGTGATTCTTTGGGTTAAGCTTTCAGGTCGACAGATTTTCGATGCTCGAGATAGCCACCGATATCTATAGCAAGTATATTTAATATAAAAATTAATTATGAACCACGATTTTAGAAATTTGACAGCCTTATTTTGTTCTCATTTCTTTTTCAATGAATTGTAATGATTTAATTATAAGTTCAAGCTCAAAGAATACGAAATATAGAATAGTAACAGCTAAAATGAGAAGCAAAGGGAGGAGTCTACTCAACAGCGTTACGTTTGCATTACTTCATTCTCTCTTGGTTTTCCTTGTATACCTTACCCTAGATTATTCAAACTGACGGGGTACTAATTATTTGCGAAATCTCTCAGCATGCAGAGATGATTTGTCATTAGGCGCACTAGGCGCTAGCTGAATGCCTCGCCATGATAAAGGCCCAAAGAGAAGTTTAGCCCTTTGTGAAGGTGAATAATTTCTTGGTGGGGCTCGCAATGGTCCTTGAATCTAATACATCTTATTGCTAAAATTCATCCCTGTCTGCACGAAGATTGATCAATAGAGATTTATACACAATATCCAAGGATATATTGGTTGTTTAGAAGTAAATACCAATAAAACTGCTTATTTATTTTGTAAAGTTAGCCACTTAGACAAATGTATGTGACGAAATACACTTGTCTACGCAACATATTGCAGGAAAAACACAATAACAAATCTTACGTATGGAAATACGAGAGATGACATATTCATGGGACTTCGTCAAATCTGTCGCGGAGTTGCGAAGGAATCAGATGCAGCATTGCCCTTCCGTTTCAAGTTTCATGTCAAACCAATCTATGTGGCGTTAAGATCGGGGTCTACTTGATTAGGGGATTTAATAAACAGAGTTTTATTAAGCCAAGGAAGTAATCACGGGAGTTCGACGTTTGCCTTTTGTATTTCCACTTAAGATGAAAAAGATCATCCAAACCGGTATCCGAATCGAACCCGGATGTTCCCTTTTTTGCGTCCCTAAAGGGGCTGAGCCGAACCACTGACTTCCATAACTGTTTTCCTTCAAAGCGATGAGTGATATAAGAGAATTATACGGGATTATTAAGAACGCACGCTGACTTCTTGCCAAACATCGAATGCGAAGAGGATTTGATTGATAGATCAATTTGATTTCAACTCGGAAAATCTTTCAAGCGATCGCTCAACCGATTTGCGGGTTAGCTATTTCCTCGGTAGCTATGTAGGACGCAAAGAAATAATGGATATAACCCCCTTAGCTATAGATATTCTAAATGTTCAAGAATTTTTCAGGCCGATTTTTATTTCTAAATCTAGATTTAGACCCTGAAAACGCCTATTTGAGGGTGACAGTGGGCGTAAACACAGTGGTCAACCAATTTTTCATGCTTATTAGCATGGTCGACCCGAAGAACGAGTACATTGGTGTCCAGAGTCATTCTGCCGTCATATTAATATATCAAAAGTTTTGCTAATTTTCTATTTTCTAACGATAATGTTGCCAGTGATTGGGAATAATGTGAATGTTTATATTTTAAAAGATAGTTTCATTACTATTGCCGCATTGTCACTATGAATCAAAAATTCGACAAATAATTTGATTAATAATAAGTGAATACAATGCGAAAAACGTTGATTTATAATTATAGGCTTCGATTGATTCACTAAAAATGTATTCAGGATCAATTTAACGACTTCACTCGCAGAACCTTCCTGATATACACCGCAGTATGCCCATTATGAATGTAATATATCGTATTCCATTTTCAAATTAAAAATTACATCTCAATCCTTATCCCAGAGCAAAAAAAAGCGCCTTTAAGAAACTGTAAAGCTCACTAATATAAACTGCCAGATTAAATAAACACAATTCATATCATATCAATAGATTCTGGCAAGACTTTGAGGTAGGAAGCCATAACGAACTGAGAAAATGAAAATGAAAATAGACATTTACTCGTACCACATAACGTTGTCATTTTCACAATTCATTTCGTTTGAATTTTTCGGTTTCAGAAACAATATAACGATCTTATTTATGTTCCGAGGCTGGATGTTGACTTCCACCTTCAGGTTAGGTAATATATTAAAGTATACGAGGTTAGTATTTGTGGAGAGGATTTGGATAGTTAGGTTAAGTCTTAGAAACCTTTTCAATTTATATTTTAAGCCTTAAACACGTGTTTAATTACGTCATCTAATAAGAAAATAAAAACGTAATGAGCGAACGTAACGAGAAACAGGCGGCGGAATGAAAACTAAAAAGATGATAAACGGCCAAAAATATTTATGATAAACACGATAACTTTACCTGCACACTGGTAGAATCACTATACCTAGGGAAATATTATGGATACGAAGATCACCAAGACCCTATCGCTATCTATTGGGACACTATAGATATCATAACAAAAAGTAGCGCCTAGAATCGATTTTTCTCTCAACTCAGATTATAATCCGATTCATCAAAATGGAACATATTTCTACTATCCGCTTGAGTGAAGAATTTTTTCATGAGTTTAGGTGCTCCTATTTTTAGAAGTATTGATTATATCCTTCGAGTTTTGTTGAGTTTTTCGGCGTAACTTTGTTAGCTCCTCCCTTGTGCGTAGAGAGAAAAGTCGGAGTAAAATTCGTCGAGTATTTGTTATGCAAATTTCCCTCGATAACTACAGAGATCTTGGCCATAGAGGCACTCAGAGCCATTCTAGAGCAAATCTCCCAGTCGCACATTTTGCATCAATTCAATAACAAGAGAACGAAACGCTAGTTTTATTTTCCATTAGCCTCCGTTTCTCGTAACCTCCGAGCGAGGAATGGCGTCCATTGAAA
Organism: Ladona fulva; assembly: GCA_000376725.2. Lineage (NCBI taxonomy): Eukaryota > Metazoa > Arthropoda > Insecta > Odonata > Libellulidae > Ladona > Ladona fulva. The sequence goes on from KZ308228.1 coordinate 2,800,121, forward strand.
TGGCAAAGCGCGGACTTGGTGAAAATTGGTGCGGCGGTCCTCCAGCAAGAGAAACAGACGGACTTCGTGCACCGCTAATGTTAACCTTAACAATTTAACCCGCGTTAAGTTACCCGGACGAAAGCGACCCCGAAAATCAAAGCGAAGAGTTTCGAAAACTCCGCGGGTAACAAACGAGGCAGCTGCATCGGTGACGAACAATGGCAGACGCAAATTAGCAGATCACGAAACGAAACGTCGGCTTTCCTCCTTTTCCCAAAAGTTCTCCGCCTCTCCGCCCACCAAAGGCCTTCGAAGTCTCTTACTCGACCCATCGGAATGCGGCCGAGGAAAAAAAATAAATTCCTCGGGCAGCGCTTAAAAAGTCACGCGTGCCAAGACTTCGCACCGCACAGAGGGATACAAGAGACTCTAAGCAACGAGTGTGTTTGCTCCTACAGATTTACATCTTATTTTTCCCCGTGGAAGGGGATGCTTTGCATACTCTTCTCCACTACAGTCCGCTTTTCTAATTAGCCCTTTTGGAATATAGAGCGTCGATTATCCTGAGCTGGACTTCTCTGAGCCTCAATTTCGGAAAATGTGCATTGTGTGCTCACGAGTGAAAAAGTTACTGCTGTCGATTTGGACTTACCTAACTTCTTTCCTTTGGAAGAAACATTCCGGATACACGCGGTGCGCTACAAACGAATATTGCTGATATTGACATACGTTCATAAAGTTATAAGATACTGTTTTGAGGAATGGTATAAGCAAAATAAATGATGAGTTGGTAGGGTACGTGATTACTGTACGTTCAATAAATGCGACAAGCAATGTAAGGAATCATGAGAAAGATAAATCAAGTAGCTAGGTTAAATGCAAAAAGAAACCTCTGAAGCGCAATCTAGTTTATTGTAAAACTTTAACATCTTTTATTAAAGAATATGGCATTATTGCTTCAGAAAAGATACAAGGAAGAAGAAATGTATTTTATGGGCGGAAGAGATGTTTCAGAGACGCCGATTTAGAAGGGATATCTCGGAGATCTACGCGTTAATAGCAGTATAAGTTCAAAGCTCCTTAATATACATACATCAATCAAGTTATGGTCTTTCGGGTTAAGATCCTTCCTTGACTCGTTTATTCACAATTCTCTTTACAGTAGTCGATGAAGACTTCAATAAGTTTTTGCTATGGTATAAAATGAATTCCAAATACAAACAGTATACTACTCGCATTATTACACATTTATTTTTAAAAACTACCATGAAAAATTGGTTTAGTGAGTATTCTTCTGGAAATTAAGGAAATTTTCTGAAAGGTGTGATACGCTTTTTCAGGTAATTTGAGTACTTGTAAGCACATTTCATTCTAATTGTGCTATTTTTATGGGGGGCGGAGGCATGAGAATAATTGTCAGAAGGAAAAATATAGGAGTATTTGTGATTTTGAATATAAGATTAAATTTTAACTATTGAATATCAATAAATACCAAATATTGATGATATTTAGTTAATACGCAATTTACGGTCTCAAATATATATTATGGAATTACAAAAAGTTGAGAATTCCTTTTATGTAATACTAGTAAACGCCCCCGTCATCGCGTTAGGAAGGTACATGGCGTCCCGAGAGAGGAGAAAATAGTGGAGGAGATGGGGTCCTTTTGAGGGATAATTCCCGCTATGCGTAATGCTTTCTCCTGCTCAGGAAGCGCTGCCTCCCCTATTATCTGACTTGGACTAGGCCCTTCTGCGCAGTAGACTACTGAGTGAGCGCCTTCCTAACGCCAATGAGCTGTAATATTTTAAATTTCCATTTCAAACTTTGTTTGAATTAATCGGTATATAAATTGCAATGCTATCTCCCATCAATTACAAATATTTCAAGGACATATGATGGCGATTTGTAGTATATTTACAAATAGTTCTCTTGTGCGACCTATATTAGAATTTAGTTGCGTAATTTGGAACCCTCGCCATAATTCTCAAACTCNACGACTAAAATAAGATTCTATGATTAATTTCGTTTCTTGTGACACTTGTCTCAATTTCGTAGGACCATTTTTTCTAATTTAATTTTGTAAAAGAAACAACCTCTGCAGGTAACGAAAACTTTAATATTTAAAAAAAGTAACTCATGCTTCAAAATTTGGTTGTATTGCAACTAAGACACCCGCCAAGGCACCCAGCTGATACATTTAAAGAGAGGTGGAGAGCCTACGGCCTTCAGTTCAAATACCGCCTTGTTGATCGTTCAGTGTGGCCCTTTGATCACTTTCTCAAAAAAGTGCCCAAATATAGATAATTTTGTTTCCCAGCCTTGCTAATGACGCCAGGTGTAGGACGGAATAGAAAATATTCCCCTCTAGTTCCATCAACAAATGAATTCTTTTTCTCATACACAATGTCCATGTTAAACTGTTTGAATGTAAGCAGCACTCCTCTCAAGAGCATGACATTACATGTAACTGAATGGCACACATCAGGCATTCCAATGAAGGAGGTTCCCCACCCCTGCTCCAAACTTTTTAAAATAGGGAACGAATTCAATTTAAAATACCAAGTATGTGTACAATTTAAGAAGTAGAAGGTGAAGATGTATTATATTACATTACAAGTAAGAACTGAATAGGAATTCAAGATTGCGAGATTCTCATCCTTCATTCGACCAGATCTCAAAAAATTTAATTTGCGACTAGCGAGTGGAGGAATTGAAGAATGAATAGATTTATTCTTGATTTTTACGCCTGACGTAAGTTTTTGACTCATATAAGTTGAGGGATTGTAAGCGAGATTGGCCTTTATGAATATATTTATGTCCAAACGCATATCAAAAGAACAGAAAGTCTCTTTGTAACTTGGTATCTCGACGGAAAATAAGGAAAACATACAAGGAATATTATGACAAATACGGCTGAAAAATCTCCGATGTTAATTATATATACAAACATACATTTCAAATGCATCATACATTACTCCGGACATACGCATGGACATTTCACCTCCGATATATTTACTTTCGCCGACTTGGTAAACTTTATCGCAAAATTTTGGAATTTGAAGTGAGTTTGCCTTTCGATTCAGTCTTGGAATTTCTGATTAAATATGTTAAGGTCACAAGTACTTTGATACCGATTTTTTTTAGTTCTAAACTTCGTCCCAAGCTATTCTTCGCTAGTACTTATAAAACGAAAGTAGCTTCTGAATATTTTCTTACAGCTACAAACAACTGAATTTGTTATAGATATATTGCAAGGAAAGGGTAACAGGTGACTTCGCACGTAAAGGCGTGCAACTAAGAAATTTCTCCTTGAGAAGCGGAGATGAAAAAAGTCTGGTGGTACCGAGACACGAACCCGTGTCTCCATTGGCCATATTGAGGAACCAATAGGCTTGGAGATTTATTACAATGTAAGAGGTAATGGCGAATTAAATCCTTTACAGAATATCTTACTTGAATCCTCCTTATTCGGTAACGTTCCAAGAAAACTTAATTTTACTTTCAAATATTACTCAGTCGCTGGAAACGATTCTTCCGAATATTAAAGGAATTTTAAATAAACTGCATTACAATTACACACTCTTGGACTTCTCGATGTGCTGGAGACGAAGCAAGAGAATACTGAAACTTGATTCTTCAAATCTTTCTCGAATCCATCATCTATAAATTCACAGGCAGAAATGGGACAAGTTAACAAGCCCCAAAGATTGATTTCTGGAGAAGTTTCCATATTTTTAAGATTCGTATACATTATCAGATTAATTCAATTTTTCCTACACATTGTCCAAATTTTATGTGTACAGATGCATACCTCGTTTAAAAATAACTCTTTGGTCTGCTTTCAGTTTCAGATCATAAAACGCTACCTTAAAATATTTTTTCAATTTTATCTGCTACATTTTCTAGTATTCCGGAGGGAATTCAAATATATCTTAGCGAGGATTGAATATATGAAAAAATTCTTGAAAGATGGATCAAAGAAACTTTATTCCCATAATCTTTGAGAGAGGAGCTTCTGCTATATCTATAACTGTAGCATAAATTAAAAATGAATCATTAAATATTAATAAAATAAATTGTTAATTTTAACTGTCATTTTACAACTAATGTGTAGTTTTACTTCTTGGATTTAATCACTTATTGAATTTCAAATTCATTATATATTATTTCATAATTCCAAACTGAAATTAGTGTAAATTATAATTCATACGATACTTCTCAATCAAAACAATAAAAACTGATTTTAGAGCATTAAAACGGGCATAAAGATCACTTTTCCAGCGCTTTTTTCACACTTAAATACATCTCAATTCATTTATATATTTAGGTTTAAAATTGAAGTAACTAAATTATGCCATGACCATAAGGTAATATAGGCTATCTGTAGGTGAATTGATGACGCCCAGTTAACTTTCAATTTAAATTATCTAAATATATTATTAGTTGTTAAGCTTCGTAAAGTATTACAAATCATTACTATTCATAGTTAACTGGATGCTTTATTTATAAAATGGAAATTAAATAATACTACAAATCAGTGTAAGTACTTCAAAATCGTACATTGCACGTTTTGATTATATGAGTATGAATAATATGTATACTTAATAAAATTTGTTCAATAGATTTATTTGATTGTACTAGAACACGGAATATAACGCATGGTGCATAGAAACAATATCGTATTATATAAGTATGTAAATTTTCATAGAGATATCTAGCTTCGATCGACACTCCCATTTTTTTAAATAATAAAAAATATTCATCTAATATTTTCATTATAGCGAACTCATTCCATATTTTCCAAAATAGTAATTATAAGTGACCGCATGCCTCCTCAGCTACAGTTTGCATAAACCACTGACGTTGTACCCCACTTCCGTTTAATCGCGAATGTCCGGCGCCTAACCCTATCTTCGGAGACGAAACAATTTGCCGGTGGAAGCGGTGCTCAGTTCGGCGGGCAGATGAGCGTCGCATTCGGGCGAAAGAAGAGGCGATGGGCAGGCGCCTCCGGAATCGCCGCCTCATTTAGTGGTCCATCACTAACCAAAGTTAAGAGAATGGAGCTACTTGTTGGACACGCGGTCGGGAGCCTGCTGGGAGATCAGTCGTCACACAAAAAAATTAAAGGTAAAAAGGACGATTCCGGAGAGGTGGAAAAAAATGTTAGGATGGCGGCATGCACAAGAGTACGCTGTTTTAGTTTCTTCTTAGCGGAATGAGCCTTATTTTCGGCCCAATTATTACCCGCGTCGCACGGAGACCGAGATATAGTTGCTTGCGATAACGTGGATCTTCGAATTATCGAACCGAAAGTTTATGTATCAGGCGAGAATATTAGTATATATTTGGATGACAAATACGCATCGCTTGGATATGAGCGTACGGGTTCGTTTCGATTATTTTTGAAGGAAATGAAAAGCAAATAAAAAGCGAGTGCGGATCCGAATGTTAAGTCGAAACGTTAATTTCCAATATAATTAACGGGGAACGAGTTTTGTTAGAATATTAGCATCAAAGTGCATATTAATAGATGTGTTATTTCTCATATTCTCGAGTAGCGGAAACTGAAGGATGCGAGTACAATTTGGACGATTTTTTTCCAAGAGTTGGACACGCGATTACGATAATTTCTAGAATTTACGAGTAATCTTCAATTGATAAAATTATCGTCTTCATTTTCTTTCCGGATTCATTCATAAATTAAACTCTAAAAGAAGATATCTCATTGACTGAGCAGGGAAAGCGGGAGAGTTCGGTATGGCGGTTGCAAGTAATTGAGCTCGCTAGGGTAAATATGCGAAGTATGAAAGTGTACGGCAAATACAATCAAGAAACAAAGAAGTTAAGCATTTTCATACTGCGTTTTGGAAATACTAAATTTAAATCAAAGTAGGACTAATGTGTACATAGCAAAACTCAAAATATTGAAATCTATGAGAGGATTTTATTATATATGTTTAAAGAGGAAAATGTATAACTGCCTCCTTAATGTAATGGATAATTTAAAAATGAACCGGTAAAAAAATTTAGAGGAAATAAAGGACGCAGGGGTTTAAAAACAGCTACAAATACGGATGAATTTATCTCAAGACAGTTTAGTTTTCTGACTCGACTGTACTGAATTGTTGAAATAAAACGTAAATATATCATCATAAATGTTTGTTTAATCCTAATTGAATATATAACGCATCACAACAAAGTTGATGTTTATGAGCGCTAGTAAATAATATATCGAAGGATGAAATTATATTTCAAATAAAAATGTCCCCAAAACTTTTCTTGGGTAAACCTGTTATATAGGGCTACTGTCGCTACCTTAGTAGAATTCTAATGTCTAACTTGAATTTCAACAACTTGTACAGACAACACTATTCAAATCCAAAATCATATAAAGAAATGTTCTGCAGAAGTCAAAAATCGTTCATAAAGACTGAAGTAACTGTATGAACTTCAAGGATCTCAAAAGCATGCTTATTCGTAGCATAGTTTAGATCGAGTCTTAGTAAAAATATCGTGTTTCAGAGAAACCTAGGTTTTTGGTTACGTATGAGATGAAGAATTATGCGATTAGCTTGAAGAGGCGCATCAACCAATCTTAAAAATGTTATCACATCATGACGCTAATGGTTATGCTGAGTGATTTGCAGAAAAATGTTGAAGATTCAACATTTTTTAGAAAAAGCCATCTTAAATAACACAGTTAACAACATGCATGTTTGATTAACAGATTGTTATTTGATAAAATTAATCTAAGGGAGAGGGTTAAAGGTACCTTTACACATTAAGGTGTGCGTCTAGGAATATTCCCAAGAAGTGGTGGACATGAAAAAGGTCTGATATGACCGGGACTCGAACTCTAATCTTCCGTGGAAGATCCTGGTTCTTTATTCAAGTCCGTTTCTTCTGGGGAAGTTAATCTACATTACTATATAATATACAAACACTTGATTTAGAAAGCTGTTACACTTTAGCGTCGACTGAATTATGGTTGATTGATTAGAGCAAACTAAACCTGAAATTTCAATAGCCTTAGTCCTCCCATGACACTGATACAGATAACCTGCAATTCAGGACAAGTATACCGCTACCTTAAGTTCTGCCGCTAATTTTCAACTGAATTTTAATTATCGCGAAAATGCCGCGGCTCTAAAGCAAAAAGTTGATATGGAAAACCTTGATTCAAATATTTCTCTGTCGTAAATTTATCTCTCAATCTATGCTACCGAAAGAGTTACCACAAAAATTATATAGTCTATCTTTAACTCAATATAGGAGTCATTACTTTGAGTTGCGTGAGGCAGTAAATTCATAAAGTTTAGTGGTTTAAAATTATGTCTATGTGAGTACCCTGCAAGCCGCCTATCGGCGTGTGGCAGGGGGTGCATGCACCATGACTCCATTTCCCTAATCGATTATTTTCGCGTATCGTTTGCGGAAGAAATGAGTTCTTGAATCGATTGGTTCTAGCATCTATTTCTCTGATCTTTCTGGCATTATCGGAACGGCCTGTGTAGCATGGTGAACGCATTATATCGGCTACGTCATCTCTGAACGTGCTTACTCTGAATTAATCCAGTAAATTGATCCTTTGTTGAAATCTTCTAACTTCCAAAGATTCCTAACTTGCGTCCTGAAGCATCTAAGTTACGCTCACTGATTTATCGTAGCAATTCTTCATAAAACGTATCGCCTTTCGCTGCACCTTCTCTAATTCTTTAATACAACACTTATCGGCAGGGTCCCATACACTACACACATACTCTAACTAACGCAAAATAACATCGCTCGCGAACTTTTTCGTCACTCCGACCGACTATTCTCTTTACGAAGCCGAGTTTCTAAGTGCTTTTCCTCATATATTATGGAAGTGGGCACTACATATTAAGTTATTCGTGAGAGTTACTCCAATATATTTTACCAATTCTACTGTTAATGAGTTTATCCCACGGAAACTGTACGGATAATCTTTAATAATAGATTTTCTTTCGAAGAAGTACTGAAGAACTACTGAACATCTGTCTACATTTACCTCTAATTGTCAATCGTCGCACCATTTCATAATATTATCTAAATCAATCGACAGGGTAAATCTATCCTATCTACTCTCTATTTCCCTGTAAAGGATGTCTATGTCAATGTTATATCTATGTCTCTGTTATGAATCCGATATTAACTATCAGAGCTTCGCTTACGCTGGTGCAAGACCAAAATCATTTCCATTATGTACTTTCCTATCCTCACCATCTCCTTCAATTATTTTTTTTGCTTCTTTTTATCCCGACACCAACCATTTGAAAAAAACCTTAGACCCTCTCTCGGATTAATTTACATGAGTAATTGCCTCTTTTTTGGCTGTCGTAAATTTTCATGACATAGCAGTTCATATTAATTTTATCATGGGTTTTCATTCTCCGTTTTAGTTCTGATTGCAAATAACTACGCATAATTTAGATTTGCCGGACGAGTGATAGAGATTTTCCGCGAATATTCGTGTTTGACTGTGATATTATACTCGTGCAAAGTCAAGCGGAGAAGTTACTAATCGGAATGCAAGAAAAGCAAACTCAATGACCGAGCAAACATCAAGATATTAATTTAATCTTGTGGCGTTTCATTACCATCATTGAAACTTTGAGCAGTTAAAACGCTACCGTACTTCTTGGAAAAGGATGAACGGAGGTTGAAATCAGTCTGATTCTGCGACCTAATACATCTTGCAAACAAAATCAAAATTCACTAAAGATGAGAAAGAAAACTTTAGATTGAAACACCCAAACATGTCTTTGGATGCCATTTGTTTCGCAAACTACCCAGCTATCATTATCGCGAACCATCTTTTCGATTATGCGATCTAACTACAAATTGCAAACGCAATTTCGATTCGAACTCCGTTAATATATTCTCTCTACAACAAATTATCGAGTTCTTAAAACATACGAGCTGGAAATCGCTGATAAATTCGTGGAATGATTGATGATCTATATGCCTTCTTTAAACGATGAATAAAAAGGGGTATAAGGCACTTATAGATTGAGAGCCGATCTTCCATTCCCAATAGGTCATCGTTTTCTAACATCAATCAGAATGTCAATGATCTCTATTTCCAAGGAGAAGCGGACATCGAAAACGTCTGGCAGGGCCGGGACTAGAACTTGGATCTACTACTTTCTGGGTGGCTGCTATAGCCAATTGAGCTATCGTGCCAGAACTATTATACATGTCGTTCGGAAAGCTTTGCAGGCAAGGGCGAGTGATTCGTCTGACTAAGCGGCATCGTCCAAAGTCACGAACTTATAGAGACATCAGCTACACAAAATGAAGGAGAAAATTACTCCTCTAAATAAAATTCACAGTAATAGGCGAGGTCTTGTAGAATGAAGAAAAGCGTTCTACTTTTTCCACAACAATTTCTTTGATAAAAGAACACCATTAGGTTTTGACAAATAATCATAATCGTTTCAACGAGAAATCGACCTGATGACACAACGCCTCTCTTCGTTTTATTCCCCTAAAGGTGAACGAAAAAGAAAAGGAGGATAGGTAATTTAGCACGGTAAGAAATCCGGAAAGGATTTCCAAGCAATTCTAATTCCTAGACGCATGTCTCATTGCGCAAAATTAGCTATCATCCTTTCTCTCACCTCTATTTCTATGCTCAGGTCTCCCTATCCGTGCATTTCTTGTGGCAGCAGAAACCAGATTCGAGGCGGACACAACTGGACTAACGCCTTGGGACAGGATTAAGGACTTGTCAATTCCCTTTAATGAGAAGGAGATGTTGACTCTCAAAGTACGTACACAGGCTAGCGAATGGCGGAATTAACTCTCTCAGTGGGTCGAATCAACTCAAGAGATGAGATCGCGAGTCTCAAAAATAATCCAGACACGTTTTATGGTCTAGGCTCAAGATATTCTAATGAAAGTTACATTAGCTGTTAGAGGATGTCAAGATTACGTGTGAAACGATGCCATTGGTATCAAATAAGGATAGGAAAGAGTGAGAAATTTCTCAATAATCCCCTTCCGGTAAGAAAATGTTAAAATTTCTGCGTCTGGACCCATAAATAAGCTGGCAATTTTCTACGAGCTATAAAAAGTGATGCGCAGAAAATATTTTACAACGCATCAATGACGGTATATTGAAGGATGTGAAAATGAGCAATTTCTTTAGTGAATGATTAATATTTACTGAGAAAATAAGATCAAATTATCATTTCTGATTGAGGTCATATTTAGATAAATTCTATTTTCATTTGGGGGATCAATTTCAAAAGGAATATTTTGTGAGCATATATCACATGTTCGGGGCTAAGATTAATCTTTGATGATCTAGATCAGTTGTGAAACATATGGCCAGCAAGTGAGAACACGGCTCCCTGAAATATTTTAACGGACAGCCAATCTTACTTATTATGTTTGAATTACCAAACTAACGTTCAACCTCGGAGACTTTCACAAGAGAATATAGTTGTAGTAACTTATCGAACACTATATACAATTACCCAAGGTTGTGTCGGCTAACTCATTATCCTTGCCGTATGATGCGTTATGTAATCTATTTTGCATACCACTGTTAGGTCCTTTTATGTTTATCTATATCGATTATTGCTTATTCTTTTGGTAGTCACTACTTGATAGAATAAGCGGTCAGCATAAAAGTAATTCTACGAAAAATAAAATAATTTTAGAAAAAAGGGCTGCCAAACTTTAGCTAGCGAGATTGATTAAATATTTTATGTTCGCCAACTATCGTGTTATAAACTCTTATTACCAATGAATACTTTACCGTGAAAATAAAATTGCTAGATCTGTTAGGACTTCGCTATTAAGACTTAGCGAGGCGTAAATATCTCCGACCGCCACGAAATTCATATGGAGTAGCTCTTATTTCAAGAGGGTTCATTAGTTGAGTAAAACGAGCATTAATCGGTAAAATTATTCCTCTGGATGATAATAATTATTAAGATAATGTCAATTCTCAAATAACTCAATCAATAGCGATCAATAGTTACACAAAATGGGAAAACTTATTAAACTAAGATATATTCCATAACAAACATTTAATAGCCCACTGAACAGAAGAATGTGGCACTTCAGTATGTTTCTCCAAAACGAGATGGATTATGGAATATAAATGAAGGAAAAATGTAATGTAATGAAAAATATAATCGTTAAAAACTTCAATGTACAACAACAAAACTGTCTATCAGTTAAAGCAGAGGATAGAAAAAAATCTCACTTAAAATTTCACCCTTAAAAATATAAAGTATAAGTTAGTACTTCATCGTAATCGAATTTCATCAAAATTAATTTGTCTTAACGTTAAAATTGCCTTATACAGAGAAGCCTCCAAGAATTTTAAAAGTTTATTCTTTTAAGGGTTCTCAGCAAAGCCACAGAGTACATGACTGCCACTCATTACTCAAGCATTGCACATATTTAGATGTACCAGGGTGAGTAATCGCACAGCCGAGGAGTCATTTTCCCCAGGTATATCGCAGTAATTAAAGGTTTTTGCGATTTCTTTATTTACTATGCGATTGCTCTCATACAATGCCTAAACCAGAATTACATTTCTGAAATAAAACTAAATTTGAGAAATAATTCCATGACCTACGTTGATCAGTGAACACATTTCATCTCTTTGAGAATTAAAACTTATCTACTAATTCAGCAGATTCTTGCACTAAGAAATTCAAATCTGAAAAGCACTTTTGTAGATTACTGACAGAAATAAAATTGGAAAGCTTAAATAGTGATAACTTATATTGCCGTGACGCAAAAAATACCTTTCTTCATTTCAATTCACTATTTTATCCATGATATATTCCTTAAAATTTGAAAATAAATTGAATAATCGAACAAGGTTCATTTTACAATGGAATTTTCATTTCACATTATGGCTAAATCAAATGGATAGTGTGACACTTACCATCATCTATCGGTGTAGCTTTGAATATACAAATGATCGTAAACAGAATAGCGAAGGAGTTAAATGGGTAACGTCCGATGACAATGAAATGGGACTTCGACTAATGTCAAAATAAAAGCAATGAGATTTTAAAAGGAGTTTTAAGTCGCATTTTGAACCAGAAAATACAAATTTATTTGTGAAACCGCCAAATTTTCGTTCATAAGCCATGAAAGTGGATTCAGACTAAGCGAGAGGGCTAGGTGATTAATTCATGATACAGGTGTAACTGTAGAAATGAAGAATTAATAATTCATCTAGCGGTACAGTATATAATCTATAATAAAATCTTCGGTGTTCGAGGTCAATCCGTTCGCTAGTAGCTGCTAAAGATTTAATCTTCCAAGGTTATTTGTCTGCTGCGAACTGTGCCAAACCTAAAATCTTTAATGAGTCTAATTCGAATACAACGGTTTTTATTCTAAAAGTCATTTTCGACTTAACCATTGGTCTCTACGAAACACGTGTTCCATCTTCGGAGATGATTAAATGAACCTTATGCCGTATTGCATCAATGAAGTTCGCACAAGGGAGGTAAATCAGTTGTCTCACACGGGCGAAGTGCTTTTTTTCCACGCGTGCTTCTCAATAAACACGCCTGCGATGAATTTAGAGCCGCGTGACGCAAGTTAAAGCGCACGACGCCCATCTCTATCCCATAATGCACCGCGACTACGCTCCAGTTTCCATGGATTACCGTCCTTAGCGACGCTGCGAGAACTGCGGACCTGATTTTTAAGTCGCGGGTACCCGTCATCTTGTTTTGGAAAAGCAAAAACAAACGCCACCGCATGTTTACTCTTCTACTTAACTCTTCCTTTTTCTCTATCTGTGGTAAGATTTTCTTCTTGCATTGGCGCCTAAGTTAATCGTCGGAGTAGATGGAAATTACCCGCGTAAATTTTATATTCTCGCCATAGCTGCATAGCGCGACAACAAGAAATGAATCGAGAGTTGAATCACTTAAGGTGCGAATACTTAAACAATCGATCAGACAACCACTGTTACAAAATTTTCCTAGTGAAAATGTTTCCTAATGTACTGGAACATTAATTGAGTCAAGAAGGGGAATTAAAATATTTGGTATCAATTTAGCAAACATTTATGCTTTGGTGGACTTTTCCTCTGAACTACCACTTATTTGTGAATGAGAGTAAATAATTATCTCGTTTTATTTTTCTTGGAATAGATTAAAAATTTTGATAGCAATTGTCGGATTATAAAGCTTCCTTGGCTGAGGAAATCCATGCGAAGATGAGGGCGGGGATTTCTGCGAGGAAACATTGCTTATTAATTGTCGATAAATCATACGACAATATGTTTATCATTTGCTTGTCTTTCATAACTTGTCTTCTTTCCAAGCGAAAAATTAACATCACCACTAGGAAATGTTTTCTTTAACAGTAGTTCATTTATAGTTTGTTATATTCAGAGTAATTATGATATAGCTTATGCCTAACAATTTCCCGCTGAATACTGCATTAATTTCACATTGTCTAACAGTAAGAATTTCCACTGCATGCTTATACATTTACTTATACAAATTCATGGTTATACACCGAATGATGATAGAAAAAGTTTCAGAGTGTGAAAATCTTGAAAAAACTTGAGGGAATTGGCTACAGACATCGCTGCTTCGAAAAAGATAAATACTTCAGTATCATAGAAGCTTCGTTTCCTAAATACTAACAGCATTAAATAGCAACGGTAGCATTTCCTAGTGGTCTAGGATGACGGTTCAAAGCACTAATCACGTCGTAGACGTATCCCACCACTGACGGTCATTTCATTTTCATCATTGATCGTCCTTTAACAAAATGTAATGTGAACTTTTAACACTTACACATACTCAATTGATATACTTCCCTTCTTGAAAGCGGAAAAATGTCTCGACATGAAAACAAATCTGAATATTGTGGATATGCATAAGCTACATTCAAACGTTATTAAGAAGATTCGAGGCATACTTTGCGTCCGTAGACGTTAAAAATAGAGAACAAAGAGAAAGTAGACAACAGAAACATGATGTGAAAATCGGAATAAACCAGACTTCTGATAAATTTCTTTGAAGATCAAACGTAATGTGCATAATAACAACGTATATTTTAGTAATATCGTATGCTATGAAGGATAGAACTCTCCCATCTTCTACTAGAGTTCTTCATCTTGGAACGTTATTATTTAGGAATATGATTGGACATTACCATGAACCATAAGCTATGAAGATGCCATCCTTTAATCTCACAGATAAGAAAATTACTGTTAACTTTTAATTACTGAACTTAAAATCAGAGGATGTAGGTTTAAATATCAAAACAAAGCTTTGGTTAATCTTACTTTAAATGCGAAACATATTTGTATGCACTCGTAAATAAATTTGGCAGCTTTTCTACACCAATATCATCAACTTTGTCATTTCCATATATTTTCCGTTTGAAATTATCATATGGAGAGAAGGGCGAATCAAATTTCAAACGAAATGAGTTTTATTCACTTCTCCAGTTCCTTGTACTAAGAAATGACGATGTTGAAGAGATATATTATTGCATGAGCCTTGGATCGATTTTTTCACACCATGACGAGGCAATGATTAGATGCCATTGTGGCTTAATGCTCTCTCCAAACCGAAATTTGCATATAGCTTGATTAGAGAGAGCTTCCTAAATATAAAATTCGATTAGGAATTGGCGCACGTCTAGAGGGTTGGAATTTAAATGCGAAGAAGTGTTTAAATAGAAACGCAGCAAATTTTTTATCACTAGTCGTTAGCCAGTGCTCGGCCTGTTTTAATCTGAGCCTTATTTTACTCACGATAAATACAACGAGAAATAGAATACTGAAAAGTCAGCAATAAAATGATAAATTATATTTATTAAATCACTATTTTCGTGTTATAATTTACGAAAAAATGACATAACTCTTAAATATATTATCATTATCAGTTTATTTTGTAATTTCATTTGTCATATCATCGGAGCTTTTTTGGGTATCTGAATCGGAGATTGGAATCATTCGTTTAATACTCAATCTTCTATTTCTGGTTCTGATGACACAGAGATAAATACTGATTAATTTTAGCTATCAGTAACGCTAAAATCTATTGATTTTAACAACGCCTAAAGATGGAAATTTATGTGAATTAATTTACTCATTCTTGAAAGATGAAGTTTGAGTAAACCGGTAAATATTTTGGTGTCCCAACACTAACTTTCGTAATGTTTATAGATAGTGAATGATCTGATAATAACAATCGGTTAGATTGAAAAAGAGGTTTTTCAACTTCGTATGAATACAAATGGGACTAAAATTTTCTCTATAGAAATAATAGCTTGGATTGTGGAATTGTGTATTGACTATGGAATTGAATGCACGATGAAGTCGTGCGGCTGAACCCAAAGGAATAACAAGTGTGAAAAATAGCGACATGACTGGGCCTCGAACCCACGTCTCCCACTTTCCGGCAGGTATTCTAACTACTGAACTACCATGCATAATAGCATGAACCAGTTGGCGGTGGAACAGTTAACTATGGCAAAGGAATCGGATGATTTTCGGTTTCAAGGTATCTGAATAATTTAACTTAACTAAATCAAATGTAAGAGAACATTTTGGTCAATTAAGCAAAAGGACTCAACCGAAAAAAATCACAAAAACACTCATAATTTCCAAGCAACCGTCATATGAGCCAAAGAATAGCTTGGGACTCGCGCGCTGCTAAAGTAAACAAGCATCAATTACTGCGAAGAAAGGGAGTTACTGCGACAAGGTGAAAATGGACAACAATTATCCCCGAGATACGAACCACACCTATTGAGCAAACTTCGGCCATTTTAGTTTGGTAATGCCTAAGAGTCTAATTTATTTCAGATTTTGGCTAATCGGGCCGATAATGTGGTGATAATAAGAGAGCAAGTAAAAATGTTAAATAACATTTTAAGAGTACTTTCTGGATTGCGATAATGAATCCTCTTACGAGTTTGTGTAAACTCGTAAATAAATCCGTTAGCGGAGAAAATTTCGGTGATTCAATTAATGTTGGCTGCCCCAATATTTTCAGTAGCATAAAGGCAAAGGTATCTATACTCTTATTATATACAATTCTTCGCTACTTTTACATTAAATGCCATAAAAACACGTAAAAGCGTTCCTTTTTATGCAGATTTCAGCCTTAAAAAGTTCCTAAGTAGATAGAAGATGTTTTGCAGGCATTGAAATATGGATTCAAGAGCTACACGAATTCCGATTAAATAGAATAGTTTGTCGATAAATCTAAAGACAAGACCTAAAGAAATAAATAGCTGCGTTATTTTCAGCGTTGATATTATACTTGTGGTTTGAATATTTCGCAAAAGTGCGCATTCTTATCATTTTACGCTAATTGATTCACATACAGAGACGTTTCAGTCAGAGGCATTCCCCCAAACCTGCTAACATTTCCAGTCTTAAAAGGTAAATACAAAAATAAACAGATCGTAAGAAAATTCCATCTTGCGTTGGCTTCGCTGTACCACGACTGAGCAGCGAAATCGTCAACGTAAAAAAACTAATTTTTCATCTTTAAAAATTTGAAATGTCTTTAGTTGACGCTTGTGTAATGGAACTGATGACGTTGAGGAAAATCTGAGTTTAAATTAGGTATATCTTACCACTACGTGGTGAATGTACCAACCAAATATTGATAAAATGGCGATTCAAAGCTTATGGCTAGGCAAAACAGATACTTTAAAAAAAAATTGAATTGACGATGCGAATTTCCTCCATATAAATTAAGAATAAGATGAAAGAGGAATAACTACATAATAACTTATACTATAAAACTATTCCACAGGATTCTGTGGTATAGTTTCATAGATCAAAATCAAGCTATTTTTAACATTTATAGTTAAATTAACTATGCTAATTTTCACAGATATTGTTTATTAGTGACCGGTTTCAGCTAATAATATTGTCAGGCCAAAATAATGACAAGCACCTGTCATACTTGTGACCTAACGGTAGCTATTGTTAGCAGAAACCGGTCGCCAGTAAACAATATCTGTGAAACTTTAGATAGGAAACTTTCAACAGTTAACGAAACTTTTAACGATTAACGTCACGAGTTTTCACAAAGTCACTGCTGATTCCATCAATTTTAAGTCATTTTTCATACGGATAAAATTATCTCTATTCAAATGTCGAGTTGACTTTTAATATCCATCAGCGCTATCAATGTAGTAAATACTTCAAAGTCTAAAATTCATCCTAATAAATTCAAGATTATTATTTATCTATCTAGCTATCATAGCTGACCACATACAACTATCCTTTCGTGAATTTTTAGTAAAACAAATTTGTATTTTTACGTGAATGCTTTAAATATCATAAAACCAATATCTGCAGCTATTTTTCAGATTCTCAAAAGAAAGTAACATTAATGTTTCACAAAATAAAATTCCTCCCGCGAAGGAATGAATGAGAATTGAGAACATCTGCAGTCGCAAAATACTCGTAGCTTTCCTAAAAAAAGTCAACTCAATAGGCTGTCACTTGGTGAAACTGGTCGTTCCAAAGGTTTTTTTTTCGTGAAATTTTGTACATGTATTATATTACGGTGCTTTCCTGTTAAAGATAAATCATCAGACGCACAAACTCCGCGGGTCGTTTCTTGGAGGACATTACATTACTTATTTGCAAACCAACGCAAAGAAAAGAATGAAAATCTTATGGAATAATATGACTACAACTTCTGCAGGTTTTTAGAGAACAAAGAGCTTCTTTGAAGTTAACCATAGTTCCTCTGATTTCGAGATCTCCATTAACCTTGTTAGAAAGAGAGTATTGTAATCAAGAGTTAATTCGGCCACGCAATTTCAAAGAAAATATACGATCGTATTATTGGGTATCCGATAACTTTTTCATTCAATTTGCAATTCATTTCTGTGTCCTCCATATATTTTTTCGATTCGTTAATCATTTCGCAATTAATTACCAAATGTCATAGAGTGTTCACTTTCACTGAAATAACAACTTATATATATAATATTTAAATTGCAATTTTCCGTCCGAGAAACATTTTCAAGTAGATTTCTTTCATTCGAAAAACTGGTACAGTAACAGTTCAATACATCTTATTTAACATAGCTTTAAATTGTAATTAACCATAAAGAAGTCTTGTAAATACGGAACCCCTTCCACATTTGCAGCTACAATATTTTGATAAGATTCAAAAAATTTTCACCAGGTAACTCAAAATATATCCTCAAATGAATATCTTTACACAAATACCCTACGTCTTTCGGCGTGAGGCAGGGAGTGTAAACACCAAGTAATCGAGTTACCTCTTTAGCTTATTGTTGTCACGTATCGTTCTTTACGGCTTTAAGGGAGGAATGGCATTAATAAATCTAAAGAAATAAGACGATCTGCAAATATACTTGAAGAATATCAAACAAGAACCCTAACCATAAGTATACGGCGTTGTATGTAAAAGATAAGAGTAAGAGATTCATAATAGACTCCTAGTATATTATTAGCACATTCTGATCTGAAGTACTTGGCAAATTTCCCGAAATTCGTAATTAGGATATCTGCATCAACTCGGAGATATGTAAATGGAATCAAGCATAGCAACCTCTTATTTCTTGCGGGAGCCTATAAACTCTTGAAAGTTTCGCTGATTCCGAAGCTGCGAATAGTAAAACCAACTTTTAAGAGGAGAGAAAAGGCACTGAAGAAACATCTTGCAGAAGATTGAAAGAAGAAAATTATCTGGAAAGGTTTCTTGATACATATGTAAAAATAAAAGAGCATATTGTTTAGTAAAACTTCGGTGAATGCGCGTGCTATGATGAAATAAACCCTCAGGAAACTGCAGAATTAAGACTGAAGGCTCATAGATGTAGAAAAGCAGAAGGTTTATATTAAAAGAGTATCGTTACCTTATATTTTCGTCAGCAAAGAATTCATAACAAATACACAACAGAAGAATATGCAAAACTGCATATAGTGAGAGATAATTGCACTAGATTTATTAATAACTACGGATTTTGGCGATCGGTTGTATTGATATGTTACACGAATGAAGATGTAAAACATTACCGTTATACATTTGATAAGAAATGGCGAAATATATTACCTGTGTAGCATTATGATTCTCTATAACTAGTAAAATTTGTGGCCAGACCTCAATAATCTACGCCAGAGTTTCCCAAACTTTTCCTCCGGCGGAACACTTTATCAATTCTATGATATCAGCGGAACACCCAGGTTACTTTTTCTGTCAATAAATATTAGTAATAATTGATTTCGTCAAGGTGAGAGTCAATGGTTATTGAAAACACAATCTTCTCATATAATCAAGAGTCCCTGATTTTAAAAATATGTTATAATTTAATTCGAAACTGAAATTCATACAAGAATTATCATTCTTCGTAAGTTTCCGCGAAACACTTAAAAACTCTTCGTGGAACACCAGTGTTCCGCGGAACACACTTTGGGAAACCCTGATCTACGCGCTAGATAAAGCACGGTAATCACATACAAGTGCAATCCTGTACCTACTGCTATAGAAATTCCGCTATGCTGGAGACTTCAACGACCGGAAGCGCAGTACGTTACTAAAGCAGACTCTACGGACACAATAACGGGTAATCCATTGGACTAATCGCCTCTGCCTTCGTGGGAGATCCCTGAATGGGGCTTTATTGGGTGTCGCATAACCTTAGCCCCGAAGGCACCCGCTACCTTTTACCTTCGAGGGAAAGGTTGCAAAGAGGAAATTGTGTGGTAAGGCAAAGCTTTTTCTGAGGGTTCGCATCTACGTGGGTGGCATTTGAAGAAGCCGCTTTAAAAGGGTATTGCCCTAAGGTGGGCCAATAGACCTTCCGGAGGCAATAATGTCTTCGGTGTGACCCCTTTCTCACACACCTCTAGTTACCTCTCGATGAAGTTAAGCGGATGAGCGCATTTGTCTTGCCCCTGTGTAACAAAGAAGGTACCCTTCGTCATGGTGGCGAAAATTTGTTGTGTAGAATGAAACAAACGTGTGAATTTGATGCGAATAGAATTGCGCAAATTAGTGGCAATCTTCGTATTTTTGGACTATATCTGTTCTCAGGAAATCGCCTACAGGCAGATTTCCTGAGAACAGATAAAAATCGCGACGCTTAATCCACGTCTATCATCTTAATGCATAATGAAATCACAAAATCGCTTAAAACAAGCAAAAATCTCTCACACGCTAATGCGTACATACATTTCGGTCGAATAATTAAATTGATTTTTTGAATTTTGCCATAGAATTTACACTTACAATACAGAGGCAAAGAAAACCTCGCCTAATCCGCTTTTTCGCGAATCAATTAAGGGTATTTTTATGATATAGGCTCATTTTATTTCTGCGCTGATTACACAAAATCAGATTTGAAAAACTGAACTATAAAATCCATAAAATAACGTAAAATCTACGAAAGAAATGCAACCAGATTTTACGAAAGTTCTAGCGGAGCCGATACTTCTAATGAATAATCCTGCATTTTTGTATAGAGACATCAGAAAACATTTCATAGGGAATACGTGGAATTGTGAGTTAACCATGCTCAATGAACATTCGATTCCCGACACGAGAATACTTTTGAATAATGCAATATAAAAAAGAATGTTTAGGCGACCGAAATAAATTCGGACAAAATGTCTCAACGTCATTTCACGGAGAAAAAAATCGGAAGGGATAGGACAACGGGGATAAATTGCCAAAGTGGTAAATATAGCAGAGAGGGCGGAATGCCGTTAAACGGCGCGAGAAAATCAATCCTTTCAGGGCGGCATTAGGCGCTCATTTTAAGCGACCCAATGGAATTCCTTTCAAATCTTAAGTGCATTCCGAAACGTGAATAAGACTTAAAGACTATTATATCTTAAACCCTTCCGCCTCGGAATTCTTGCGTTAATTCTATGCAGTCGTGATTCCCGAATCCCGCTCGCTATCTCCGTAAGCTCTCACTTAAGAGGGCGAAGTAATATATCCATCCACCCACCACTCTACATCTCACTCTTCCACGCAATCTTTTCATCCGACTTCTATTCTTCTATGTTCTCCGCCATGGCTTACTCCCGAGGATATTTTTCCTCCCTTACAACACACAATCTCCTTCCACGTCGGAGGAGTACCAAACATGTTCGTTGAGGAGAGGAAAGGATCCGAAAATGTATAAAATGACTTTATGCATATAATGACCGCTATAAAGATTTTTTATGGACACGGCATAGCTTTGGTCGATGTCCCACCTACCTTGCTACCTCGCTGCCCAAAAACTCTTCTGAATAGCCCCACCTCTTTCTTTCTCTTCTCTCCCTTCCCCGAATGAGCGACCAATCCCGGCATCCAAAAATTTTGTGGATGGTATAATGGTGGAATATTACGGAGATATTTTTACGATTGAATTAATTTTCCTGGCAGATGTTAGAAAGGTAAGCCCCACTTCGTCTTTATTAATTTTTTGAATGGCCCGGGCGAGGCGGTGGGTTTATCAAAAATGCGGAGCAAAAATTGAAATATATTCCTCGGAAGGCGCAAAATGTTATGAAAAGTTTTAGATAAAATCGTATCGTTCGTCCAAAGATATAATACTGAATACTTGGTTAAGTTTTTTAAAATTACATGTCCGTATATTAAAATATGATAATTCCTATGAAAGGAGACCGTGGAAGAAAGATAAGGAGCAGTTGCTACGACATTACTAAATTTAGTATTTTAGAATTTGGTATGAGGAAGGAATAAAGTATATTTCTGAGATCAGATATGCACTCTTGAATTCATAACTTTAAGATAGAATCTGTATTTCCATGCAGATGATGCGGAGCAATTTTCTCTGGCCATGTCTCAAAGCTAAAATTGTTCGCATATCGCTTAATTATAAGAGCAAATAACAATCTCTACGGATAATTATAACGTACTTGACAATCGAGCACTTATGATTATTTACAAGAAGGTTAGTAACGTATAAAATAAAAAGAATCGCCTTAAGTGGATTTCACGTCAATTATATAGAAGGCGTCCCCGTATATATGGCATCTTTTTCCAATTAGAACTGTCGTTAGTATTATAAAGCGTCGAGAGATACGTTGGCACTCAACAGCATATTAATTAGCCTTGGTATTTGTCGCTCTCTCTAGAAACATCCTTAAATATGAGATCATAACCGTAGATTAAAAGGAAATTAAAGACTTTTTGCCTTTAGTTCAGTTTTAAAGAGTACTTTCCGTTTTAAATTAGGATTAGGGAACATTTTGTATTTGTCGCTCTCTCTAGAAACATCCTTACATATCCTCATAACCGTAGATTAAAAGGAAATTAAAGACTTTTTGCCTTTAGTTCAGTTTTAAAGAGTACTTTTCGTTTTAAATTAGGATTAGACAACATTTTGTGTTTAATGTCAATTTTATTTTGGTACTACGCAAAAATAACTGAATTCTCCAAGGCGCTCAGGAAGTTAAACAGCACATAACGATTGGGAGACCATAACAATGTAGCTAGCCAAAATAGATAGACAAAACTGTCCTTTTGCGAAAGCATTAATGCATGAAAGCGGTGAAACTCTGGGAAAACTTGGTGCTTTGCTCACCAACTCCTTGAAGACCCGCCTTTCCAGTAATATCTTTATGGGTGGTTCAAAACGGGCGGAGAATATGGCCTTTTTATAAGTCGTCGCGCCGACATAAAAGATGGAATGAAAAAAGATGTGAAATATGGAAGGGTGGGAAAAGAACGGCGGGGAGAGATAAACGAAAACATGAGAACAAAGAGATTAAAGGGGAGAGGCATAAAATGAAAAGGGAGGAGAGCCAAGATACATCGTAAGTAAACGTGCGAGATGTAAGGTACACCGCAGAAAATGAATGATGAAATCTGAAATAGTAGAACTTGGAGATGAAGAAGACTAGAAAAGTACTATTCAAAATATTCACAATTTGGTATAACTAAGGGAAAGAATAATCTTGAAAAGAATAGTTTATATGGCTTGGTTCCATATGACCACGTAGCCAAAAGATAATTATTATTGAATATCGATATAAAACGTCTGCCACTCTCGAACATCCCATATCACTAATAACTACTTATATCCAATTCGCATTTGAAATGCCGCACGAATTTTCGCGCAATATCCTCATATTTTCCTTCATTTAATTAAGTTAGGCACTGAAATTTTATTTAGTTGTCCCTGCTACTCCCTGCATCATAGGGTCGTGTTAAGACAGAGCGCGAGTACATAAATTAATAATAATAATAACTCGTCTTTATTTATGGGCGAGATTGAGACTAATTAGTCTCTTCTTACATCTAACCCTTAGTCATTGTACATAGAAAGAAAGAGGTATTGGAAGTTGAACTGAAAAGAAGGCAATAAAAGAAGGAACTACTATATGGGTTTAAAAAAAAAAAAAATCCTAAGTCTGCACTTAGGAAAAAAATAAAATAAAACCCTGCAGGAAAACACCCACTTGAAGGGGGGCGTGAAAAACCTGCGAAACCTAGTGACAGTGGCGACTAAAAAAATTAAAATAAGAGGAGATAAATTAAGCGCCTCGGATAGCAGCGATCAAATCGGATTAAACATTGACGAGACGCATGAATGTCTAAAACTTAACAAATTCAAAATACAAAGGTGTTCGTTGTAAATAACAACAAAGGAAAACTTATAAAAGAGTTATTGGGAATATACATAAAAAATCCATTAATGATCCTGCGCTTAAAATAATTAGAATAACAAGAAGAATAGAAACAAGTGGTTGTCATAGCTAAAGTAGCGTTCCCTTTTATTTTAACTATACAAAAATTCAATTGTACGATTATAATCGACGCTGAAGTTGATTACGCAGGGCGTTCGATAAAATTCAATCTCTCAGTCAATCACTGGCATACAAACAGCAACGTCGCGCGGGGGTTTCCCGATTACACATGAATGCCTCTCGTACACGTAGGTAGCAAGGAAAAGAGTCGATGATCAAAATTATGAATATAAAAAATATACGGCGTTACGTAACAATCGTCCAAAATGTTATCAATTAATACGGTGGTGACCGTGGCCTAAAGGCTGCCAAACAGCCGGTGCTGATTATCAAAGACTCTTCCGTGCTATTATGGAACGATTCAGCCGATTAAAGGCTCATAGAAGGCACTAGAGCAGGGTTTCCCAAAGTATGTTCCGCGGAACACTGGTGTTCCACGTAGAGTTTTTAAGTGATCCGCGGAAAATTACGAAGAATGATAATTCTTGTATGAATTTCAGTTTTGAATTCAGAAAAAGTAACCTAGGTGTTCCGCTGACATCATAGAATTGATAAAGTATTCCGCTGGAGGAAAAGTTTGGGAAACTCTGCACTAGAGAAACAAAGTATCTGATCGACCAGTGATTCTTATTCGATGATCCACAGTAGTTGCGAAATCAAAAATTGCACCGCCTAGGTTTCGTGCTCATGATAGCAGAAGCCCGATGATGAATACCTAACCTATATCCAAGGAATAATTTATAAAAAAATAATTTAATTTAAAATTTTAATCCACCATTCGAACATCAATCGATTGATCAAGATATATATTCTTAGCCATTATGCATTCTTAAATATTGTGTTACTTCAAAGTCAAAATTTTGCACATTACAAGATAATCTTTTCAAGGAGCATATTAAAGGATAATCTTTTCTTTTTTTTTTCTTTTATACTTAAAATTTCATAACATTTCATGACATATGAAACCACATGACGTAAAATTTTCCAATGATTCATATGCTTTTCTTCGTAATGTTCATTCAGTAAGTGTTCCGTGGATGTTTCATATTCCTATCCCAGTATGTAACCTATATACTGTACCATTTTAATGAAGCACAACTTTTTTTTGTCATCAAAATTGTACCCAACTCAAAAGACCTAAATAACTGATTCGAAGAACACAGTTTCTAGATCCCATCTCGTCCTCCGAACAATCCACATTAACCTTTAGCAAGGTCCAAAGAGGCTTACGTTAAAGTACTGATTAGTGACTACTAAATTGTTTTAGTAAAAGATACCGAGATGTTAGAAAGTAACTCAAAATGTGCCAAGCACGACCGCTGATTCTTTGGTAATTTAATATTGCTATAATATCCAATAGTTCTTCATAACTTTAGTCCAAAATTTATATTACTAGTTAGTTAAATAAAATCAGAAGTAGAAAATTAGAAGTAGAAAATGTCTAAAGAAATATATTTCCTTATGAATAAATTCACTGGCATAAATTTTAAATTCAATAATGAAGTGGGTCATTTTTTGCTCACAAAATGATTGGGGTCACAGATGTATTTGCAGGAAAGAGATACAATCATAAAGCGGGCATAACTCAACCATATCTCATTACTTGGGTTCCTGCGGGGAATAAGATTTTTGCGATTATTCATCTATATAGCATGTGTACTAAATATTTATCGGAACGGTATCTTCCAAGAGCAACCTGAAATTGATCGTATTCAGAACTACAGACGAAAAAGTAACGAAACGGAATGAGAAAACACGTATTAAGGAATCGACGAATTCTTATCTTATACTAACAACTCCTTAATGCTTATTTTATTTTATGAAAATGAATACACTGTTATTCGAATAAATTTACTGAGTTATTCCTAGAATACATTGTTCCAAATGGTGATGTTGGAGTACATATTACTCCACTTAGCAAATGCAGCTGTCCTATAATTCAAAATCATTAGGTAACAAAACATTGAAATTCGCATAAATTACTCAAATAATATTATTTTTACAAAAGGTTACCAAGTAAGTTCTTCTCTATTATATGAACCAGTAAGTGGTAAAACAACATTTCAAAAAATGAAAAGATTCTTAAGACATCTGCAAATTCACAAATGCACCTTTGGATCGCTTTATCGGTTTCAATGTTACAACGTCATCATCATAGCAAAGTAAAAATCGTACGCGGCAATTTCGCTCGATCTGCAGTATCCGCATTTCAAATATAATGAATCTGAGTATACCTTACTAGAGTTAAAAGCTTTATGTTTTATGATAATTTCTATCGGTATCAAACTTAATGATCATAAAAATTTTACAACAAATAAGTACCACTTAGTTAACTAACGCTTGGTACGGAAAATCGAGAATTCAAAGAGAATGATAACACTGGTCCCATTTGAGTCATAATCAGCTTTCAACTGTGCAAAAATTTTCCACTTACATCGAGTAACTAGCTTCATCAACTAGCAGAATCATATATGTCTAGTTATATTATTTTTTCATTCAATCAGAAATTTCTCCTAGATATTTTTATTCCAAGATTACCTGATGTCTTCATGACATCATTGATGCCTGATTAGAGTGATACAACAACCTGGAAAAATTCACTCGAATTAAATCCATGTTAAAATGCAGTGGATGTCTGCGGAAGAAAGAATTCCACTGCATGTTTTATAATTAGTCGACAAAATGTTGCACAAAGGAATAGCAAGTTATTTATAAAAAGACTTAAAATTAACTTATAACCACAATATTTACATCACATAATAAATTTTCAATTTAAGAAATGAGAAGCATACTAGGAAATTATCAAGCAAGTCATTTGCCTGCCAAGGTGGAGGTGTCGTTAGTGCGCCTTTTGTTTGCTGCAACCCCAAGGTTCCGGGTTCGAATCCTTGCTAGTTGGACTTTTCCGGTTAGGAAATGGCCGTGCGCGTTCGTCCTTCGTTATTTTTTGTAATACTTAGTGAAATGGATGTGATTGGGATTAGCTTCCTAAATCCATTATAGAAATTGTTATTATTAATGAGTGGTGGATTAAAATTTTTCAACAGTCTTTCTGAATGCGACCACAGAATTTATAGTGAAAGAAGGGAATGAGTAAACATTGTAAAAAGTGCTGAAATAATGGAAATGTATTCACTAAGGTGTCCAGCCTTTCTATTTATTAATTTTGTATTTTATCTTGCTGATATATTTTATAACTATATATCTTTGTTAGCAATGTCTGTGAACTTGTAACTCTGTTGTTTCATTTCCAAGGAGAAACGGACATGAAAAGTCTTGACAGGACCGGGACTTGAACCCGGATCTTCCACTTTCCGGGTGACTGCTCCAGCTCCAGGAAAGTTCCAAGACGCAAACCTTACTGTGCAAAGATACCCTTCACCCTTTTCCTTTCGTTGCTTCAATTCGATTTTTTGTAATTATGAACATTAGAATACTTTCTAAATACATAAACTACTACTTTTCTTCATGCAATACAAAAGCGAGGAATTCCGGCAATAAATTCCTCCCGGGCAGCGAAATTTTCATTAAGACGTCCCGACGTGTCATCATCACGAATTCGAAATTCCATGCACTCAGAAATAATTTCCCTTTTAGTCAGTCACTCTCTGGAGACACCGAGGGAGGGTGAGAGAAACAGAACAACGCTATAAAAAATACAGATTTCACCTCCGACGTCGTTCGCTACCTCAGCCCTCATTTTTTCCATTACTCTCATCTAGCTATCACCACATACCTCCCAACCCATACCCGCAACCCTTTCTCACCCCTTCCCTCGTCCCTAAAAAACACCAACCCTTTCTGAGACGCCGCTCCCGGACCCCCCAAACATTAGACAATGCTTCTTTTCCCCCACCGCGGACATTTTAGTCTTTAAAAACTCCCTTTACTACAAACCTTCCCACAAGGGAGGTCTCACATTTTTCCTCCAGGAATCCTGCCTCTTTCTCACTACACGGTAGCGGGAATGTTTTTTCCTGATATTAATGCCGACCGCAGGTGTTTTCTTTATTATACATATCCGTGAAAGCGCGTATATATTTATACATAGATATCCCTTTTTGTAACCGAGCTGGAGGATTTTTACACGCAGTTTGTCACTGCGCGCCGGAAGTGAAATCTTTCGAAAGCCGGCTTTTTTGTGATTTTCGTCTGTGCCGAAAACCTCTGAGAGGAAGAAAAAAGATGTTATAAATATATGGAAACAGAAGTTAAAGAGGTGCAAGGTGATTTCGAGAGGGAGGAGGTTAAGGAAAACCAGGTGTTTCGAAAGCTTTCTCAGATTTCACTGAAGTGACGTCAATGGTCCGTAAGCAATTGAGCGAGGGTGTACTTGTGCACAGCTTTTCAAGGAAATCTTGAAACAATAAAACATTTATCCGCATAAGGACATCACATCTTCCGTCGGCATTTTAATAATTTCTGATATAAAATGATTCAGCTGACAAATGAAGTCACTTTTAAAGTACACTGTTTACATCCGTGTATCATCCTACCCATGTTACTTCAAGATCTGAAAATGTCTCTACTTAGTACTGGAACTATCTCAGCACTGTCATATCAAATCCAATTAAATTTATATCTTAAAATCCAATTAAATTTATATCCAAGTAAATTTATATCTTAATGGAAACAAGCGAGTTCAATTTTTTACCATAATTTTGTTACGATAACAAACCTATCTAACCTAGCGATCTTGCCGCATGACAAAAACAATTTTTTTAAGATAGTCCAGCAATGAGGTAAAGGCTCCAACATTTAAGTAAAATACGAAAATTTAGATAATAGTCTATAGATTCTCGCTGACATATCATTCATATTCAAGTTTCATAATATTCATTAAATATACTTCCTTATCACCCTACACGAAATCGTACGGCTAACTCTATCTAAAATCATTTTAATGCGTTGGCTGTGCAAACAAAAAGTAGTTATTTAACACGCAAAACTCACGAAAGACATTTTACTTCCTTTGGGGTTAAGCTTCGGAACCTCATTGGCATGTAAAACTTATTTCCTACCAGAATGGATCTCTTATGGCCAATTATCAAAGAAATTAAGATTAGAATCAGCATCATCTCCTGAAGATGAATATTAACGTTTCTACGATTAACGACAAATTAAATCCTTATACAGCACAAGTGCACCAAGAGTAAATTATTCATCCTTTTTAAAATTTCAATTATCAGTCTTTAACGACACTAAAATATATCTAACTAGAGAATAACTACACAGTGTATATATTAAAATATATATAACTACACAGTGTATATATTTTTCTTTCTTTTAATATAATACTTCATCTACATCTACATATGCATTCCGCAAGCCGCCTTTCGAATATATACAACGTACTTTCTCTGAAATTATTAAGTAAGTTGAACCTTCAATCAGATCTATAGTCTAGGATTTCCCATCCTGTGTCCTGGTGAACCTGAGTACTCTCACTGACTCATCACAACAATATTTTCCGAAATATTCTTCAACTTTCAATGTTTTAAATCTTCAAGTGTTGTTCATTTTTTAAGTGCTTCGAAAGCTGAGGTCATTTAGCACATATGGGTTTCGACCGATAATCGAACCCGAGACCGTATTTACCAAAGGAGAACGTGCCATCCACTTGGATGTACGGGAACCCTCAAGAATTATTTAGAAATTCACTTGGAGCTTGCAAAATCTCCTAATAAGATATTAATTAGTTACGTTAAATAACATATCACCATTAGTCATAGGCAATTCCCACGTCGTTAAGTTTGTAATTAAAATCAACTCTTCCATTAAGGATGTTTTTCTTTCTTATCAAATGTCTCGACTTTTCTCCAAGAATCCTTTTTAGAAAAGTATAAATATTCTTTGAGGTATATTACCATCCACCTCGCATCTATCCATCATCTATCCAAATGGATTCACATGTTTGAGGCATGGACAAGAAGTTTCTGTGTGGGATACCATAAAAATCAAATGAACGGAAAATTACAAACTATTCAGCACACTAGATATCTCACATCAAATAAGTCTCCTTGGTAACAATCAAAAATTAAAAATAGGCGATGGGTCCATCATTCGAGATCAATTGCTTCAGTTTAGGTCTGGGTTTTGTGAGGGTATTTCGCAATGAGTAGCCATGTTTGCCTATATAAGGCTGAATCAGTAAATAAATAAAGGTCAAGAAAGTGCCTTTCACTCCAAGAAGAGTTGTGACAGAAAAAATAACAAGCTTCCTTGTTACCTCGACATCAAGACTTTTTTAAAGAAGATGAAAGTTCCGTAACAGTAAGCCACAGATGTTAATACAGGTTTGTAAAACAACTTTTTTGTAAAATAGAAATTTTCAGGAAAAGGATAGAAGCAACATAAGTTGCTTTTTTTAATTCTTACAAATTAGAGATGAAGGCGATCTCAAAATTTGTTTAGTTATGGTAATCATCTACTTCTAGCGCTCGTTCAAATCAAAATAAAACCACTATTTTACTTTCGATATATTTATGAAATTTTTAGATATGTCTATCATTAACCTCCGTACATTAGAAAATGGTTATCTTTTGCTCTACAAGAACCAGAAATATCGTACATATGATGATTATTATTTTATTTGCGGACAATATTTAAACGAACTGAGATCATTTTCTCAACTAGCGACGGACTTTTCTGGGGATCCACTTCTATTCCTCGAAATTTAATGCAGAGAAAATTATGATATTTACAGTTGAGGAGGATCGACGAATGTTTAAAAATATTATTCTACGATCAAAATTGTAAGTGCGATAAATCTATCGCTTTCTAAACATGGAATAAAATATTTAACTTATCGATATCGATCATTTCTAAGAATAGCACAGTTAAAAACAGCTGTAAAAAAGGAGATATTTTCTTTGAGAAAATATCAACTATAAGAAACGGATGTAACAGTATAAGATGATGATAGCAATATAAAATAGCTTCCTTATCTCAGAGAGATAACTCCGCGCTAAATCTTAATTTCATAGCATTTAGCTTTATTTGACAAAACAGGTAATATTAAGGTAACGCTTGGATGTAAACATAAATCAAGTAAAATAAGCCCTTAATGAAAAAAGAAGACATCCTTAACCTATAAAAGAAATATAACTTCTTAAACTACGTATTGAGTTATTATTCAAGAGATACATTAATTGTAGTCGATTGTTTTTATGTAATAGTTTCGAATTACCATGTAATAAATTTTGAAATTAGGTGGAAGAGAGGCCATTTTGGTGTAACCTCGCTATGAGAATATAATACCTAGACGATGTATCTTGTGTGCGCCGGATGTTTATAGAATAGAATATATTATTCAATATTTTAAAATGAAACTTATTTTTCCATTATCATGGATCTGTTTGCTACGTAATTACGATTAAGCCTCATTTATTAAAATAAACTTTCCGTTCCTGCGTCTACATCAGGCTACACAGAGAGATATGTTTTCATACAATTTCTATCCGGATTTAGTCAGAAATTCCGCGGTCGACTATGAACATTTGTATACCTTGAAATGATCAAACTGACCCGCCTGGGTAGATTGATTCTGATGTTTTTGTGCGCGAATATCTCCAAAAACAGCAGCAATCGTAAAATCTAAAACCGTTTAAATTCAAACATAGAAAACATAAATCAAACTAAGAGAAGCAGATAGTAAACAGAAAAGACCAATCTTTTTTTCTTCGCCAGCG
This sequence comes from Ladona fulva, assembly GCA_000376725.2. Taxonomy (NCBI): domain Eukaryota; kingdom Metazoa; phylum Arthropoda; class Insecta; order Odonata; family Libellulidae; genus Ladona; species Ladona fulva. Next base: position 2,831,537 of record KZ308228.1, read on the forward strand.
TAAGATCACCACGTGCAAAATGGCTCATCATTGTCATTTACTTTATAGGCGTATGATAACGTCTCGGGATATTATTTTTTACTTACGTGCAAAATGACAGAGGAAACCCCGAGAAAATGGAAGTGTTTTGTTTTGTCATTTATACTCTACCGCGAAAGTGGCGGCGGGGTTAATTGTTTCGGGCCTATAAAGTTGTATTTGCCTTAACGGAGGAATATGAGGATGCAAAGCTGTCAACCTAAGCATCGGCTTCATGTCATAATCCGCCCAAGTCTTAATCAACAGGATAAAGAAGTTGCAGCCCATCCGAGCTATCGAAGATCTTCTTTCGATTACGCCCTCTTTGTAAGCGCGACTGCAGGTGAGCGATTATTTAGCCATGACGTCATCTTCTGCCTCCTCACCTGCGTTGGAAAATAAAACACCTAACAATGAACGAAGCGGAATGCGTGCTAGAGCGTTGTCTCCGAGTTGACTTTCGCCAACTTACTAACGAAATGCGACGACACGTACCCGTTCGGTTCCGTCCGTTGGCGTAAGCAAACATTCTCGAAAAAATCAATCAAAACTCGAACGGGATGGTTGACAAAAGAGGTGATGCATCGAGGGTTTCCTAAATACTTAGAGAGATACTAATTGCCATTATGTTCCCTGAAAGGGCTGTGTACTGAGTGCCCATTGTTAGAATGGGACTTCGAACTACAATCAGGTGCAGATGAGTTTCTAAGGTAGCCAATTCCATATAATTCAAAATTATCTGGTGCGCAATATTTATGCCGAGAACATACACAATTCGGCTCCCAGATAGTCAAGTGAGATGCTCTTTTGCCTTAGGTGGAAGCGGCACCGGGTCTCATTCCCGGAGGGGACCCATGTGCGAAATGACCTCAGCTGTCGAAGCACTTTTAACCATTCTATTACTCATACTACTACATCCTCAATTTCGGAGAGCGTCGCCTTTAACAAAACGAGCATCCAAATATCCACACGTAATTCGATTACGTCAGAAGTTGTATATGAATAAATTTAAGAGAAGCAAAAGCTTTGAAAACCTATTTTCCAGGAGAGATTAATTGACAAATACGAAATGAGTTCACAGCTAAAAGGAGTAAATATTAAATTAGAGAAAGGAAAAGATGGTTTAATTTGCACAGAGATGTGCGCCTTAAAACCCTTAAAATGAAATAAGTTTATGAGAATGATTAAGATGCTGTTTAATTATTACAATTTTCACGTACTTTGAAAACTTTGAAAATATTGATAGAGGAAATAAGTAAATACACACGCTAACAAATTTTAAGTCTTTGTTTCTTTCAATCGTTTATACCTACTGTACGAGATTTTTAAATCAACCACTCGTAGTTAAAAACCAAACACAACGCATTAAATCAAAAGACGACCACGATAAAATCTATAAATAGGGCTAACCGTTGAAATAATCGGGAAAATGTTTTCGGGCTCCCGAACAGCCAAGTGGGTAGCGCGTTTTACTTCGGTGAAACTGGTACTGGGTTCGATTCCCGGTGGAAGACCATGAGTGGAATGATCTTTCAAAGCACTTTTTAAAATATGACTACTCCGCCAAGCGTTGGGAAATGCCAGGGAAAGATGTTACAGTGAAATTTCTTACAGTTATACGCGCAAAATATCATTCAAAGTTTGGGAAGTTACGATGTTACGATGATATAAATAGCAAAAACTACTTTGAAAGAAGCTCATTCTTAGAGTTCAGAGTGACTCATCAGAGATTCCAGAAGAACTCCGTATTTTTCCCTCAAACGAAAGGAATATTCGTGATATATAGCTAATCCACGGAATTTGTCTCTACTTCTTCGCAACCCTTTCGAATTAAACACTATTGTTGAAACACTCTTTGACCAGACTTTGAACAAAGCTTGCGATGAAACGTTTGAATGCTGTGCATACTGAAACGTGCTGCCCCGAGGGCCCAGTTTATGCAGCGACTGTCATAGATCACCACGTTCGAGAGAAAATAGGTAAATATTTTCCATGGGAAATTATCACCTCGGAAATCGTCCTAGCGTACCTATTGATTTAGGATTCCAGAAATCTCTGTCACTAACCCATGGGCGTGTGACGTAATCATTATTACCCACATCATTGCAATAGGAGAAATTACTAGGAGAAATGGTGCGGCAAAACTTTCCGTGGGGAATAAAGGCTCCCGCAATTTTGCCACAGATATCACGATGAATGCACCCTTCCGCAAAGTCAACATTCGATCATGATTATTTTTAATGGAAGTCTTTTTTCACAAACACCTATGTGCTAATCGACGAGTCAGCATCGACTCGAAGGTTCTAAGAAGAGACGAAAATACAATGCCTGTTTAGTTTATCGAGAAACCAATTGGGATCTCAGCTCAGAAGAAGATAAACTACTGATACCATTCTAATGTCAATAATCCGCTCCGAAAAGAAAACTTTTCAATAATGAACACGTACTTTTATAGTTGTAAAAAATTTACCGTTTGCCAAAATAAGCCCCGGTGCCAGATCAGGCAGCAAAAAACGAAGAAGTTATCGGTTCCACCAATTAACTAGCGACGGAAAATTAACTCAATTTCTCAGCTCATCTGCAATTTGCACGCATGTGTCAAAAATAGCGAACGTTTTATGGACTTACTCTCGTTACGGAATTAGTTGCAAGTATCTTTCTCTCCAAATGCGGAGAAAGGAAATTAATCTCCCCGCCTGCGTCTTGGATTTTCTACGGATGTACAAACAAGATTCACGACGCGAATTTGCAATTTACCCGGCAAACTGAGCACAAACAAGATTAGATGCTCAAGGTGCACAAAAGAGCATTTCCTTGGGGCTTTATGTCGAGCCTAAGGGGTCAGATATTTAAAAAGAAACATTAATTGGATAATGAACGGAAAGTGGAATGGAAAAGAAATTTCGATAGCATTTGCATTACGATCTAAAGGCAGTTTCTCGATAGACGAGTTAATAAATTCTAAATAACGATAAGTAACAAATAATATCCATATGTTTTATACCGTTGCAATGTTTTCTATAAAACTCAGTGTGCTTATCACCAAAATCTATACCATGCCAATGAAAAGCTGCGTATCATGGTCAAGATAATCATTATGTCGATTTTTATTTAAATAATGCAAAATCGTACAAAAATAATTCGTAAATGCAACTATTTTAAAGATTTCACAGATCATAAAAAGCCTAGGAATACAATATATCATTACTATAATATCCTTAATTTGCAAAAAGCTACACTGTCCTCTATTTGAGAAATAGTTATAAGTGAATATACATTAAAATATCGCATTCAAAATCATCAATATCATTACTAAGTAAAACGAGTCGTTGTTTTGAGAGAATGAAGTGTTTATTTCCTCTTTCTGCTGAAATAAATATAATAAAAATCTCTTAAAAGTACGAGAGCATTCATCGTTAATCTTGATGCTATTTTTGTAGAACACATCGAACTTCGAAAAGCATAACGCAATATGAATATTTTCGTAGATTTACAAGTTCCTGAAGAAATTAAATGGCTAAAAAACAGCGAATTATAATGTAAGTAGGCATCGAAACGGAAATATACGTCCAAACTTTATGCAAAACGATATTCTAAATTTTCTAAGGGAAGAAAGAGGACAGATTCGACTGCAGATACTTCAGGAAATAATATAACGCACACGAAAATTTGCATACAATTCTTGTTTGAAAACTGCTAAATCAGGCATAAGTGTACAGCGTAAAATCTCTGACGGATGACATGCAAAATACAAAGAGGGGGACGCGATGAAAGGCTGCAAAATTCGGAACACCTCAGGTAAATGCAAAACAATACTTAATCAACATTGCTCCGAGCGTTAACCACAGAACAACTCCGCTAGTTTCATGGACAAAATGAGTCTTATTCTCAAAGATAGCCGCGGCCGAGGAAATTAAGAACTCTCCGTTACCGTTTAATTATCCCTGCGTTATTATACCAATCCGCTTTCGGGAGAGGGAATAAAAACCCTCATGGCCCTAAGAATAACACCCAAGGACCATGGAAGACCAAAGGTTCTCCGAGGCTATTCCTCGACGATGGGAAAGCTTTTCAGAAAATTTTTTACGCAACCATTTTGAAGCGGCGAGGAATATTTTTATTTTTAATATGCGCGCGTGACGGGAGTTGTGTTATGAAGCAGTCACCGACGCACAGTCTGCCTTTTAAGGGAGGCAGAGAAGTAACAGGCACGATTTTATGATTAGACAGCAAGTTACGCCGACGTTGCCATGTTCTCTAGAAGTGGGAGATGAATCGGAGCTTTTAAAAGAAGAGAGGGATAATACTTCCACAAGATTCGTTAACTATAAATGGATTTTAAGCGATTATGCTATGAGTTTGATTTTACTACGATAGAAGTTACTTTTTACAGCAGACTATCAAGATAAATATGGGGAAAATTAATGATCAATGCTAGATTCCCTGACAGTCTTTCATAGCGTATATATCAAGATTTTTATAGTGGATGCGTTAAGGTTCTGAAATTGATTGCCAAATGTATCCTTGAATTTTAAACATGGCTTGGCTATTTACAATTAATGGATAGGCATTAGTGTGCTATCATGAAGTAATGGGTGTAAATTATTGAATCCTTTTGGAAAAATAATTTGAAACCTTACGTTGCCAACTGATATTCGATGAAATATTTAAAAAGTTGTGATAAACTGCTTGGGCTATCACTTATAAAATATGACTGCATTATAATTATGCCACTTTCCTCAATTTATTAATTTGAAACTATTCTCAACATTTAAAAAAAACATGGGGTCTATGACTCTCAGTAATAACCAAAAATGATATTCTTAATGGGAAAAAGAACAGAATAAAATAAGAAAGGAGTATTTCATGCTAGAGTACAATTTTGCAGTAAACTGTCTCGGTCCATAAAAGATATATTAGATGTAAAATTATTTAAAAGTAAATTAAAACAGTTCTTTATTGAAGGGTCCTTCTATTCATAGTGCACAGAATACGTACTAATAATAAGAAATGATTTATATCATGCTATGCCTTATTTTACCAATTAAATTATATTTTGTTATATTGTTCTATTACGATATTCTTTTGCGTGATATATTACATAATACTGTATTATGTAATGAAAAATGTTAAGTATACCTGATACTTCAGTAAGTAAGTTGTAAGGTTCCTTCTTTTACGAATCCAAAATTTTGCATATTGTACTTTCCCTATGAAAACTAAACAACGCTATATAATACTATACTACTGCAAGTTAGCTATGTCTTTCATCTTAATTTTACCTATACCTGATTATAAGAACTATCTTCAAGGGCTACGCATTTACGTTTGCGATATAAATGTACAACTGAAATAACGGAGACAAAATATTGAAAGCAAAATTCTACTAGAGGCTTTTTATTTGATTCTAAGATTAAAAGAGATAAAAATAAAGATTCCAAATTTTGCTCTGCGAAAAGATAGCAAAAAATTCGCTCGAGTGCACAGGTGCCGAGAAGTCATATGCAGGCAAAAGAAACTTGGCTTAAAGTTCAGCACGAAAATTTTCTAAAAAGAGAATGAAAAAATCGCTTCTCACGAACCTTCCAAGAAGTTTTCATTGAATCCGCTAATCGATGAGAAAGGATGTCCATTTGTTAGGCGTTCAATTTATTACGGATACCGTTAATATGATCTTCCTCTGTTACTTACACCGCCGTATTGAAGTGCGTTTTCCCACGAGGGAACGGCTATTAGCTTTAGCACATCCTGTCGCTTCAGACTTCTACGCAAACATCTCCGACCTGCAGGATAATGAGTTATTCCCTTAATCCATCCGATGATGCACTTTTATCACTCATTTTTCTACGTTGCAACTTAACAAGATATCGAGGATAGAGCCAGCTGTAGATATAAAAGATAAATGAATACTCTATGCAAATTTGCATCAAAACTAAAGTTGAGGAAATAGTGTCATTTGATGCGAGAAAGATTTCAGCAAAAATCTATTCTGATTTAACAACTGTTTAGTTAGCAAAATTCGTGAACAATTCTTCTACTTGAAATTCACCAAAACACATTTTATAAAACATCATTTGTATGATAAATCTGTCGACATCGCAAAATTCTACTACCATCATAATTATGGCGAATAAAATGTTAAATGTGTATTCAAAGAATTCCAAAAATTCAAATATTCTGTTAGGTAATCCATTTAAAAGATTAGCAATGTGGATTCTCTTTAACGTTCAGAGAGGGCCGAGCTCTTAGGACGCTTACTGAGAATATTTAATTATGAAATATTCTTAAAAATACTTCTTAACGATCATAGTAGTAAAACGGTATCAATGGAGAAACATTCTATCCCAAGAAAAATAAATAGTGGTAATCGAAATCATTGCATTATGCTTTAAATAAAATTTTGGAGTTATGTCTTAATATTAGGTCAATTATAGCAGGATTGTCCAACGCACAGCTCGCGGTTCGAAACGCATTACTACTACTACTGGAGAATGTACACTGTACCATCCATCTTCTGAAAGCTTGGTAAATGAATGTCGCTATACGGAAGTTCTATTGTTACATAAAATAGTTGTATGATAAGAAATATCCCATACAATAACCTATTAAAAATATTCTTGTTTCGAGTGTGACTTTATGTTACTTGAGCATCGAATAGCTCGTTAATCTACGTGTATGGCTTCATAGGTAAACTTTGACATGCGTTCACATATTTATTATTAAAACAATCTGCAAAAAGTAGCTAGCATAACACATAACACTTATATTAAAATTGAGTTTTCTATTTTAATTAATGCTAGACAATCTGGTTAATGGATTTTGTAACTACCCGAAGAGAAACGGACATGAAATTATCAAACAGGATCGGGACTCAAACCCGGATCTTCCATTTGCCGGGCGGTTGGTTTTAAGCATTATGCTCTTTTGCCATAAAAAGTTGACACGCTGTTCGGGAGACTCTGTATGCTAGGACCTTGGGTAGGTCCTGTCAGACTTCTTTCGTGTACATATTTCCTTGGGAATTTTCCTCTGTGCGGGCCTTTACGTCCAAAGTCACCTTTCGCCCTTTTCTTGGAAATCATTGAGGTTTTTCGGACTAAATTGAACAACCATGACGTGTAAAAAGAAAGGAGTCTCAAGATTGAAAAATGTTTCTGATTTTTCTGATGTTTCACATGATCGTACTTTACTAAAATAGAGTCAGCGATCAACAACAGTTTACTCTTTGAAAAATTAACAAAACACAGAGCATCGAAGATAGCAGATTCAAACATTTTCAACAGAAATATTCGATGTATACATAATATATTCTATGTATATTATATATTCAATAAATATTTATTTTCGACAGAAATATTTTAGGAAACGGCCTCAGAGAGTACTTTATTCCCATATTCTCTCTTTAGTTTGTAACTTCCACTTTTGACATAGAAGTGGTATCTTCGAACTAAGGAACTCCTACTCTAGTAGTAGTAGTATTGTTAAAAGTGCTTCGACAGCTGAGGTCATTTCGCACATGAGCCCCCACCGGGAATCGAACCCGGGACCGCTTTCACCAAGGGCGAACGCGTTGCCCACTTGGCTATCTTGGAACCCAACTCCTACTCTCCAAAAGAGCATTCCTTTCTGGTCAATTTCATCCATCCTCTCTCGAAATAAAAAAATACATAATTAAACTACTGAAGACCGGCTATTCCGAAGCATTGCGACTACAATGCTCAACGTTCATGTTACCGTACAAGAATCCCGACACGACCTTCTTCAAACTCTCCTTCCTTTCCACGGAAAACGCTCTTCTCTCAAACACACCCACATAGAATATACATAGAGGATGTATATGTATATATAAATACATTTATTTCCCGAGGTACACGCTCTGAGGCGCATGTATACTCTTGGCCGTGTGTGCCTGCCCAGGGATGGGAGTGAGTGATACAGCCTTGGCTCCTTGAGGTGCTAATTGGAAGCGCACACGGGACGTCTCAGAAACCGTGTGGAGACTGTGGGCTGTGCGTGTCTTACGGAGAGAGAGGAAAAGAGGATGGGGAGGAGGAAAGAGTGAGAGCAAAAGGGAATTGAGAACGAGGAATACATGGAGAACACAAAAGCGAAGGCGGCTAAACCCAAACGATAATCTCAATAGACCGAGAGGAATTCCTGAAGAAATGAGCCAAGGTGAAGCTTGAGCAGAAGTGTCGAGTTGTACAAAGATGCCACAAGAGGGGAAGGAAGCTCAATAGCATGCAGTTATTGCGACGGATTTCAAGTAGAGAGATTCGAAAAGATTTTAGTAACAATTGAGAATAAATATTGAGAATAAATATTGTGAATATTCCACGAGAAGTTTCTCGTGACAAAAACCAAAATTAAATATAAAGTATCTGAAAAATAAAATAATAAAATACTACAATCACTTACGAGTATACTATTTTCAGTAGCCTCACATTTCGATAACAATACTAATAATCACGGATTCGATAGAATATACACCAATTATATCATAATTTCTCTTCATTACTAGGTACACCTGTGTACAATATATACCTACTCTAAATTAGTAATTATTCATATTGGATAAGTTTTAGCACTCCGGTCATTACCATAGACCCCTAATATATAATTATTACTTAATTAGAGTATTTGGCGCACATAAATGATAAGTTCCCATAATTTCTATTTGAGTTTACTAGGTGGAAAAGTACAAAAAAAGTTTTTACTCTTATTTCTTATCGAATATATATAAACCAACGATTTGCATTTTATGAAACTTATCAAGGGCCTAACGTTTGTCGTTATAACAGAATAGTACAGTACAGAAGAACTATTATTGGCAGAACCCGTTTGTTGCAAAAATAGAATCAACTACAGGATGAAGAAGAAGGCGGGAGAAATGAAGGAGAATCTGGGTATTGTTTTGCCGGAGAGTAATACCTTTGCGTTAACTCAATGAGAAAAGAAACAATTTATTCGATATATTTCTGTAATCATTGTTACATATAAGCTTTGAAAACACCCTGCATGTCATTTTCTCAAAATTACACGCAAACATCCTCAATGAACAGAAACTACCTTGAGGAGAAGTACTAAAACGAGGGCGCAATATTAAAATTAATATCACAGTTTAAAATTGCGAATAAATTAAAAAGTTTCCTGCGGATCAACTGAATAAAGATGAATTTTCAAAATACGAGAGAGGACCAGTGAATAATGTACAGCTTTGGTTGGGACACCACCGCCTAAGGTGCCGCGAGAAAGAACGCTGAATTTAATTAAAAGGGTCAACTTTTATAGGAGAAAAATAATAAGGTACGCAAAACATTCCGCAGCGACGAGTTTCAAGAACTGCTGTTTAAACACTGTCTTTTCCGAGAGGTTTTTGCATACATTTTTTCATATTTGTAAACATGATGATCCTTCTCCGGGACACAACGTTGCTCCACCTTTTTGAGATATATTTATAAATTCTTCTTTGCGGAACCGATTCAATGCTATCTCTGTAGTTGAATCAGTTGTTGTTGTCATGAATCTGAATTAAACTAAAGTAAACATAATTTTACACTTAAAATTTTAAAATAATTTTGTTTTAGATACGATTTCACTTTTTATCGACTTTTCTGACTGAAGTAAGCTACGATACGCTTAAAAACTCGATATTTTAACATTAAAATCATCTGTAAAATTACAAAGTTTGTATCACAACATCTCTATTAGGACGCAAAAACAAAACACAAACCGCCATAAAACGTCCACTAGATAAAGAAAGAAAATGGAATGGCACTAAACTAATACTCAGCATCCCTTTCAAGGACCTTTGGTAGTCATTTCGGAATTGATTAAGAATCTCCGAATTCTACTTGAAATGAAATCAAAACACTCCCAAACCTCCCACTCTTCATGAACCTGCAAATCAGCAATTAGGGATACATTTGGAACGGTAGTGGCTTGCGACTTGCAGATTCATACTCATGTAACGGCTTTCGAAAATTCAAATTCACGCAATGAATAATAGGAATTATAACATTAGAAACTTTTGGTCAATAAGAAGCAGAAGAAAATTCTGCATCTACATTAATATTCTGCAAGCCGCCTTTCGGTGTGTGGCAGGGAGTGTAAGCACTGAGAGTTCGAATTAATTTTATTGCTAATTTTTATCACGAATCGTTCGTCGAAAGAATGAGTTCTTAAAACGATTTTCCCTAGCATCTATTTTTCTCATTTACGTTCATTGTAGGATCGGCCGAAGTATCAGATGGGTTGCATTTAAAAATTCAGAGCATGATTTGGGCTGGAGAAGGAAAGGGATTTTTTTTCTTTTCTTAATGTGTCCATACCGACTTCCTTAACCTTCGTTAAACTCCACATACATTCGAGGCACCAAATAAATCCAATACTGGGAGATCAGATTCGCCACTTTTAGGAATTTTGTATTTTAGGGATTATTTGTTATTCCTTTGCGATTTGGCATCTATTTATTATTAGCTGAAATAATAATTTTAGTTTGATAAACATTATTTGCTGCTGATTCTACCACATACATTCTGTATTACAATATATTGAGAAGGGTTCAATGAAATACAATGAAGTGAACCGTTTCCAAGGGACTTCTTTAAGCCAAGCTTAAATTAAGATAGCAAATTATAAAAACATTTCAGTTTTCAATAGAGGTTTGCTTTACTATTTGCAATCCAGAAAGAAAATAGTGGGCCAAATTCTTATCTCTAAATCTTTGCGAAGCTTCAAAAAGGATGCAAGTCGGTGATGTATCTGCCTTCGATTATTTTGCAGTACCTGAACAAAGGAAATTTTCTGTATTTTATTTTGAAAATTATAAATATTTAATACTACCCGGTCACTTCATGCTAATCTATTTGAAATTCTACGTAGTGATAGATAGATATTCTTAAAGGCTAGAAAGTCTATTTCGCACCATTCAGCTCTTAATACTCTTGAAACTCGAAGCATTTTAACTGCATAAAAAATCAGGAAAGGAATAGTGAGAAAAAGTTCTTCGAACTTTTTAAACCTTAAACCTGATGAAATTCACAAACGGAAGTTCAACAATTGAGATAGTTTCATCATCGGGTCTGATAGTAAAACTAGGGAAACAGTAATAACTGCTTTAATTCTATTCATGGACTCAGTCGGATTTTGTACATAATTTCATTTAAGTCATTCTGATAGGCGATAAAAATTATGTACGTATTTAAAATCATTGAATAGGATAAACCCCAAATGAAGTATTACATGGAATTTTACATTTTGGCAATAAGAGAAACAGCAGAGAGTGAACATTAACTGTTTAGAGCTTATTTGGAAGGGATCATTAAAATCATAAGATCAGAAGTTTATTACATTTGCTACTTTGATAAGGTTTCTAATTACAAAAAAATTACCTTCATTATTCTTGCGTAAAATCTTTTACCATCGAAAAAAGGGAAAGCAAACTATCAAGCATTCACTTAGGTCTGGTTTTATAATGTATATTTAAAGGGGACTTTAACTAACGTTCACTTTAAATGCATATATGTTGGTTAGAGTTGAAGGGAAAATTATAGTTAATATCCACGCTAATATATCTCAAACGCATGAGATTAACTATTACATTCAGTTAAACTCTAACAAACTATGAAAATACTAGGGTCCAAATTGAAGATTAATTAAAGTTTATTTTAAGTATACATTACATTACAGTGTCTTAGTCGAAGCTACTATCATTCTCACTCAAAATGGAGAAAATTATTTCACAATAGGAAGAATAAGCGGGATTTGCTCGAATAGTTTTCCAACAGGAATTTCTGCAAATATCGCCGATAGGACAGCATACGATCCCACGAATTATATAATTGTGTATAATAAATGGAGATACGCTTGTGTCCTTAGTTCCTTTCTAGCAGCGGAAAAAAGCACTCAGAAATTTCCATCTTCCGACCGGTCCAACAAACTCGCCAACTCTTCCCTCTCCCACCGTCCGCTCGCCTCTCGCAAACAAAAAATACCCAACTTTCGTTTGCTCCGACCGTAAACAAAAAAAGAGAAAAGGAAGAATCTTTCGAACTAGAAAGGCTTAGGGATAAACAAAAAAGCTCCGGAAAAAAATTTTCGATGAAAGAATTTTTCTCTGAAGGTCCACATTTTAAGTGAGCGAATAGGAAGAAAGAGCAAATGAAAGCTGAGGAGGGAAAGAGGTTCGAAAGAAGGAAAAACATTATGGCTACCTTAAAAACCTAGTCTACGCGGTTGGTGACAATTTGAATAGCAATAGTTCCTGTTGCGACATCCCTATGCAGATCAGTAGATACTTCAGAATACGTCTACATTGAAACTACACTTTGATCAAAGATTATGCGAATTCCATAAATTCAGAATTTGTTGGTGGTCGATTCTCACTTTAAATAGTATTGGGAGATTTTTATTACCTTTTAAAAGTTGCTGCTTAACCGTGGCATCTACGATGAAAAATGTTTAAAATTGAAAATATTCGGCAGAAATTTAAGGGGAAAATTGATTTTTTGATTGAAATGAATGAAAAAAGTTGATTTACTATGCTTTTCGTATAAATGGAGCTGAAAACGTTAATTATTTTCCTGATTTCTTAAAAACTAATATCAGCATATGTAACATTCCTTGGATGGAAATGCCTATACGATTTTAATAAATTTCACTTTACAATCCACTAAAGCTCGAGCTTGACTATTTTTACAGAGAACTGCTACAGCTCCTACAACAATGATGGAATATTTCATCTCACTAATGCTTTCCTCACTAGGGTAATTTAGAGCTATATTTATAATCTTCTGGATAAATATTGAGAAAGCTTTTAATCAACATTAGCATTTGCAAGTGTAGAACGCAAAAGTATAAGTAATGATCGCACAAATAAGATGATTTTTTACGTCTTTTGCGGAACTAGTGTTTTCTAGCTCTGACAACTATACTGATAATTACGACAAAAATTTAACTCCGCTCTCGTAAACAAAATTTTCTATAGTCATCATTTGCAGCTTAAAATTATATACAATCACCTCCTGCTGAAAGTCTCGACTACAATTGTGCGAGAAAGTCTCACAGCTAATTCATAAAATAATAACCGAAAATTAGTATTTCTTTGCAGAGAAACCCAACATTTCAACCATACAATACTTTCTGAGGAAAAAGGTAGTCGAAAAAGAAATTTGTGTCGCGATAGCTTCGACCGGTGAAACAACCGTTGCATTGGTGGTTGCACGATGGCATCAAAACTACCCAGACGGGAATCACCTATCCTAAATCGTGGCCTTAATTCCAAAATTCCATGATGAATACAACTCAATTGAGCGGCACTAATGCTGGGAAGGTATAACAATCGATTATTACTGTTAGGCCCTGTATTATAACGTGTACTTAAAACTGTCTTTAGGACTTCTGGATAGTCAAGTGGGCAACGCGTTCGGCTTCGGTGAAAGCGCTCCCGGGTTCGATTCCCGGTGGGAGCATACATGAGTAATGGCCTAAGTAGTCGAAGCCCTTTCAGCTATGCTACAACTACAAAATGATCTTTAATGAATGTTCTCTTTAGGGCCCGTTGTTACAATGGTTTGACTGAGTTAAAGTGAAGGTTATAGTCAATGCTAATACACCGTGAATGTAGGAGATTGGCCATAATTTTCCCTTTATTTTCTTCCCTTTCCTCTATCAAAACATAATGATACCAGGCCCTAAAGTACTGCACCATAATTGGCTTCAGACGTTGGGTGTAAGAGAGGCCTAACCTCGCAAAATAATAAGTACAATAATAATAAAGTGAATATTAGTTCAAATTCATTTTAAGTATACATCTTAACTCCGAGCCTAAGGATAAAAGCTACCAGGTAACACAGGATTAAGCATCGCGTATGATTCGCATTGCTTCCAAACGCATCAAACTGTATATAATTCGATTATTAACTAAACTAGGTTACGGTAGTGCAACAGAGGGTTCATTGTATTGGAGTCGTGGTGGCTGCTATATTACTACCACCTTGCATCTAAGTGACGTCGACGTATGCTACAATCGCTGGACACGTGCTGACATAGTATAACTGTAGAGTCATTATAGAATAACCCATCATGAGAGCAACAATGCGCCCAATTTTGCGGGCCATCCTTAGCACTTGCTTGCACAGCTCTGCCGAAAGTTAACGGTTCACTGGGCCGCAAACTCCTCTTCCACGACTTTCTCTGGCGCTTCTCATTGGGCAGGGGCACCGCTCGAAATGGAGGGAAGGGCTCCCACGGCAGAAAATGGTGGACGCTCTCGTCTCCTTGTTTGATCGCCCGATGACGGAAAGTAGAAAAACCCGAGCTTCCACGGCAAACAAAAGCGGAGCGCAAGGATGATTTTCTTTTACACTCGGCTATTGGTTCATCGAATATTGATTCTCGAGGATGGCTGAAGAAAAGGCTGAAGGGAAAGAGAAAAAACTCGCCTGGGAAAACAGAGTCGGTGTGTGGATTTTTCTGATTGAACGGAAAGGGCAGAGCGTGCGTCATTCCGAGGAATCTAATAATGCGGGTATCGGTCGTATACACAAATGTTTGCGCCCACTGATGGGCCATGTTGCTTAAGATACAGGGTGGTCTAGCCGAGGCAACTGTAACGGAAATTTTGAGGAGATTTTTTCCTAAAGAAATACTTGAACCCTGAGATTTCTTCGGGATTCATATTCGTTTGTATGGGAGACAAAGCGTTCAATCTCCTTCCCATTGGCACAACTAAACTCGAACACAAATGTTGAAAAACGCACCCCATGCCATATCATCTTGGTGTTCATCGTGCCATCCAAATAAACATTTGCAACGATTTTCCGTTCGTTATCACGAAGGTAAAAGCTCCTTAAACTGAAAACAACTGGACTTGAAATGTTCACCAATATATTTATTACAGTAAGATGCCATGCATGATATTTCTGAGTTAACGAACCTAATAAATGCGTATTTTATCACACAAGGACTTTCTACGTTTACCACTGTTAGCCAAATCGCAAAGACGTAGATTTTCGATTCCTTTTTCATTTATATGCAAACGGCGATATTATGATCTTAGCTACATCTAAACATTACAGAAAATAGGCATAGCAATATTTCTCCCATTTCATCCCTGGAATCAAAATTCTACAAACTCATGATAAGATGTAATTTTTATCCAAAAGGGTGGCATTGTATGTACCAACTTAGTCCATTCATATGAAATTCATGACAACATGAGCAAATTTACCGACAGTACAAACGCAAATGAAAACACAAATTATCTCCGTAAACTACTTTATAACTAACTTGAAATATTACAGTCCTTTTCGCAAAAAAAAACTTGTTCTTTTCTTTAAATCACTCACTAGTAATTGGAGAAAGCATAACTTGCAGAATAACCGAAACGCTTCTGTATCTTTACGACAGAGAAGTTTCGATTTTGGTCATTAATGTAATTAATAAGACCAAGGATGTTTAATTGCGTGTACAAACTTCTAAACAATGAGTTCTAATCAAGGAAGAAACCAATCTTCGTTTACTTCCTATTGTTCGAAAATCTTCAAGAGCAATAAAAGGATGGATTCCCTTGCGAATGATTCTGTGTGAATACTAACATCTCCGAGCAGATTAATATTGACGGGAAGACTGAATGCAAATGGGGTAATCCCTTTTTATTGGTTTGTTGAACCTTATATACTGTGAATCCAAGGTTATATGAAAGATTTTGCGGAAGTTTCTTCAAAGAGAGTAGTCGAAATATCAACAACGGAACTGGAATAAATACGCAAAAAATCACAAATTTGAAACGAAACCGAAAATCGTAGAACAAATCGGTAATTAAATCTTTAACTGATTTTACGAAGCTATAATATTCGAGTCAGTTTGCACTGTATATTATGCAACCGCAAGAATGTCGAAAAGCAAGAACCCCTGTGAGCAGAAGGAGATTTGGGCAATATCTCCTAATGATGCTCTGATACTATGAAATCGGCATGTGGCTAGGGGTACATAGGTACATCACTAATCAACTTTACACTACTTTCGCGTAAAATTCGCAGAAAAATTAATTCTTGAAGCGAATTGTTCTAATATCCATTTATTTATCTGACCTTCCTCGCAGTATCAGAACTATGTACGTACCTGGGATGACGTATAGTGTCGGTTAGACCTTCAAGAACGTACATACTTTCTCTGAAATTGAGTAAATTTAACTTATATTTGAATCCTTCATCTTTAAAAGATCCCCACCCTTACGTCCTGAAGTAACTGAGTTACGATCACTGATTTTTTGTCACCATATTCTACAAAACGTATCGCCTTTCTTTGTCCCTTTTCCAAATCACGAATACAGCACTTGTCGGTAGGGTCCCATATATTATGGATACTCCAGTTGAGGCTTAATATATTTCTATCGTTTACAGCATTCAAAAGTCCTCCTTCCTTCTTTAATAACTAACCTCAGTAAAAGCTTCTTTTACTACCTCCCTCCTTATATTAGCATAATTGATGCTTCGCTAACCTTTATCTGAATTTGAGGCTGGAATTTTCTTGAGCAGAAAACATTCTGAACGACAGATATAAATGACTGATATTGTTGAGGAATCATTTCAGCAAAAAAATTTAAAGGAAAAAATAATGGTAGATTGATTGTTAAAGCTGGCTACTCATAAAACAACAAACCAGGTCCGAGGAATACGGAAGGGTGAACTTTCTTTCATTTGATTTCTATAGACACACCCACATCACTATTACGCATGAATGCAGAATTTGAGATAAGGTTAATTTCAATACTTTCGGATAGTAGAAAATTTCAATCAAATTCTGAATACGATTATGCAACAATTTTTTCCCTAATATGAAAAATCCAGGACTAGATAGATCTTAAACTTTTACGCCGCTTCACAGCAGTATAATTTTCGTCATTTTACTGTAACCAAGAAAATATTTTATTTTACTTAAATGTCTATTTTATATTTCTGAATTATTACTGAAAATATATAATATTGTTTATGACTATACAGATATCCAACCATGTGTTTAGTGTAAAAATTTGTAATTTATGCAAAAGCCTTCATAACAACAGACATATGTTAATATTAACGCAAAACTTTTCATGTTAATCTTATAAATGTACTACTTTAATGAATAATTATAAAATATGTCACCTTTTAAAGTATAAATTTATATCTGAAGTGCGTTTCCTACTGGAAGATCTTGGAGGGGTTGCCATCCCTTTTGGCGAAGGCCAGGCAATGAAATCAAAATTAGTAATGAAGTTACACTGCCCTCCAGCGTTGCTACCTGGCTAGAAAACCGAATTGCAGCGTATTTACAAATAAATAATAAATAGATTAATAGACAATTATAATTAAATAATACATATTCGGAAATTTTAAGAAGCTCATCATACTATGACAACTCAGGATGGAATTGCGTTGCCGTAATTTGCGCCGGTTTCTTGCAATTGAATTTTATGCATCGCAAAAAAGCCGCGACTCCCAAGAATGGCCGTTTTTCCGGTACCTAGGGTTAAATGTATCTTCACATTAAATTTATCTCTTCATCTGCGCCAGTAAAAAAAATTACTACACAAAGAATATAGAATGACCTTTAATTTGGTTAAAGGGCTATTTATAAGTGTTTTGTATTGAGTTCGTAATGAATCCAGGGTAATGTAATTAAAATACGATATTAGTATGAAATTACAACATATTTGCATGTTGCACGGACCTCTTTGCAATCTATTTTGTAGCGGAATTTATGCTCTCGAAGCTGATCAAATCGATTTTTATGATTTCCTTTTACCCTTCTTTCGTCTACAAATTGCCATCGAGACTTGAGTGCTTTCATTAATATGCAAACGGCGTTCTTAAATATTTTTATAGCTCCTTCACTCAGCACGCTCAGAAAGCTTAAACGAATAATTCGTCTTCGTCATCGCTAAATTTATTGTCCTATTTTATCCAATTATGTGGGGACTCGACTCGTAAAATTCTCGATATTTTCAACGTCACGCCTCGTAAAAAAATAAAATTTCTCGAATAAAAATTTCCAGTACGTAATAATCGCTGCGAGTAATTATAAGCTGAAGGAGGAAATGCTTTGACGAGGAAATGGAGTTGAGCTTCAGTCAATTCTAAAACTTCAGAACACACAAATTTTTGTCTTCACCGTCCCCAGGTCTTGATGAATAAATGGTAGCAGAACCATTTACACATTCATTACTTCATAATTCAGTATGTCCGTCGAGTCTCAACGGACGAACGGCATTTGTCTTTATGGCAGACGATCTCAAGTTGGGCTTACATTTGGGGTAGGGCTTATTCTTAGAACATTCTGAAATGTTAGTGCTTATTCCCGAGTTAGATCGTATTTTCGAGGAAACACGTTACTTTACGTACATACAACCCCTTTTCGCCAATATCTTAAACGTAGTCAACAATCATGAGAGGTAAATTTAACATTATAACAATGCAATGGCAAAATGAAAGGATTAAGTCTCAGTTTGCGACCGATCGTTTAAATACGTAACATTCAGCCGAGTGATCGGTTTTAATTTACGTTATCCTCAACACTAAATATAAGTTACTCAGCAGTTAAAGAAAAACCGTTGATTGAAACGATATGAAAGCAATTATCTCAAACTGGTCCTCTTAGAATCGCAAAAGCTGAAATAATATGCAAATCCTTCACTGAAAAAGATATAATGACGTTCTTCTTACACCAGAAAAAGAAAATAAGAAGTATATAAAACTACAGTTCTCGTTAAGAGCGTTGCTTACTTTTAAGCTTTTATTTTCATTTTAACCGGATACGAATGATAACATTGATGGCTGTTATTAGAGAATTATCCATCAAAATCTTCCGAAGAAACATAGGAAAATGTCTCTGTTTTCTATCATTCCACAGTAGTTCTCCCTTCCTCACACTTCAATGAGGATACTCGAGAGTTAAGTGCGTCTCAAGTGTTCTTTCCTTCAAAATTCATTCGCAAACCTGCAAATACAAATCAACAAGTGCAAATCTGCAAAAAATGAGGGAGTTTAGGTGACTAATTAATCGATAATCTGCATCAGAAAGCACTTTATCCTCATATAAATCGCAAGATCGGTACAAATTAGCTGAGATAATAAATACGACAGCCTGCGCATGCAATGCTGCCAGTGAAGATAGAGATATGTTGGGAAAGCCCTGGACCTTCATCCATGCGAAGTGATAGAATCTCGAGTTCTAGGTAGTTTGCCAGTGTTTCGCTTTGAGGGAGGCCATTTTGATGGAGCACTTGATTGATTTTTGAGAGCGGAAACTGAACAGAGGCGGAAGTTCCCTCCATTGAATACTCGTTCTAAATATTTTTACGATGGCAAATTTTTATTGCAGTTTCCCTCGAGTATGATGACAGGTGCAAAGATTTATTTCTCTTCTGATGGAAATGAGTGCCGATTATGAACAACCCAAGATGAAATTTTCGGAGCATGATGAATATCTCTAGAGAAATCTTCCCTTACTAATAACTTAAATTAGAGAACATGAACTGCACATACAACGTATTCTAGGTACGCCAGTATTCAGCAAGTATTAACGCGCATGTTTTGGATCCTGTCATAGATACATAGACGTTTCAAAAAAATTGAAGTGACCTATCGTATCCTCTCCTATGTTTTAATCCAGCCAACATCGCCTGTACTTAGATAATCTTAAACTAACAAGTAAGTTGTAAGTACTCTAGTCTCCATTCTAAAGTTCGTAAGATGCTCTTAGGAGAAGGTCGAGCACACTCTGCGGGTCACACAATATTATCATTTCACTTAGGTGAAAATGATATTTTCTTATTCCAATAAAATCGCCTAACATACGTAAGATGTACGCATGTAATTGTAATTGCATATAATTATAACAAATTTCGTATCCTGACTTAATATAAACTACTCATTATTATATGATTTTCAATAGTTTGGTAGGTTTAAAGATTTCTTGATATTATTTTCAACGGTGATAGAGTAGCACAGAAACTTTAAATGAGGATATACTGATAAAATACACACATCGCACAGGTTAATAATAATAATGTCGGCCTTATTAGGCGAATTTTAGTCTTAAGAGACCACTCTTACAATTAACCTTAAAAAATAATGTAATTCGGAAAGGAAAAGCGGCAATCAGACAATTGCATTTTAAATACGGAGTAGAAACACAAAAAACAACGAAAATTGAAGAGAAAATGATATAAAGCAATTCTGAAAATCACAGAAATCCATGGAACAGAAGTGAGGAAAGTGAAATCAATAAAGGAAATATCAGAGTCATGGAAATTCATTACTGAAGACGAAGATGCAGTCTCACAAAGTTAGATAAAATATATATGTAAAATTATAAGGGAACGAATGGAGGTCGGTACAGATGTAATGGATACCACAGAATAATAAACAGGCTAAACTGGTACGGACACATGAAGAATGGAGGAAAATAGATGGCCCTCCTTAATATGGCATTGGATCCAACGGCGAATTGAGATGATGGTGAAAAACAGGCTGTGCACCAAAAAGAATTACCTAGAATGACTGGAAACAGAAAACGGTGGATGATAGTGTGCATTAAACCAGGTATGGTGTACGTATGTAATTGTAATTGCATGTAATAATAACAAATTTCATACCCCGAGCTTAACATAAATTACTCATTAATATCTAGTTTTGAATAGTTTGGTAGGTTTAATTCGTAACATTACTTTTAGCGATGCTTTAGGAACACAGAAACTGTTAAATAAGGACACACTGATCAACGAGTTTAATTCGCATCACTGCTACCGCACTATTTTAAACGAGGACTTGATTTATCTTTCTAAAACAATAATATTGACGGATTTAAACGAATTTCTTCTCGTGGCAATTATAAAATATGCATAATAGTGCTTGAGAAAGGTGGGACACCGCTGATAAGGATTCTAGCAGAAAAAAAGAAAACACACTCGCATAATTATAATCATCAACTATACAGAGAATCTATTTCTAATTTAATAGAGGGGAAAATTTTTAATTCTACGCTGAATCTATAGTTAAACAGTTGGCGTTATCGCGATTTCTTTATTTGATGAGGACCTTCAGCCGTCGACAAGAGTATCTCGGGAAATTCGTCAATACAAGTTATAATATGCTAACTCAGTGGGAGTGGTTAACATTTATGATAATAATTTCAAGAAGAAATAGAAGCATATTTGATCACAATACAAATAGGGTCTACGATAAAACAACAACAGCTGCTTCGCTTAAACTATGAATTATTGATGGCTCATTAATTCCAGTTTTAATATCCTTTTGAAACCGCGATAACAATTGTAAAAATCGTCTCTTCATTCTTTGGTCCACCATAATGGGAGACGATTTCTTAGCTTAAATTTGTAATATATATCAATTTTGATAATTATTGCATGAAATCACTTGTTAAAATCAACTCTCGATGATAAAATAATTATAACTTGAGGGGAAGGAGTTTTAATTATCACGAGTAGGCGAGTATCTTATAATCCAACGATAAATAGAAGTGAAAACGGCAAGGCAAAGATTCTAGCCGACAGAGATTCTTCCACTTTCAAACAGAAATTCTAACCATAGATAATAATTTCTCTAATGTAAACAGGGATCCCATATTACATTCTTTTTAATAATTGTTATAACACGAACCATTCCCTAACCGGAAAAAACCCACTAGCCGGGGCTCGATCCTGGGACCTTGAGGTTTTAAACGCGAGCCAGCTAAGCACTCCACCATCCAGGTAAAGGAAAGAACGGCTTAAATTACTCAAGAGTTACCAACCAAACTTTGAAAAGTAAGGAGTTGCGCAAGGTTGCACAGAATGCGAACTTTGGCAATTCAGTTCCATTTATAAATGTAACTCGAATTTCTCGATACATGGAGTAAGAAATGACAAATAATTTCAGAGAAATCGATCATTTTGATAAATTTAAGGCTGTTATAGATTAAACAATGAATTTGTGAGCTTAAAAAGTCAAACTCAAGGCTTAAAACGGAAATTAGCACACTGCGTCATGACTTCTTTTTATAGAAATTATTGGAGAGTAAGCATTTTAGCTCACTGTAAAAATCGTAAAATTGACTGTTCATTTTTAATATCGTTTTTTCTGACCTTCTTTATACTTCCGCTTGAAAAATTAAGCTGGTCGATGAATTTTCCTAACGGTAATCTCAGATACGGAGAGCTCCCCCAAAAAAGTTGTTAAAAAGACGGATCTCGATCCGTTGGCTCCTGTGACGCAAATCCGTAAACTTTCCATAAAAACCGATTCGGGTGAAGAGGCCCTCTTGACCTTTGACCGCTGAAAAAGTTAAGCCAATGCTCAAGCGAATAGATGTAGAGTTATCTTGCAAATCACCTCTCGAACTCGGATCCCTCCGTAGTAAAAAAATAAGTTTTCCCTCATCCTGTTGAAACTTTTTTGCGCATTTGGCTGAAAGATGCGAAAAGTGTATTTTTAACAGGCTCACTAAAGGTGTCAATCTAGGAAACCCGAGAAAGATAGAATGCGCATCTGGATTTTCTATGATCCGTGATCATATGAAACATGGGTGACAACAATCAAGAGGCATAAAAAATATGGAAAACATACGACATTATGTTTAACATAAACGACAGTAATACTGCGTATGATCGACTTTGTTGTTTGAAAGAAGAGAGCAAAAGTAGAGTCTTAAGAAGGAATTTTCTAAGAGAAATTCGCGAAACCGAGGAAAATTATGCGAAATATAAGTGCCTCTCCTTGCATTATAGTTATCGGATTAATAATACTGATTCCACATACTCTTAGAAAGGAAGCGAATACTCCCTATCAGCTAATAAAATAATCGCACTAATATCTTACGAGGATGCAAAGCGAATTTAGAGACTTCAAGAGTGCCATCCAAAAAAACTTTAAATTTTTACCATTGGTAATTTTCGTTGTGTACTCGTAATCTCTTTAACCAGGATTCGCGCGATTTTTACCGTTAATGTTTCGACTACTTGGTATTGTTCGCTGTCAGGTTATACTCAATATTTATTCGGGCCCCCAAATAGCCATATGGGTAAAGCGTTCGACTTGAAAGTGGTTCTAGGTCCGGTTCCCAGGTCCATTCCGGAGGCTCACGTACGAAATGACCTTTGCTGTCGAATCACTTTTAAAATTACTACTACTGCTACTAATATATACTCACCAAATACCGAAATCTAAAATATGGATAACATTTCTGAAACACCAAGATGAGGCATTTTTCATTTCCCATTTAAGAATTTGATTGCAAAAGGGGTTTTTTCTAAATTAAGTAAATGGGATTATTCTACACCGAAATGGAAAACGTCTGGCCATTGAGGTTCCCTCCTACTGGGCGCCTTGTCTTCCGTACTATACTTGTTGAAAACAGCCCAAATAATTTTATCGGCGCCCAGTACTTTCTTGCTGGCCTCGAAAGGGTTCGAGTGCTTGTATGGCAACTCCGAGGTCACTGGTTCTAATCCTGGACAGGGCATGGTTGTTTATGTCTTTACTTCAGGAATTAATTGTATAAGTGGTCTCGTAAAACTAAAATTCGCCAAAATATAAGTAAAGGTATCTGACAAAATGGTGACGAAAACATTTAAACCAAAGGTCTACAGACAAATGTAAGATAAATTGGAAAAAATGATAAATAATTCCTACAAACGTACGAAAAGATATATAACCACCAAAAAATGTGTCCGATAATTATTTCGGTACCCAAGATACATCATCGGAGATTAGTGAACTGTTGTCTGTCACGTCGTATCGAAAATAAAGTCGTGATTACTATTACTATTGTTACTTTCTGAATAGTTTTAAATTTTTGGGCACAGATCTAGCATGTTCCTTACGCAATAAATAACACTATTTACTGAGTACCCAAAGGGATTACATAGTTAATATTTCCATTTAAAGAACGAAAACCAAAAATCTCAATTTTTATGTTTCCATTGCACGACAACGCAGTAAAAGCAGCCAGAGTATAAGAATACATATATACGAGTATAAGAATATATTTACCTCCCAAAGATTGAAGACATTGGAGAATACTATGTTGGCCACCAACTTTAAGGAACCATCAACGAAATTCGTTCTTTCTATTGAAATAACTGAAAATTACATTTTTCTTTATACCGTTCGAATTGATTAAGTTAAAGTTTAAATACGTTATTTTTCCTCTAAAATTTGAAATGACATCCCAAAGCTTTATCTTCGTGATACACCGGAAGCTACAAATTACATTACAACTTATTCAAACGTAATATCTATAGTGGTGTTACTAACAACAGGAAAATGATTGATCGTTGTGAACCTCTTTCACTAGAAACATTTCACTAGAACCTCTTTCGCTAGAAACATGCGTATTTTGTGGCGTATAATTTATCTGCCGATTCAAATAATATTTAAATTTTTGAATTGAAGTCATCGAAAACCGAAATCAAAACACTCACATAAAACATCGATGAATATGACCAATGCTCCCAAAAAAGTAACCGAGGAAAATCCTTGGTTTGGTCGAAAAGTTATGATGTTTTCAGTGGTCGTTCCACTCATTATGTACAGAAATTACCATTGCTAATTTCTTCTCCACGCAAACAATTGCAAACAAATACTGAGCTTAGTTTATATGCATATAGATAGAATATTGGTGCTCAATCTATTTCTTTTAGAAAGATAGTTTGGGCAAACATCTCTCTGCCAAATATTCTAACAAAATGTAGATGTCCTACACCTTAAAAACTTTCCTATTTACACTCCTTCCGCGGCATTAACATATTTCTCCATATTCTAATAGAAAGACAAAACTATTATTTCATAAATACACAACCGATTCTTTTGTGGAAAGACGAAAACACTTCTAGTAAATCTGGAGTGCATTTGTATGGGAAACCTTGGTAACGAGAATTATTGATATGTGACAGCTGACACCATATCACTTGTTTATGCATGAAGAAAAGTATAGTAGGATAGACAAAGGTCATAGATGTAGCATACTAAAACAGGTGTAGCTCATACCTTTACTCGGTCTTGGCAGCGAATTTCAAAATTTTGAGAAAGTAATCTATTAATTAAAACTATTATTTCCAAACAAATTTTACTCACGTAATTCATAAAATAATATTAAAGCATTTAATACTGAGCTGATACTGATTCATTAGCATTTTCATAGATTCATAGATTTTGCCATATTATAACGTCATTTACCAATAAATTGCCAATAAAATAAATAATAAATAATTTTCAAATAATTAATAAATAATTTTCCAATAAATAATTAACCAATAAACAATAAATAATTTACCAATAAATAAACTCGTACTACAAAATGTTCCTCAGGTTTAAATACGACGCGCGCTGAATAACGTGTAACCCATTTCTGTAAGAAAGTTGGTATATTTAATGGGAACTGACAATTTTCTATTCATTTGGTAAATACCTTACCACAGAAAGGGTGACATCTATGACCATGGTTTCGACCCCTTGGGCCATCATCACTTCCAAGGGGTTAAACTTCTTGTAGTAAAGGTAAAACTCTGTTGAACATTTTTCTTCATGATGATAAACCACCACAATGTCGAGGCCGATTTAGAAGATTCTTTCACTCCCATTATGTTTCCGATGTTAAACGAAATAAATTTAAATAGTTGAGAAACCTGACTTCCTACAAATTAATTGGTCATAAAAACAAAGGAATGCATTTTATCGGAGCCTGCCAAGTTTTGATAATCAACAGTGAGGTATAAATTAATTATCAACTCAATATGGAGCAATTACTGTTTTAGAGTAACCATTAATATTATCATGTGATAATTATTCTTATTGAATTGAAAAATTAAATAGCTTTTGGCATAGGTAACAATGTAAGAAAAAGGAAAAAAAGCACCTTTCGAAGTTTAATTAAATTTACTTGCATACTCTGCCTTAATGAAACCTGAATAATATTTAAATTGCCAATAAAACGGGTGTGAGATATTTCCGAAGTGAGTCATAAAATTACGCACTGAAATGTTTGCGCTTCTCTTGAATGCATTTAATAAGTAAAACTGCTTTGAAGAAATATGCCTTGGAAAGAAGTTTATGGCATTTTCAAAGATTTAAATTGAACGCCACGAGGAAATCGATGGAGATATCGAAGACAAATGTTGAAAACCCATTTCTAAATTGCACTCATTCTAATAAATGCAGCAATTAAACCGTAAATAGCTGTACTAGTACGTCCAAAGTTGCGGCTTCCCTAACGGAAAAATCCTAAATTCAACTTTTCATGGGAGATGGCATTTTGGAGAACACGTCGATCTAAAACTATGGAAAGTATAACTATTAGAAGCTTCAAGAACACTAAATGCACTGAGAATAATGAAGAATGTTTCAAAAGATAAATTATTCGCAACTCGACTCACACGTTCTCATTTTAAAACATAAATACAACAACTTTCCACTGTATCGGCCTCAATTTAGAGGTAGTTCTCCACGATGAGAGATAAATATACACAACTTATACACGCATTACCATCGTTACAGGTACCTGATGATGACGCTATGCCTTGAAACCTACGTCGATGTAATGAGTAAATGTTGTTTATATTCCTCTCTCATTATAACAACTTTATAAAGAAAACAACGACAAACCTGCTCACATCTTATGAGCTCATACCCGTACATACATATCCTTTCCATTCGTGAACGCATTTTCTAAATAAAAACTCTTCCGTCACGAAACCTTTTTCAATAAAGAAATATACATAGGAAATATGGCATCGTAATATCTAAAAAAAATTTTCCTTAAGCTACTTCATACCATTTTATTTCATATTTTATACTTTGGGAAGCACTTGTGTCTTCATGCGTAGATCTATTTGAGTCTAAACGAATACGAAGCGGATACATGCTAGGGAATGTTCACATCTCCAATTTCGGCTTTCTTTCCTCTGACATGGACTTCATGAGTGAAAAGGATTCACTTACTGCATGATCACGATTTTAAAAAGGAAATCGCTTACAAAATAGGTTGCGCTGCAGGTGAGAAAACTCTTTTTACTTTGAAAAGAAACTGAAAAGAGAAATTGCTACTCTTTGAAAGACAATCGTTAACAAGCCAGTGAATGCGTATTGAGCGGCATTTCCTACTCACAGGTGACATTTTTAATAAATAAAGAGATGAAATTTTCCCTCTAAGATGCAGTTAGTGAATTTTGCTTAGGCTGAAATTAAGCTAATTTTAACCTCTATTTTAGGTAATTTGAGAAGGTACCACAATCGGCAACACGTGTGAAAAATTCTAGATTCTAAATTCTTCTATGATTAAAAACGACTCTCATAGAGTTTTAACACAACACACAAAACAGTTGCAAGAAGTTAAGGGTATGATTTAGAGATTCGTGTTTTCAGTTGTTGGAATTTCCGAATTCTTCCTATTATCATAGCCACGAAGCATCCATCCTCTAGCTATTAATATCATCTAACACTGGATTTAGAACAGAATAGAGCACAGATGGTATAGTCAATAATTAGCTGAACAAACTCCAAAAACTTGTTGATGGCTTTTGGAGTTACTTTTAACACTGAGTTACCGTTACTTTTTAACATTAGATAAAGGAAAAATATTAGTGAAATATATTCTAAGAATTATACAAATAAATTCTATGAAATACACATGAAATATAGATTTTAGATCTTTCTTGAAAGGAGGGGAGAGTAGTTAAGAGCACACATACATAAGACTTTTTTTTGGGCAAAATTTGGACTAATTAGTCCCGTCTTACATTTAACCCATTAATAATAAAACAAGACAAAAATTACTCAAAATCAATTACAATTAAAACTCACGAACTTCGAATTTTACTGCGGAAATGATTATAATATTAAGAAATTAACCAAGACATGGGGATACCTGCGCTTAAACTTCAGCTACGAGTAATAGTTATCCATAAGTTTAAATGAGTTAAATAATGATCAGAAAACACCGAAAATTCTAATGAGCATCGGCTTCGAAATGAGTAAAAAAATTTTCTATTGACTTGAGAAAAACCTAAGAAATTGAATATTTTCTAGATTAGTTACGTATAAGCTGCTTTTCGAAGACTTGAAGGTTCTATATTTGACTAAATAAATACATTTTATCACAATAAACTACCACAAAATACAGACCATATTTGATCAGAATATTAACCAAATATCATTCACGAAGGATATTTTTCATGGAAAAATCAATTTCCATTTATTTTGTAGCTTCACCAGCCTCCACTGCAAGTCAAAAAAAACCCTTTTTCGCCGACAAGGTGCAACACATATCTCCTCCGTTTAACATCAGATACATCGCACGTCGTTAATTAAATATTGCTTTACTATGTGATAAAAAGCGAATGCATAATTACAACGAAGCGTTTGCGTTAGTAATTTCATCTCCATTGCATTATGCATCCCCAACCACCCGGTCTCGAATACATGAAATAAATGAATAAAAATGATCCCCGGGTAAAAGTTACTCATTAGTGAACCTTTAATGCACCAGGCGGAGTTAATATACAAGTTAAATGACTCCGGTCTACAAACCATAAAAAAAGTTTTTACGTCCCTCCCAACAATGGAAGGCGTCAACGTTACGAATCCCACAGAAATCCGAAACGATGAGCATTCGAGAATTAGAATTGGACGTTCATATCTGCTCCCTCCCGTTTGAAACAGCTGTAAAGATGGAGTCGCACGTCCTCCGAAGAAAGGAAATGAACTGGAAATAAGGCCCCAATTGTTCACTCGGCGAAGAGACATCTCAGAGCGCACGCTATTTGAAAAGAGAGAGACTTATTTGAATCCCGGCGAACGTGTTAAAGCCCACCACCTGCCTCTGTTCGCCTCCCGAAGCACCCTTCACCTGCCGCCTTCCGAAGAGACTTGCCTTTCTCTACGCGCCGTCGTTTAGCGAGAAGTCCCATCTCGCATTCATTTTTTTGTTTCGCCCCGAAAGACTCATCTGCCAATAGTACACGCAACGCGAGAGGGCGGGAGAGAAAGAAATCGTCTGGCAAACATTAACACCAGAACGCATTCTCGTCCGTGTTAGGACGCGGAAAGGAGCGAGAGCCTTCGTTAGAGCGGGAATCTGGGCTCAAATTGGAGAATACACGAGAGGATGGGCATAAATCTTTTCCAAAAGAAGTCGCTTTGCGGTTTATCGAGAGATATTAATCGTGTTTGCTTGGCGGGGAAGCGGAGGAACCCGTGCGCGGTGATCTGGAATTCGTCTTGCCCCGCGAACGCGAAGAATAGAATGGATGCATTGTCGGAGAAGTTTTTCGGGACGAAAATGTTTTGCAAAAGTCTGGCTGTTCGTCGAAATTTAGAAATCTTAAATTTTAGCAGAAATATTCCAGTGTGCTTGTACGATGATGCCGCCCAACCAGCGTAGGACATTCGCGAATCCAGGGGTAGGGTAGTGTATGTGAAGGAGGTGATCGCCTTCTCCCCTTAATGATCCCATACATTCCCATATAGGATTAGATGTGAGAAAAGGCCCCATATAGGGTTAGATTTTAGTGTTAGACTAAGAAGTCTCAATCTCGTCCTTAAATAAAGATGTTTTATTATTACATTCCCAGCCTCAAACTCGATTTCTTCGACTTATAGAGATAAAAAGCACAAAATTTCTCTTCCTATGAACTCGATATCTTTGATTCTCCTCCTGCGAAATCAAGCTTTTTTATTGGATATTTTTCTTTATATATTCCTGATTCATCCTGCCACCCTAGTCCTGTTCATTTATCGCTACGAATTTTTCATTTCAGAATTCAAAATTACCCTTAAGATGTTAACTTATACATCTACGTGAAAAATTATATGAGAGATAAGAAAAGTAAAAAAGTACTGGCAGCCTCTCAGGAAAAGAGGTGATACTAAATCTTTCCGCGTAACTTCAGAGAAGCTACTAGGATAGATTATGTAAGGTTTTAATAAACTTCCTGCCAAAGGCCACTGGCGGCTCGTGGTGTATAAATCGAACAATCTAAATCTAAACAATTACTTCGTAGTACATACTATCAAGTCGCGTACGATCTAAAATGATTTCAATCTTGAATTCAAAGCATAATGTGAAGTTATTCCCCAAATACTATACATCTACTGCATTTATCACGACATAATAGCGATTTAAAAGTTGATTGGAGATTATTTAAGAAGGAAATTGTTTTAAATCACCCCCCTATTGGAAAGTACTGCCACCATTAGCAAGATTGTCCCTTGTGGCAATTTTCTAGAACCGTCCTTGGCGTAGGATTAAGCAAGCACGCCAATTTTTGAAAGAATATCATGTAGTAGCGCAAGTAAAAAATTACGGTAAAAATATTAACAATTTTTATTATATAATATAGCATTGATCATAGAAATACAATGAGACGATTCAAATTAATACGAACCGATACAAGTTGAATCGTCGAGGATAGAGCTAAGTTCTATAAACTATTACATTTATTTAAATTTAATTTTGCGAGTTGATACTGGTAAAAAATGCCAATTATATATTTTTAAATTGATATTGTTAATTGATAAATGTTTATTGTGTCGGCATATACGTAATTACAACAGGTGTTGTATTATGCGGAGTAAATCAAGCACTATTCGATCTGACAACCCCACTTACTTGAATAAGTGAGTTCAAGTAGTAATGCAACGACAGGTCATGACCTAAAGATGATGACTATGCATGTAATAGAATGATATGATTACGCATTACTGCTTGCCGTTACCGATGAGAAATTGAAAATATTAAGTATTTCTCCAGTGGTATTTATTACGGCGACCGTTTTTCTATTATGATTGCATCTCGAAATAAACATTACTTCAATTCATAATGATATGATTCTAATTAATAATGATGCGTTTATAGGTTAGTATGCTAACTATGCTAGTATGTTAGTCTGACTCAGAGGTCGGCATGGAGGGCAAATTTTAAATATGGCGCGAGTCTTTTCTAGAACAATAAAATAAGATTCTACTCCGAGAAATCTAAAAATCATGACTTAAAACTCATTTTCCCTCCAAATACGGAAGATTCGTTACATTAATACAGGACTTAAACGAAATAAATACAACTCGGCGCCCATTAAATGAAAGCTAGAGCTGGATGAAAATTAACTGCAGTAAATACCTTCAAAGAACAATTCAATGTCACAGGACTACGGCACATTATTAGAGAATACAATCTGAAATACTCATAAAGTTTATAAGATTAATTTCAAAAGTACACTTCTTAGAATACCATAGAGAGTTCCTAGATTGGATCAGTACGCCTACAAATGCACGATAATGAAATTGACGGCTGTTGTTTACGGTCGAATATATACCGAGAAAATGAGAGACGAAAGAATATTGAAACCAAAGAAATTATTAAGAAAATATTTCCGCCGAAGATGAAAATAAGGGCACACCAATGTTAGCGTGTAATTGCAAATTTTGAATATGGGAAGGTGGATAAATATTAAAGACGAATTCCTTTCCGCAAACAATACAAGATAATAATTAAAAGTATACAATGGTATTATGGTATAAACTCACCATCAAAAAGCATGCTTTTTACCAATGGAGAGCAGTGAAGACGTTTCTACAGTATCTTAATCTTCCAATAGAATCGCTATTGCAGAATGTAGGTAAGCATTCATGCATTCTTTTTTTTAAGATATCTATTGAAACTATATTTTGTTCTTAATTCTGGAGTTCTCTAGTGAGAGAAAAGTCTTCACTTCCGTGAAAGCTAACGAAGAAATTAAAATATTCTGAGATGGGGAATATACAATGGCGGGAGTTTTAATAAAATAATGAGTACGTTAATGAGTCTCCCAACTTGCTAAATTCTCCACATAAATACAAAGCGTGCAAAAGTTCTTCAGGTTAAGACTGCGCCTTAGGTTTAAGGGAATGAATGAATGAATGCAGAACAACTGAAGTAAGGTAAAATATTCTGCATAAATGAAGTCTTTGCCGATAGTATATTAAAAGTAGTGAGGGGCAACGAAAAATAAAAAAGGTGGTTTCGGACTAACGAAAGATTACAAATAACTTCTCAGAAGGTCAAACGTTTATAATTGATTAGAAAGTTTCTACTAAGACATTTCTTGAAGATACGCGACAAATATGCTATCTTTTTTGTATGATAAAAAATATTTATTCTAACAATTCTGTTGAGAATGAATGATAATAATGCTAGAGTTTGGATTTCAAACTCTTATGATTAGTCTATACACCAAAAATATCGCATAATTCTACTGTTTTAAAAAACTCAAAGCTAACATGAGCGGAAACACTGCAGGATCAGCTAGTCCATAATTAATTATATGATGGAATCAAAATAATCTTTTAATCTTAAATAAGCTCGTGAGAAGTTATACTGTCTTCCATGCATCACATATTTCATTGTTCACAGGAAGTGCTGCCCTGTTGTACCACAAGAAACACTCTAACGAAACAGGGTATTGGGCGAAACACCTCGCGGTTCGGAGTCTAGCGATGCATCGGCAAGGGAATCATAGGAAAAATTTCAATTTAAAGCAGTTTTCCTCTTTAAACGGTTAATAGTACACTTTTAAAAATACTGATCGAGAACGCTATGATAAGCACGTATCTTTAATTGCGTTAACCTTACTGCTGCGATCACATATTGATTTGTTGGCTTCGTGACTCTTGCTACATTATAAATTGATAGCTTCTCTGAGAGTTAGTTTAAGTTCAGAGATATTGACCCTCTTCCACCACAGAAGCAGGTTTCACGGCCTATCATGATAAAAAAACTCCTAATAATGTAAACTGCTAGGTTTGACCTTATTTATTAACCGATCCGAAAAATAAATTATTCCTATAGCAGAAAGAATCTCCGAAAGAAGCAAATCTTTAAAAGAAACTTATTCATAAGCTGTTATAATTAACGAAAGAACACATTTTCACCCGTACCACTATATAAATTCCACGACCAAGACTTCGACGCTTCACGTCAATGCCAGATTGGTAGAACGAAAGTTGCTGTGACTTATTTTGATAAGGAATAACACCTATACCTCAACCCTTATTTTGATAATTTATTTTTAGTTATATGATACTATAACATTCTAAGCACGTTTATAAATTTAATTTTAAGGACTTGGGATCCTTAATGATCAAAAAATATTTCCTAAACATTTTAGTTTATGAAACATACAGT